>JAUCNO010000710.1:9285207-9301113 GCA_032353835.1 Enteromius viviparus | reverse complement strand
ACACTCTCAGAAATTAAGGTACAGTACAAAAGCTGTCCCTGGGGTGGAACAGCGACGTGTTTGTACCTCAGAAGTACTTTAAAGGTACATATTAGTACTTAAAGTGTACATAACTACATTTACAATACATTTACACCTAATAGGTTAAAAAGTCTATCTTTTAATAAGGTACCACTCCTTTTGACAGTTTTTGTACCTTTATTGCCAAGAGTGCAAATGAAATGCATGCTCAGTCAAGTTGATATCCACAGACTGATTTGACTGAGATTGACTGATTAGCCACTGCAGAATATTCCACTTTTTAACTTCAAAAACGACTGTGTTGCTTTTGCTGTATGTTTTGGATCATTGTCCATGGTACTATAAGTGCCGCCCAATCAACTTCATTTGCAGGAGGCATTTGGCTAAATCTGGGCAGAGAGTATATCCCTATACACTTCAGAATTCATCCAACTGCTTCTGTCCTCTGTCCCATTATCAGTAACACCAGTAAACCAGTGCCATTGGAAGCAATGCTCATGCATCACACTGCTCCGCAATGTTTCACAGATGATGTTGTATGCTTTGGATCATAGCTGTTCCAAGCCTTCTACAGTTTTTTTCTTCCCATCATTCTGGAACAGGTTGATCTTAATTTCAGCTGTCCAAAGAACTCTGTATTTGCTCTTGTGTCTTCTCTTTGACTGCAAATCTTTTTTTTTTTTTTTTTTTTTTTTTACAATAATAGCAATAACAGGTCAAAGAAATATCTGGACATCATAAAATGATAGTTACATGTAAATTACATGTAAAGATAAAAAAATTATGGCCGACTGAAAAAAAATACCAGGGAAAAAGTACCAGATCTGCAAAGATAAAATGGGTGAAAAAATGCATTGAAATGAAAATGCCTTTAAGTGGACCCAACTAAAGTACTCCTCTGAGTTGAAGCCAGAGGACAGGCTGAAAAGAGCAGCTGTGCTGTGAGTGAGGTTAACTCACTTACTTTTTCTGCTAAAGGAGGTTGAATCTCCTCAGTCAACTATCCTTAATACTTCAGACAATAGTCTTTAACCGTGGAAGTAAAGGAAAAATCCTAAGCCCCCGTATTAACTTTGGTTCTTTCGTGGAGCTGGCATGGCAGTGGGTCTACTGTTCTCAGGGTCAGGGCAGAGCACTAGTTCTCTCTCATGCTGCCAGAACAGATGACATCCTGATGCTCTTGTCTTCAAAAGAGAAAAAGCAAGAGTGAGACAGAAACAAGAAAATGGAAATCTTGGCTCGATCAAACAAGCTTTCAGAAGCCGTTTCAGGTGAGAACATTGTCATTTTTGATGCGCAGGGCTCAATAAACACTGGCAGGTGATTGCTGGCATGGGTGAAGAGTTAATCATAGCCAAACACTATCCAGATGAACACTGTCAATGCAGACGACTGCAATGAAAATAAATTGCACTTGTGATTGTGACAGGCCTTTTGTTTATGTAAGTTTCATGGAGAGTTGCTCTTAAACAGTGATTTGCAATTGGTATATGCTTTAGTTTATTGACTTTCCACAATGTTGTTTATTTTTAAGAAAAATAAATCATATTTTCTATTATCAGCTACAGTGCTTCAGCTTTTTATAGTTTATGGTGTTTTATAATACTTCACAAAATGTTTGTATTAGATAATAATAGTTAATTCAATAGTTAACAATGAACAACACATCATTTCATTAAATATACAGTATATGTGAGGAATAAAAAAATGATCCCCTGACAAAAATCCACAATATTAATTTAACAGTGAGAGACAGAACACCAAAGTTATAAATTTATATGCATTCTAATGAGTCGAATAAGTATTTGATCCCCTATCAATCAGACTTTAATTGGCTCCCAGGTGTCTTTTATTTAGGTCACAAAAAGAGATTAGGAACACTCTTTTAATGGAAGTGATCATAATCTCAATGTGTTACTAGTAGAAAAGTTACCTTTCCACAGAAGCAATCAATCAATTATATTCCACACTCTCCATCATGGCCAATACCAAAGAGCTGTCCAAGGATGTCAGGGACAAAGACTGTAGACCAGGGGTCACCAAATTCGGTCCTGGAGGTCCAGTGTCCTGCAGAGTTTAGCCCCAACCTGCCTTAACACAGCTGCCTGGAAGTATACCTAGTAAGAGCTTGATTAGCTGCTTCAGGTGTGTTTGATTAGGGTTGGAGCTAAACTCTGCAGGACACCGGTCCTCCAGGACTGAACTTGGTTACCCCTGGTTTAAGGAGTTTAGGACAGTGGTTTTCAAACTTGCTCCTGGGGACCCACAGCTCTCAGATCATCAGCTCATTAAGAAAGAGCTCCATTAACTCAAATGAGTATGTCAGATACGGGAGACATGCAAAATGTGCAGAGCAGTGGGTCCTGAAGAAACAGGATTTCAAACCACTGGTTTAGGACACGCAATACGTCACATGCTTATTAGACAAATGTTTTACTTCCTGTTTGGGTTTTGAGGTCTTTAAAATATTAGACATTCAGAGAGACAAAACGTAATCAAATGTAATCAGTTGCATTAATGAAGTAATTGAAATAGTTACACTACTTTTTACATTTTAAATAGGGTAACTTGTAATCTGTAACCTATTACATTTTCAAAGTAACCTTCCCAACACTGGACATAACCTATATTCTACTGTAACATATTAGACAGATTTACATTTATTTATTTTGGAGATGGTATTAATTAAAGGGAATTACAGATGAGGAATACATGGATTTATTTATTGATCTATTTATTATTTTAAGCGGGGTGCAAATAAGTGCTTATCGAAATTTTCAGATTCTTTATTATTGCCAGGGATAATGATTAAATTCATTATGCCACTAAATTTAACTCGGAGTTTAACACAGATCATGTATAAAAATGAATCAAAAATACATTTGCATGATAAAAATTCTCGACCTGTCGCATATGAATGCATCACACTTTCCGCATCATGCAAATTTCTGATGGAAAAAGTGTACACGAAAAACTATTTAGGATGAATAAATGTTATTTGATAACGTGTTGAAGTCTTGCATGCACATCAAGTCGTGATTTCATTTTTTTTCTTTCGAGCAAATAGGATAGAAGCACTACTTCCCTTGCAAATTGTTTCTGTAATATTCCAATGTACTCATAAATTAAATTTACCCATAACATAAATATTTACATATACAGGCAGTCTATTTATACAGTAGATGCATTTTTTCAGCATGAAAACCCTGTTGATTCATCAAGTCTCCAAACAATATGAGCTTTAAAGATGAAAACAGCGCCTACTCATTACTTCTGACTGGACCGGGTTGATTACAAGTAAAGTATGTTTATTCCACTTCCAGGCACGACAAATTCTGGAGAAGGAATACAACTCTCTCATCGCCATGGGAACAGAGAGGAGGCCAGATGAGGTGAGCACCATGGGACACGAACACAGCTGGAAGTTGATCATCCTTTACCTCCCACCACTTTAATACATGCTCCAGTATAATGACACTCCTCTTACAGGACTTGCAGCAGTTTTAATGACATTACTGATAGTTGAGTTGAGAATTAGTCTCTTTTGAGTGACCTGACTGGACTTCTGGTGTCTTCTCTAGGATGGCACTAAGACGTTCACCCGCTCCCCTTCATGGAGGAAGATGTTCCGGGAGAAAGATCTGAGGGGCGTGACCTCTGACTCCTCAGAGACCTTGCCTGCTAACTTCCGTGCCTCAGCCATCTCTACCCCCTCAGTCACCCTGAGGAAGGTCCAGAGCGATGGTGAGACACTTTCATTTTAATAATCCTATTACAGTTTCTTTTTTTATTACAGTCTCTAGGACATATTGCTTAAGACTTTTTTTTTCAAACACTTTACACAGTTCTCTTTTAGCAACTTTGAACTACTTTGCACTCAAACTAGCAAAAATACTTCATAGATCAAGTGGTTTCTAATAACAATAACAATTCTGTAACACTAACAAAACCTGTCAAGCGACTAAATCACTGTCACTCACAAAATGATGACCTAAAAACACAAATAAGTAGCATTATCAGAGGGTTACTTCTGTTACATTTCATTACAAAACAAGAATGACAGCTTTATGCGATTACCAGCTACATCTAATTGTTTTGACTGAATTGTTTATTTTGTTTTTTAAATGAGGAATACATTAGGAAACAAGTATTCAGAGAGAAAGACGACAGTGGGATCGGGAAATGCCAAGCATCTGTTTTGAACTCATTTTGGAGGATTTTGCTAAATTTCCATGCTCTTTGTGTTTGACAGAATATTTGAATGGCACTCTGAATGTTACAGTACAAGATAGATTTACAAAATAGTTTTTGATGGCCTTTTGTGTGAAATATACAAACATGCATAATATAACATACACGTGACCAATAAGCAGACATACAGTAAGTACATTTATTTCATGCAAACCAGTAGAATAGGAAAAGCTGTAATTCAGATAAGAAATGATAAATAAGAGGAAAGACTAATGGAAAGATTGGACCTAAAGACTTCAAGATAAGCAAGGCTTTGAGGAAATCCCCGCAATTAAGTCTGAAATAACTTTATGGCTGAGGGATGTTGTTAGTTTTCAGATAAACGTTGTAGGAAGATTGTTTCCTTATGAGAAAGTGCTGCCGAAGTAAATGCTGTATAATTCTGTTTAGAAATACATTTTACAAGAACATCCCACTTTTTCTGTTTCTTCAGCATCTCCAAGGGCAGAGTCTGGCTCAGTGAGGACCTACTCCTGTTGAGGGACTGCAAAGGTGAGACATGACTACCAAGCGCTATATAAATATACAGTGAAGGAAAAATTTATTTGACCCCCTGCTGATTTTGTAAGTTTGTCCAAGGACAAAGAAATGAAAAGTCTCAGAACAGTATAATTTTAATGGTAGGTTTGTTTTATCAGTGACAGATAGCACATCAAAAGGAAAATTGAAAAAATAACTTTAAATAAAAGATAGAAACTCATTTGCATTTCATTGAGGGAAATAAGTATTTAAACCCCTACGAACCATTAAGAGTTCTGGCTCCACAGAGTGCTTAGACACTCCTGCTTAATTAGTAACCCTCATTAAAGACATCTGTCTTAACTAGTCACCTGTATAAAAGACACCTGTCCACAGAATCAATCAATCAAGCAGACTTCAAACTCTCCAACATGGGAAAGACCAAAAAGCTCTCCAAGGATGTAAAAATTATAGACTTGCACAAGGCTGGAACGGGCTACAAAACCATTAGCTGGGAGGGGTGGTGACAACTGTTGGTGCAATTGTTCGAAAATGGAAGAATCACAAAATGACCATCAATCGACCTCGGTCTGGGGCTCCACGCAAGACCTCACCTCGTGGGGTGTCAATGATTCTGAGAAAGGTGAGAAATCATCCTAGAACTACACGGGAGGAGTTAGTTAATGACTCAAAGCAGCTGGGACCACAGTCACCAAGAAAACCATTGGAAACCCACTACACCGCAATGGATTAAAATCCTGTAGTGCTCGCAGGGTTCCCCTGCACAAGAAGGCACATGTGCAGGCCCTTCTGAAGTTTGCCAGTGAACACCTGAATGATTCAAAGAGTGACTGGAAGAAGGTGCTGTGGTCAAATGAGACCAAAATTTAGCTCTTTGGCATTAACTCAACTCGCCGTGTTTGGAGGAAGACAAAGGCTGCCTATGACCCCCAACACACCATCCTCACCGTGAATCATGAATGTGGAAACATTTTGCTTTGGGGGTGTTTTTCTGCTAAGGGCACAGGACAACTTCACCGCATCAACGGGAAAATGGACAGAGCCATATACCGTAAAATCCTGAGCGACAACCTCCTTCCTTCTGTCAGGAAACTGAAAATGGGTCGTGGATGTGTGTTCCAGCATGACAATGACCCAAAACATACAGCAAAACCAACGAAGGAGTGACTCAAGAAGCACATTAAGGTCATGGAGTGGCCTAGTCAGTCTCCGGACCTTAATCCAGTAGAAAACCTACGGAGGGAGCTGAAAGTTGCACAGAGACTGCCTCGAGACCTTAGTGATTTAGAGATGACCTGTGAAGAGGAGAGGACCAAAATTCCTCCTAAAATGTTTGCAAACTTGGTCATCAATTACAAGAAACGTTTGACCTCTGTGCTTGCAAACAAGGTTTTTGCCACTAAGTATTACGTGTTTTTTGTTAGAGGGTTCAAATACTTATTTCCCTCAATGAAATGCAAATGAGTTTCTATCTTTTATTTAAAGTTATTTTTTTCAATTTTCCTTTTGATGTGCTATCTGTCACTGATAAAACAAACCTACCATTAAAATTATACTGTTTTGAGACTTTTCATTTCTTTGTCATTGGACAAACTTACAAAATCAGCGAGGGGTCTAATAATTATTTCCTCCACTCTATATATATATATATGTATTATTTTTATTCCATAGATATATTATTGTATATAATTTGAAAAAATAAATAAATATACAAAAAAATCACTTGCTCTAGCCTACCAGAAGTTCTAAATCTAGAAATCTAAACACAACATTTTTTGAACAGAACAGGTTAAAGAGAAAAGTATGTCTTGGAAGTATTTAAAGACCATGTGTGGGCAGGGCCCCAAGATTTGCGGTGCACCACTACCAATGATTACCCTCCGCTGATGCCTTTAAATACCAAATCAGGAAAATTTGCTCATTTATGAGTTTGACCGAAGCACATTTAGCGTTCTGTTGGGTTTGCTTGGGTTGCTGTCGACAGCTCCATATTTTGGATGCCCTTTATATGTCTGTTATTAAGCTTTCTATGTTTTTATTGAGATTCATCATGAGCTTCAGGGGTTGTGTTTGTGCATAAATCATTATGATGGAGTCTGTGGCCAACAAAACTTCGTAGAATTCTTAAGTCTCAATTAAAATTTTTTTTTCCTGATGTCTTTGGAAAAATATGTAGATGTACATGAATGTCAGTATACGAAATGTTGCCAATGTGAGGTAATTCTGTCTCTCGCACACAGGAGGCGCCGTTGTCAGAGAGCTGGAACCGGCTTTACATTTCATTCACGGGGAGGAGGGGGGATAAGCAGAAAAAAGCAATGAATATATACATTTATAAACATAACTCTACTGGTCTGACCATTCTGCAATAACAAGAGGGATGGAGAAAGAGAAAAAAGAGCAAACAAAAAAAAGGACAAAAGACATGAAGAATGTACAACACGAGAGAGTGGTAAGAAATGGCATGGTTGGAGGAATCGGATGACTGTTTAATCTTTCTTTCTGTCGTTCTCTCTTCTCACTTCCTGTGTCTGTGCTGATGGGACACCTGTAGATGAACTCTCTCGTCTTTCCATCCTTCGTTTCAATGGTGCTGCTCGCAGCCCTAGTTCCTCAGAGTGGCTTTCGTTGACCACCTGCAATTGGTCTCTTGAGTCTCTCGATAGCAAAGGATGTTTGTGGCAACTCAAACCTGGACTTCAGGCATGTTTACATACGGTAAGGTTCAGAGGAAGTGTACTTAAGAGCACAGTCGAGAGGGCCAGGCTGTGTGAGGCCAAGACTTCGCTGTGTTTCTCAATCAGCAAAAGCTGACAAAGACCGCAGCGAGAGCTACCCGCGAGGCTGCCAGGGGCACAATTCTTGCTCAAATACTACTAGGTGTTTTTTTTTGTTTGTTTGTTTTTTCAATCTTCAAAAATTTAGATTAAAGACTAAAGGTCAGCAGAAAAGAGTCAGCAAATGAAGGGAAGCTGGTGGTGGCAGATAGATAGATGCTTGCAGACAAAGCAAGTGACCAGCAGACATGAGTCCTGATGGACAGAATCATTCTAACAATGCAAGCCATAAAAAAGACGACAAGAGGTGAACCGAGGAGGAGGAGGAGAAACGGGGGGACGGGGTGGGAGAAAACGTTTAGCTTCTGTGTTGCGATGCATGTCAAACAACCAAGACGACAACGAACTAAAACCTTCGTGGAATAAGACAATATGAAGTTAAAAATAAAAAACTATGTGTACATTAACATATGAGGTTAAGAGCTTGGGGAACAATTTGTAAAATGTGTGTATTTTCATTTTTATTTTTTATTTTTATGATAACTATATTTATTTTCTTTATGTATGTATTGAATAACTGTATGTACAAGTTCATTTAATAATTCTGACTGTAATTTAATTTTATCTAGTTTAAAGCGTAAATATGAAATATTACAACAACAAAAAAAAACAATGGTCATTAAAATATGCTACTTGTATGTGTAAATTTTGACAAAATTGTGTTATGATTTAAAAACAAACCATTACTGTTGATGAGGATGACAGTGATTCAAATTGAAAATGATGTCTGCAAAATAAACAATAATGATAATGATGATAATGATGAAAATCAAAATAAATAAAGTGTTCCTAATGGTCCCGAGGAGTTCAGTGTGCTCGTGATTTTCAGATGCTAAGAGGTTTGTCTGAATGACAAGACCGTAAATCAAAGTACTTCCTTTTTTTTTTTTATTACAAAACAAATAGAACTACAATCACATACTCATATATTCACTTTGTATTTTACTAAGGCCCCTCTTGCTCTTACGTCTACTTGGTAAAAAAAAAAATTGTATACAAAAGTATCTACCTTACAAAGATTACATAATACTTTATTACAATGTGAAAAAAAATGCCTGTGTACTGACTTCCACAGCTTTCTTAATACAGTAACCAGGGATCTGGTTCATATTTCATATTTTGCCTGTATTTCTGTAACATTTGCTGAGTGAACAGTACATAGGTGAACCATCTGACACTGAATCTGAAGAGGCACATGTTTTGTGACAGGTATTTAAAGGACACTTAAGAGAAAGCACTCCTCTGCAATTACAAATACTCTGCAAAACCCTCTACACAGCTCCGTTGTTTTGGTTATTATAAATACACATATATTTGCATGATGTATAGGTTTCACATATTGTACAGAAATATATTAATATCAAGTACTTACGCTTACGTACTAATTCAACAGTAATAACTTATTGTCTGTATACTATAAATACAATAAAACAAATGCAACAATATATGAAAAGTACGGGGGGAAATAATCTATTTCAGTATTGAGGTTTTCTTGTTTGTGTGAGTTTACACACTGGCCTAGCGAGACGTGGATATGGAGCAAAGGAATGACAGCAGGGTGGAGGAACTCATCGTCACCCCATATCACCTCAAACCCGTATACTGTTTTGTGAAACGGCAAAGAAGTTACAGTGAATGCACCTAGTAAAAAACAAGTGAATGACTTAAATTCAAACCTCATTCTTGCATGACTTCAGAACACTTGGAACACTTTTTTCTAGTGAATCCAATTAAAGAGCTTTTAGAACTTCACATGAATACTTGCACTTGGGACTGTACATTGGTAGGACCAATCTTAAATATATGCTTTTTAAATGCTATTAAAGCTTAACAAAACAGCCCTGAAGGGACAGCTCAATTGTTAATTTGGCAGTTATTTTTACTTACAGGGGACTTTTTACAGTCCATACAACCATGAGCCATTTTAATAGTACTTTTTTTGGAGCGTCAGCAGGCTTTGTTGTATGAAATGCCCTAAAAATATACAGTAAATATTAAGACACTTAAGATATATCTAAAAATGTCATGCGAAAATATCAAAACAAGGTATATCTTTTTGAATCCCACATGCAGGCTTGTTATCATCACTGGTATTGATATGATTCGAAATCAAGACAAAAAGTCCTTTTGGGAGAAAACTCTGAGTAACATCTCATATATGTTTTTAAAATGAACTCCGCCAGCAGTTATTCTGCTATAAAACTTACACAAACTAGGAAAACTGACTTCATTAAAACAACTTTTAAAAAAAGGGCTCAGAGAAGTAAAAAGCTTGGGCATTATTTGTTTGCAGATGTATCCAATGCACTGAAATTCAAACATCTTTAAGAGTGACTTAGTGTCCATAAAACCTCACCACTGTATTCATTTGTGTACCACAGGAGAAAATAAATCATACAGGTTTTGAGCAACATTTTATGACTATCCCTCAGCGAGACATTGGGGTACAGCGATAAGGTTTTGTCAAGTGAGATGCAGGAACATCTGGAAAAGAAATATCCCCCACATAGTGGACCGGAACAGATACACTCCCTTAAACGCTCTTTAATTCATATGATCTTTCAACTCCACGTCAATCCTTTGTTTAGACAGTCCGAGCTATCCGTACCTTCTGCTTTCTCGCTCTTTTCCCCTCTCCAACATCTTCTCAGTGTAGTACGTTCCTCTAGTGAGCAGCACGCAAACGCAGGAGGAGTCAATACGGATCCACCTCCACCCTATCCTCTTGTTTTCATCCGAGGTGAGCGCACGTACGTACGACTGCTTGGTTTCGCACTTGCTCATCCAGTGTTTCTTATCCACCCCCAAACAGCCGGCCCCCTCCACCGCCTGCACTTCACCTTTCCTATTTGGATCTGGCTTACGGCACTTTGTTTCGTAGAAATACTGCTTGAGCGGTCCCGTCTGGGTCCGGACCTCTTCCAGTATAGTGACGGGCTTGTTCCAAGGGTCCACCGCCATCTTCTTGTTGATTACCCACACGCTTTCGGCCTCGCAGACAGAACGTTCGATGCTTTGTGTGCTGGGGGCGGCCTGACGCTTGCGCCGTACCCCTGGAACAGGGCCGTCAGAATCAGAAAGACCCAAGAGTAAGTTCCTGTATGTTTCTTTGTCGCCTCCGTGACCGGGTGTGGTAGCATCCATCATGTGGCTTTCCTCGTCCTCTACGTCATTGGCCAATAAGCCCAACTCCAGCATTAAGAGCAGAGGCGGGTGTTTGGGTGGGGAAAGGGCCGGGGAGAAGAGTACCCGTGGATGGGCGTCCAGCAAAAGCAGCTGATCTTCTTCTCGAAGGCCTATGTCATCAAACCCAAAGCCTCCAGATTGCTGCAGCAACTCTTTAGCATTTGTCTGAACTTCGTCCAGATGTTCCTGCACTGGAGAGCTCGGACTTTCAAGAGGCCCGCCTTTCAGTTCACTTGTGCCCCTGCCATTTTTAAGAGAAGTCTCTGCCTCAATACTGCTTTCTTCATGAAACTGGCTACGTTCAAGCTGATAGTCCTTGAGAATATCATTGCTTTGGGAACTGGCTTTTTTTTGTGATTTGTAATTCCTAGGATTATGCGGCCTGGAGGCATCTGCTCCTTCAGTCCTACCTCCACCTGTGTGGTCCTGCTGTGGGCTATTGACAAAAATGTCTTCTGTTAGAAGATTCTCTCTACCTTTGGATATATGGTCCTCCTCAAACGTGCTCTGCTTGTCGTCTGTTCTGTGAGGTGCTTTATCTTGTGTGCTGTAGTTGTTGTGAGAAGAGTCGTGGTCCACTGAGGTGTTGGTCGGCATGCTTATGTTAGCTGTTGGGACGCTGCTGCTGTTGCTGTCGTTTCTGCCAGGCTCTATCATTGCGGCAACAAGCCTGGGCACAGGACTTTGAGGGAAAGGCAGGGCCGAGGCGATCACCATGGCAACCAGGGGAAGCCAGTGCATCACTCCCAAGACGTGTCAACTATGAGTTGATAAAAAAGAAGCAAGAATTAGGAAATGCATAAAGAGGAAGAACAGTTAAAGATGACATCACAAATATTTACTTTGGAATGTTTAGAACGTTAGAGTAGCAAAATTCATTTGAGTGTAAATAGGTTATCAAAACAAAAAAGGATAAATCCCAACACTATCCGCACTTGCAATTGTATCAAAATATAAACTTATTTACATCGTCCCATGACTTTCAGACAGTTCTGACAATCCAATTTAAAAACAACACATGACCAATCACCATTACCAACCGAAATCAATTATGTAACACATTATTAAAGTTTGTTGTTGCATTCCGACATAATAAAGAGTATCCACATGGCTTTCTTTGCATATAAAAAGTATTCTTGTAGCTTTGTAAAATCATGATTGAACCCGTGATGTCACATAGGTTATTTTACCCATATCCTTGCTGGATTATGCTACTAGATGTTGATTGTGTTAATTCCACTCTGAAGATGAACGGAGATCTTGCTGGATTGGAATGACATGAATTTTCATTTTTGGGTGTAGTAACTCTTTAAACATACCTCATCATATATGTTTATAGAACTGCAAGTGTGGAGGGTGTGCAGCATTTATTATTTTTTGCTTTGATGTTAGACTGTTTTTTTGGTTGTTTTTTCTACATGCCTAAAAAGTCTCTAAAATGTTCCACTTTTTTGCAACACTACTGATTGATGGTGTTTACCAGAAAAGTCCACCATACCTTGCTAGAGCACCCGCTACGGATGTTATCACTCGATTGAATGGGCCGTTATCAGTCATTATCAGCCCATTCATATGAGTCAGTAGGGGCCTGCTGCACCTACTAGTAGGCTTAGAAGGCTGTTATCATCCATGGGACTACTGGGCATGCGCACATCAATCGAACACTTTACGTCAATAATACTGTTTTTCTATCATGGTAAAGGGTATGTGTTAGGGTTGGGGTAGGGGTAGACGCTAAATAAACACAATTTAATCGCTAGAATAATTATTTTCTTTTACGTTTTAACAGTAGGTGCAGCAGGTCCCTACTGACCCATATGAATGGGCTGATGAATTAACATTTTATTTTGATGCTGACTTCAGAATAAAAAAATAAAATCACAGATATAAAATCACAGATCAAATTTGCTGTTATATACTTTTTTTACTTTGAGGCGGAAACAGGTTTTTAAAAGAACAGGCTCAGTGCCAGCTCATAAAAATAAAGTAAAATAAGCCTAAAACTGTAAAACTATAGCTTTACAGCTTTGGCACATGCTAGTGGAAAAAAGATTGCAAGCAGCAGAGTCATGTCTGTGTGCAGAGAGAGAGTAGAGCCGCAAACTTGCTTCACTATCGCCTGCTCTGGTTGGTTGGCGCAGACATGAAGTCACCGGCTAGCCGACGTCTGGCAAAGCTCCGTTTGAAATAAAGCCACTAACAGTGTTGGTCTGGTGCTGGCCTAGCTTCACATGAGACCACAAACAACCCTGGTATGTGTGGAAAAGGTTGTAAATTTCACAGATTATGAGCACGACTGAGGCAAACAAAAATATGCCACTTCACTGCAAAATGAGTAAAAGATGATGTTGCTTTGGGCCTCAAATGCTCTTTTTTTTTATAATCTTTTATGATATTTTTTTGTACACTTTCTTGTTTCATGCTCGTCTTTTTTTCTTTTTCCATACGTTTGACATGATGATCCTATTTTCACACACTTCTGTAACATGACTCTCAGCAGTACTGAGAATACCTCTGAGATTTGGGTTATTTATTGACAGGAACACCAAAGTTCAGCAAGTCTTCTACCTAAGACAAGGTCCTGGGTGGTTACTGGCCCAGAGGTAGTGATTTATGTGCTTATTTAGTAGGGGTCAGAGTAAAACTACACAGATTGATGATAAACTCTCTTCCTTTGACTTTCAGCACTGAATGAGAAAACACTCAAACACTGCTGTCAACCACCAGGTGGAAGCAAAACCATCACATCATCATATGTGCCTCATCACTGGCACCTGTGTGGTTTTGGCACATTGTTCAATCAAAATTATATATAGCTGTGAGGAGAGGGTTGAAAAGATTAAAACACACGTTACTGTTCTAGATCAAAAGATCGGGGTCAGTAAGACTTCTCTTTTTCCTTTTTTGAAATGAGTATGCATATAAAGTATCCAAAAAACAGAAAGATTTAAACTTGAACCATTTATTTGAAATAGTCTGAAATATTTTTTTATACCGTCACATTTATGAAAATTATCTTTAAAAATCTCCAAGCTTTTGAATATAATACATGTACAATGTGTGACCCTAGCGCACAAAAGGAGGCATAAGTAGCAGGGTATTTTGTAGCAATACATTGCATGGATCAAAATTATTTATTTTATTAATAAGATAATATATTTAGTTATTTCCCATCAAAAATATATCAAAACTTAACTTAGAGTAGTAATATGCAAGAACTTCATTTGGACAATGTTTTAAAGGCAATTTTCTCAATATTTGTAAATATGTACAGCTTATTCACTTTTCAGATGATGTATAAATCTCAGTTTCTAAAAACCGACCCGTATGACTGGTCCCTTTTTGACGGTCCAGGGTCCTATTTATACTTAATGTACACAAAAATGAGTGCAAACTACATAAAGCACATAAGGCATGAGGTACTTAAAATGTAGAAAATTTGCTTTCAAGCTAGAATTTGACATGAGATATGTGACCCCACAGACCTAGAGTGGACCTAGAGTCGTCTTGTTGATGATACAGTGAGGGTTGCAGTCGACCTGTCCAATGTTAAGGCCAGGTGTAAATCACTCACCAATCCTGTTATTGTTGTGCTGAGAGATCAGGGAGGGAGAGGTATTTAGAGAAAGAGAGTTCAAGAAAAGAAGAATGCTCAGTATGTCAGTGATGTGGCTTAGAAAACTCCTCCTGGGTTTCCCCAGGCGGGACACACTAGAATGCAGGAGGGGGCCGGGGTCAAGTAAAGCCAGCGTACTCAGAGTCAAGTGACTGTTCGTTTGAGAAGAGATAATCATTATGCTTGTAGTGAGAGAGTGGGTGGACAGAAATGTTGTGTGTGAAGTGCAAAATCACCACTTGTGGCACTCGTAATAACGGCACCCCGCCCCGGACACTGTTTTCTAATAACACTCAAACCATACGAACACACTCGCACATAATGCACTAGTGAGCCTGCGGTCACACGCAGAGAAAGAATGCCACCAAGTCCATATGCATGCATGCATGCTGGGACATGGAGCACTACACGTATAAGTGCTTACTTCCTGTTTACGTTCAACATAGGAACAGGTGTGCTATGCGCAAATGAGGCTTTATCGTCTTTTAAATGCAAACATACTTGCTTAAGGGCTAGTGCGTAAGATGAGCATTTTAGGTATTTTCACAGAGAGATTTATAGCCTTTCACAAAGTCTTTTATTGTCTTTCACAACTGCAAATAATGACAGAATCATATTTTATGCATCTGACATGCCGTCTCACAAACTACAAAATGCTACTAAATCCCAGCATGTTGTTGACAGCGGAAATTAACTTACATATATGACTGCGTGGAAGAATCAATATTTAGATATAGCTTCACAATATTTAGACTATGTTTAGATTAAAAGGTCAAAGACAAATGAGTCAAATAAATGACAAATCATGTTGGAAACACATAAGAAAAGTTCTTAGAAATGTAATCATATGGGTTTCATGTTTTTTTTATATTTTTCTCAAGAAAAGATGTGTCATGTCCTCTACACCTTAAGTATGTGATTACATACATATTAATTTATACACATTTAAATAATGATAATGATTATTAAATCTATTTTAACATATTTTTATTAGAGCTGTCAAATAACTTCTAATGATTAATTACATCCAAAATAAAAGTTTTTGTTTACATTATATATATATATATATATATATATATATATATATATGTGTGTGTGTGTGTGTGTGTATTATGTATATATAAACCCTCACACATACAGCATATATTTTAAAAATATTTATACATTTATCTACTTGTAATTGTATATTTTATTATATTTATATATAATTAATAAATACACACATATATTATGTAAAAAAAAAAGCTTTTGTTTTGCATGTTGTTATTCATTTGACAGCACTATTTTTTATTTTCATAACAATATCATTAAGTTTTCAGAAGTCACACCACATGGCATTTTTCCTTGTAAACTGAACTAATCTTGCCATGTCTTTAAACTTTGAAACACAGTCATGAATGTTTTTTACCATAAATTAAAAACAAGTTTAACATAGAAGAACTTTGTTCAAATTACTTTGTGCATAAATTGCATTTTTACTGCATAAAATGACTTATTAACACAAGTTACAAGAAG
>JAUCNO010000710.1:9268476-9285107 GCA_032353835.1 Enteromius viviparus | reverse complement strand
CTATCTATCTATCTATCTATCTATCTATCTATCTATCTATCTATCTATCTATCTATCTATCTATCTATCTATCCATTTGTTCTGTCTGTCAGGCCATAATTCAGTAAATGAGTCTGATTATATTTTAGTTGGTGAAAGCAGACACAGCTGACAAAATAACAGGATATTGGAGGATTAATAAAATAGATTTGATTGGGATAGTGTCAGTTTGAAAATGAGAAAAAGAGGGAGAGAGAGCAAAAGAGAGAGAGGCTGAGCAAGCCGGGCTCAGGGAATCAAACCGTTTTTATTAATCTGAGAATTTTCTCAGATGACGCAAAGACTGTGACTTTGCCTCATCTCTTTCTCGCTCTCTCTTCATCACTCCATCTCTCTCTTTCTCACCCTCTGTCAATTCTTTTCACATGTCTCTTTCCTAATGCCTAAATCTTGTTGGATGGGAGACAGCACAACAGCACAGGTAAGACTATGATCTACTGCAATGTTCTTGTTTCTGTTTAAACTTGTCCCTTACCTTCTCAGTATGCCATAGAACATTATATGTGTTTTTGTTCACACTTCATGTATTTGGGTTTGTTATATTATGACATGCTAAAACACTACATGTTGGACATAAAGTCCTTCACATGAGTTTGTGCACGATTACCATCAGCTGTATATGGTGGAAGAGTGCGTTTCCTTTTTGCTTTTAAATTCCTCTCAGTGTTGTCATTGCTGCAAACTTAACAGCACATATCAGTTAACAAATAGCCCTGGTTCTGCATTCTTTAAGCGTAGTGGTAGTGAAGTGTCAGAGAAATGATGGATGGATAAGTGCATATTATGAATGAGGCGTGCTTCATTAGAGCCACTACTGAAAGAGGAGTCAACCAGCCATAGACAGATCGCTAGATTGAGACACATATTGGTGTCACAATGAGTGGAAACCAGGGTGGCTTCAGAAATGAAGTAACGAAAGAGTTGATTCTGCAGACATGGAGCTTAAGGGCAGATTGACAGGGATTTAGGAAGGTAAAATGAGGGTTCCTGCGGGGCTCAGTTAGGGAAAAACTTGCAGTAGAGAAACAGAGAAGGGGGAATTGGGGATTTATAAATAGTAAAGCTTTAGCAGGGTGAGGCGAGCAGATGTGATAGACAGTCTGTGCTTAAGGAGTTCAAACAACAGATTAATACACTCAGATTATAGTCAGAGATAGAGGAGTAAGGGGGAGGGTGTGTGTGTGTGTGTTTGGTTAAGCAAGATGACCATACACGCCTGCATATGCAAAGGAATAAGCCCCCAGATGGACTACCTACAGATGTGCTAGATTACCCTTTAAAAATTAACCACAAAAAATCTCATTGCTTTACATTAGTCTAAATCAGTTTTTCTGAACATGTTTTGATAGTATGTACTCACATTCTGGTGAAAGGTTAAGATGCATGGCTTTGTCTTTTTAAAATACCTAAACTGCCTTAAGATAATGTTACTTGAGAAAAGAACTTGCATACTATATTATGATTCGTTTGCAGAATATTTGTTTAATTAGGTTTATTATTATTATCCCATTATAAAATGTATATTAAGTAACTCAACACTAGTGTCACTGGTTTGATTTACAGGAAATGAATGAACTCAAAAAGCATACACCATGAATGTAATGTAAGTTTTTTTTGGATATAAACATCTGCCAAATACATAAATGTATTTACACATTTAAACTGCTGATAAATAAAATAATGTATTGTTTTTATGTTTGGAATGTGATACAGAACATGAGATTTTTTTTTCTGTAAAAAAAGAAGAAATTAACTCAAACTGTAGAACACCGTGCTAGAAACATCATCAAGATCATGCAACTGGTCAAATATTTAAATTAAATTTAAATATTTAAATTGTTAAATTCAAAGTGGCTTGAATATTAATCTGAAATATATGTGACCCATCCATATATAACAAGATTATGTGGATGGGTCAAGTTTGCATAGTTCATGTGTGAGGTTGAAAGGTAACTGTGGTGTCCAGTCTGTCACTGTGCTGCTTCCATTTTCTCACTGAGGCAGGGGGTTATAGGATTATATCTCTATACTTTTGCAAAGCCATCAAACAATCAACCTCAGAAAATAATCCTCAAACACGCACACGCACACACACCCACCCACAACGACCACACATTCAGATATCTGAACACACCTTGTCATCACTGGTGGTTCTGGCGGTCAAGATACGACTCCCCCTTATCGTCCCAGAAAGTATAATTACACAGCTATGTTGAAATCCGTTTGTGATGTTATTTTAGTATTTTATCTAGAAAACAACAAAAAGAATTAAGTGATCGATAAATAGTAAAATATATAGATATTTGCATATGGAAATTTGCATATTTGCCAAATCATATTGCATATTGCAGCCAAACCACAAGAAACACATTCTTACTTCCTCCAACTTATCTTCTGAAAAAACAACAGCTATGTGGTTAGCAGGTGTGTCCCAGGGTGATGGCTTTAATATTGGTTTTTAGACAGCTGGTCAAGATCAGGAGACTAGCTAAACTTTCTCAAACCAGGCTTGGTCAAGGTTTAGCTCCATTACACAAATCTTTTTCTCACTTTTGAATGCTTATTCTGCTTCTTGGCTAGCTTTCTAAAAGGATTCCCCTAGGCCTTTCTGTCTTCCAGGGATTTTGGTATGACTGCAACGTCAAGTCTTCTGACTGGAGGAGTAACAGTGGTATTTCTCTATCTAACATCTTCTGGCACACTGATTAACAGCCCCAGAATCATTTCCACTCTGTGTGATCTACAAAAGGAGGCCAACCAAGATTGTTTTTCTTTCTTTGTTTTTTTTTTTTGTAAGCTGTAGTTTTGCCTGTGGCTGATCGTTTCATCTGTTGCATTCCTGAGCATCTTGTTTTGTCATAAAGAGCTTGCCACTGTAAAACGAACCTGTTCTGTTTGAGATGGCTGAAGTCCAGCAGCTTAGTTCGGCTAAGCTTTAGGCAATTGTTTGGTTGCTTTTTTGAGAAATTATCTCAGCTAATGTTCATTAAGTGTCTGTAAGTGGAGGAAATAAATATTATCCAGTACTTGCCTCGAGATGTGATACTGTAGCAACCAGCAAGTCGAGACTTTTTTTCTCGATCAATTATCATTTAATTTCATTGATGGTGGTCAAAGGAAATTATAGTACTGAGTTACAATGTGTTCTTTTTAAACCATTCGTTTTTAATTTCCAAAGTACCAAAAACATTTTGGGCTTTGCACCTTTTAAAATTTTTTGTACAATGTAGAGACGCTTGAGTAATAAACAACATGTGCTTTTTTGGACCGTTTGGATGAGGGCTGATCTTTTTTGGCTATATACCTTTTGTATTTATTGGATCTTTTTACCTCATATTATTGGTCTACCAGACTTTTGATAAAGTGTTTGGCACTGTGACCTTTTCTACTTGTTTTATTTTACAATAAAAAAGGCAAAATGACAAAAATTTCAAATCTGAAAATCTTTTATAAAATGTACAAGGCCCTTTCGAATGCTTAATTCTCATTGGTCAGCTGTGGAATTTTTTTGGTCTTCAATATATCTGACCACTACAGGACTACTCTTGTGTATATCTCATATTACTTTCGCTCAGAGGATTTTGGAATTTGAATTGCAGTCTTATAGCCAGGAAGATGTTTATTACTGTAATATACAGGTAAAGGTATAAAATGATTGCAAATTTCATGGCCTACTTTTTAAATGTATTGAGTAAAGCAGAATGTTCTCTTCACATCAGGACCCTGGTTACCAGGTCAGGTTTATTTTGCATTAATTTTGGAATGCTTTATTCCTTGCATATTCCATATGCACTCTTTGTAATTTTAAACTGTGTGCACATGCACCAGCTGGACTCTTTTAGGCTGTTGCACAACTTCTGGGTTTGTTCAGCACTTCACACAGTCTGCTCTGCATTTTGATGCTGCTGTCAAGTTAAAAGTAGTTCATCTGAAAACACGTCTCTGTGAATGTCACTTCATTCAGTACTGGGCCTAAATAATGGCACAGTATCTTTTTTTTTTTTTTCTCAAACATATCAATGCAAACTTAGCAGACAAGCAGCAGCTTTTTGTTCCTGTACAGTGTTCCAAACCCATATGACTTTTTTTTTTTTCATTGGAAGATGAAAGAAGATATTTTAGGATATTATGGGTGAACTACCACTTTAATATCATCTTCTGACTGACAGCCAAAGCTCTTACATTATAGGTGCCCAATCCTCTACATGTTCTTATTCATAAATCAGTATGGATTGGTGGAAAAGAAAAAAGGTCACATACTTTATCATGGGACTCTGGCTGATCTTAAAAGACCTGAATCGTGGCTTAAGAGCACATGCTTTATGCTTTTCATTGTGAAAGTAATAGCTTTTTATTATTGCAAAGGCTATCATTTTTTTTTCATAAACTTAAGTTTTTGTGCCTTGTTGACTGTCATGCCTCAGTGTTTCTCTAGCATCCTGACCTTTCTTGAAAACTTTGACCTCCCACCAGCGGAATGAATTACTAGGTTACAACCAGTAACCTCCTCTCTGAAAAACAAAGCAGCTCTCCAAAAAAGGGATTAGCAGAATGTAGCAGCGCTTCATTTTTATAGGTGCAGTTCTGGCATGTCGTTGCCTGTGTTTGAATGCGGAGACCTGCGTGAAAACAGGTTTAAGCTCACGACTTCAGGGAAAATTGTGAGGTATTGTAAAAAGGGATGCAGAATCACGGGGTCATAAGCTTCTCTTTTTCACTCTCTCTCCTCTCCTCTCTCATGAGGCTTCACAGAGGATTATGTTTGTGCAATTGAAACTTGGCAAATGACTTCCCTCCCTCCCCCTTAAAAAAAAAAAAAAATTCAGCAGCGCTGCCAATCCGTCTTTATGTCTGAGCAGCAACTGTTGTTTTAGTTTAAATCTGAGATGAAGAACAAACAGATGAACAGGACAGGGAACATCCAGAGAAAGAAAGAGAAATGCAGGTCAAAGAGTCAAACAGCACCGAAAAACGGTAAGAAGAAAAAGGGCAAAAAGGCCAAGTCGGCAAACCCGAGTGAGTATTTCTCTCATCTAGTTAAAAGACACAATAATTATTCTTCATGATGATGCAATTCACAAATGTTTGTCGCTTTATCTTCCAGCTCTTGCTTTCTTCTGAACACGTGTGTTTATCTTATATGTCTCATTACTCAACCCTCAGTTTCTCCTACCTCAATCAGTGTCCGGCTTCAGGCAGATGTTTATAATAGGCCAAGGCTGATGAAATGTTTATCAGCCCCACTTGGCAGTCACATGCTATTGTAAAGGAGCAGGAGCTGTGTATTATTCCCATATGCAGATTTGACAGTGTATATATGGGTGTGTGTGTGTGTGTGTGCATGTAAGGGAGCACTTGAAAAGTAGCAGTTTAGAAGATTAAGAGATTGGAAAGGGGTTACAATGTTTTCCTGCAAGGCTTTGTGGTTTAGTTCCTTTGCGATCGGTGATCTCATGACTGCCAAACCGAACCAGGCCTCCGTTTCAGCATCAGTTGAATTTCTCATTATAAAAGAGCCAGAGCTTTATAGGAGAAACAGCTGTAAGATGCACGTGATGCGAGGAGGTGAATGAGTAAATCTCTCGCTCGACTGTCGAGCGATCATACGGATCACGGAATTGCCCACTGCTTGAAGCAGACGAGAAAAGCAACATGTTGTGGGGTGCAGATGCTGCTTGGGAAGTTTGTAATGAACTTTTTGTTTATTTATGATTTTATGATTGTCAGAACAAAGACTTGGTCATAGTCAGTCAAAAATAAATCCTTTACAGATTAAGAAGAAGAATACAATTGAATGAGTCTGTGCGATACATTGGCCTCCAGTGAGTATAAACGGCGACAGATGAAAATAATAATGACCAATTATGGTAATGCGTTGTGTTATGTGTCGGCATGCTCATGTAAACACAGCAGAGGGCCGTTCAAGGCATTCAGATGCAATTTATGCAAACCTATCATCACACTCTTGCTGTAATTTAAGATGCTGCTGAGGCAAAATATTTGTGACCAATGCATAACTTGCATTACTACAGTCTCAGACATCTCTGTGGTCTCTGTGTGTTTTTATTACTAATATGACTTTTATACACATGCTAAGTTTGCTGTCGTATATATTTATTTATTTATGTTATTTTATTTTTTTATTTTTATCTGTTTTTCCTCGTTGTGACAAAAAAATAATAATTTTAGATATTCCCTTCTTTGTGGGGACATTTTGTCCCCATACTGGAGGGTATATCTAAACTATATACACACATTACATGTACACACAGACAGATAGATAGAGTTTTCACTATATATTGTTGTGTTGGTTAGATAAATGCAGCCTACAGATGAACATAATAGACTTCCTTCAAAAATCTTACAGAGCTCAAAATTTTAAATGGTAGTGAACATACTGCAAAAAGTCAATGGAGAAAGGTGGTGTCAACCAAGTGTGCCACACATATCCTTTAGAACTGAAGCCAAAACATTTTGATCGCCACCTGGTGGCTGGCTGCAGTACAGGTTGTAAACGCTGCCCTTACTACAAATGGCACATGAACCACTATAAAAATAAAAATCAAATAAAAATTTCCCAAAAAATGTTGTCAGAAATAATATGGTTTCTGTATTTTTAAGTAGCTCTAATCATGCTGATTTATGTTCAAGTGTTAATTTTTCAATCCATCTTTTTTTCTCGTAAAAGAGCAGACACGGCTGTTTGTAAATTTTATGGATATAGCTTCGGGTCTCATCCGCGTCCAGCTATTTTTAGTTTTATAAAACTGCTCATTTTGCTGCTTCATATTGCAAATTGGTGTGTCTTTCCATATAATTGCAATGTATTATCTTAATTATGTCCACACTGGTTTGTAGTACAAACAGTTTTACCATTTACTGCATGTTATTAATCTTGTTATTTCCCTACAATTAAATGAACCGGAAGTCTTGTCTGTAAGCTTACATCTGCCGTAAAGAATAAGTTTGCTTTTAGCTCAATGTTTGCTTTTAGTTTGTTATTTGATTCTGTAAAAACTGGGTATGGTGTCATGATTATGAGCTTGTGATTGGATCTATGGAAGTCAACGGCATCATCGCCGCAAGATGACAGTGGCCATACTGAGATGTTCTGGCTTTACTTTCTATAGTAGAAAGAAGTGGAGAAACATCAATATTTATTTTACGGCCTATAGTATCAGCCAACTGGGCCTTGCTAACCAGCAAAAACTTGACCCATTGACCCCTTTAATAACAGCCAGTTCACTGGAGGCATAAAGTAAAGGATGGGATGTTTAAGTGATCATCACTGTTTATTTACTTTGGATTTCCTCCTTCCTTTCTTTCTGTCTTTCTCTTGATTTATACAGGTAGAATGACGAATAAGCATTTGGGCAACCAGACAAGTGCTGCACTGCAGATGGACGATGGAGTGGAAGCAGAATTAAAACACAACACAAACCAACAATGCGGCTGGTTTTCACGCAACCTGCTCCTTGCCCTCACCCTGCTAGGTGTGCTTGTGTGTTTATGCATGTGTGGGACTGTTTGTACACAACTTCAGATCGGTCTCTGCCTCCTTCCTTGGAAGTTCAGGGGACTAAATAAATTTGCCATTTAAAACCTTTTGATAATATGATCTCAGGAAGAGATAAGTTAATTACGTATGCAAAAAGGGGGTGTTTAAGGCATAGCAGTTGTAAAGAAGAAAGAAGTGGTCATGAAAACTAAAATATAACTATTTTGGGTCCAAAAACTATTCATAAATGTATGATAATTTGATGGCATATATAATAAATATATGATAAACCTTGTCTGTGGTTTCATAACTGTGATCATTAGTCAGACAAATACCAAAATAGTAAGTTCCCAGCAAATTTTTTGGCTCCAATGTAGTGACACTGTTTATACAACAGTCATTTGAGATGTTGCAGATACGGGACAGTTATGCAGTGGTGTGTGTGAAATGCCCAGTGTCCTACAGTGATCCATGCACCTTTTAAAAGCCAGGCAGAGTATAACCGGTGTAATTCAAACTCTCACAGGTGTTATAGCGGGCACGGTGCTGGGCATGATGTTGCGCTATGTTCCTGATCTGGACACAAACACTCTCATGCTGGTCTCCTTTCCTGGAGACGTCCTTATGAGAATGCTGAAGATGCTCATCCTGCCCCTCATCATCTCCAGTCTCATCACAGGTCAGTGTGTTGTGTTAAGATTGCTAAAAGAAAGCTATAGTATCTACAGCACCAGAAAAGCCATATATGATTGACAGAATGGTTGGCTTTAGTCAATTGAAGGTGCACTTGTTTAATGAGAGCAACCAATTTGTCCCCGCTCAACCGACTGTTTGGTCGTAGCTGTGGAGAAAAGTAAAAGTTTTGCTAATAACTTTGTTTCGAGAGGATCGCTAAACGAGTAAGCACACACGGCTGGCAGCCCGTTTACCTAATCATCCCTTCTTTATTCGCTCCCAATCAAATCTTCTCCCCTCACTATAAATTCTCCCAGCTTTCATTTCCCTGCATCTCGCTTTTCGTGCATCCCCCCTCCTTCCCTTCTCTACCATTTTCATTTTAAATTCATGCCTTTCCAGGGGGGGCAGACGGTGAACGAGCTGAACGCCGAACTCTCGCTCACGCTAGGATTCTATCCATTAGGGTTCGGAGTTCGCCCTTCTCCCAGCTCGCTCCCCAGACAGCACGCCAAATTTGCTTTATGATTTATTACAAAGAAAGCGTGAACTCTTGAAATACAATAGTGACAAATATGAATGAATATACATTATATACAAGGATAGATGATAGTGAAATAAAATATAACAAACTGGCAATAACAAAGCAAAATAAATTATGATTAGTAATTAATTATTTAAAAGACAGGTAGCAGTATAATGCAGGGTGCAATTTCATCCATAAAAGTGACATACAGCTGCATATTGTCACCTTATTAGACACGTACCATGTGTGTAGTGCCACTCTTTCTGAGCTACGAGAGCGCAGCTGTCTCATTAATATAAAGCTAAAGAAATGCAGTGAACTTGCCTTTTTTTACAGCCGCCCCCAGATTTCCGTAAGGAAATATGTACATATTCAAAAAGCTTCTATTCTACAATTTACAATTATTTTAGTCTGGAATTGCAGGAACCGGTATAAGGTGTGCAACTGGTCGAGTGTAAGCCTTTTCTCCCACCTGAACCTTGGCTCTCCTCACTCTGGTGTCAGCTCCAGGGTATACCTCTGAGACCTTTCCTGACCAGCTCTGATTCGGGGTATACTGTCGGGAGTGAAGCATCTGGCCACCCCATTAGGAGACAATTTGGATTAGTGGGGTCAGGTTCAGAAGCATCAGATGACGTATATCCCAGTGTTCCAAAGTTCAAAATTCCTTCAATCTCCACCAGTACAGTTTGAAGGACCTCAAAGGTTACTGATTAAGTTCCTAGATTTACCATCAGTGCATTTTTCAAATAACAAATTTCTCGCTCCCAACAGCCTCCAAAGTGTGGCGAGTTGGGTGAATTGAAATGGAATTTGATTTGCTGTTTGGCCAATTGTTTCTGCAGATCTGGGACAAGAGCTGTAAAAGCCTCCCTGAGCTATCTCTCACCTTCTCTGACGTTCTTGCCCAGGTCTGACAAGGTTTTCCTCCTCTAGCCATGAACTGTATAAGAACTATAAGGAACAAGTCAGTTTCCAGACTATGGAGGATGTCGATGTATACTGCTCTGGTGGTGAGGCATTTGAAGATTATTCCCCATTGCTTCTCACTGCGTTGATCTGTTCTGACCAAAGCAGTGTACGTCAGTGGAGTGATGTCATCGACTGGTTTACTTATGGAGGGTACATATTGCCAGCTGTGTTTCTCTGTGAGATCCTGGAACTCTGCGACCCAAGTCCACACAAAAACTTTGAACTGGCATGAGTCGGATTGTAACCACGTAAGGACAGTGTAGGTTTAGCTGTGGCAAGTTGGGCTCCAGTCACTGCAGCACATAATTCCAGTCTAAGAACAGATTGTTGTTTTTATCGGTGCTACATGGAATCTGGCTGTTAGGAAAGCCACCTCTGGCCATGTTGGTCCTCCATTCGAAGCTATGCCACAGAGTCATAAGCACGTTCAGAGGCATCACAGAAAATGTGTATGTCTCTTAGGCTTGTTGCTGTGTCTTTTATATGGCTACAGTAACACATTTCTTGTAGGGTTGGTAGCTCTTCCTCCCACTCAGTCCAGGCTTATAAGAGATCTGCAGGCAAGTGAGGATCATCGAAATCCGTTTTTTATCCCACAGGCATTGTACAAAGAAGTGTTGTTTAAGGGATGAGATAACCCAAGGGGTCGTACTGACTGGCCAGCACTTTATATATGTTGCACATAGTGACCTCACCATGACTTATCATTGCAGGGGCATTGCTGGGCCACTACCTCAACTCAAACTCTCCATCTGCCAGCAGGTTCTTGATTCTGTCAACGAAACATTTTGCTGCATCTACTGAAGTGAAACTTTGTAGGCAGTTGTCTACATAAAAAGATTCAGAACAGAATTGCAGACAACATCTCCAGCCTTGCTATGGTCAAGTACGTATTTCTCGAGTGCAAAAACGGCGCAGCAGGTAGTTCAAGGAGGACCTGCCACTCGTACACACAGGGTAATTCCTGTACATTTAGATCTCTCCAGATGAAGTGTGATTTCTCCTCTGGGAGCAGTCTGATTCGTTGGAACATCCCCTCGATATCGCTGCTGAATGCAGCGGAGTAGCACAGCAGGTAGGGATGGCCCCAACACTGGTCCTGGGAGCAGAAGATCAGATTTTGTCCATAATACTGGAACGAAAAGTTGAAGACTATCCTGTTTTTCCCGTAGTGCTGCACCATATGGTGTGGAATTTACCAGGAGCAGAATGTGTTCATCTCAGAGTCTTGTGGTAATTTGTTAACATGTCCTGCTTGTTCCAGTTTTGCAGTCTCTGTAGTATAAGTGCCTGCTTGCTGTGGATTTTTAACCAATCTCCTTTCAATAGCCCACAGCTGCGATAAGATGGCATCTTTAGGAGCTTTGACTTCAGGCATGTTCTTGACACGCAAGAGGGGTGTTGCATATTGCCTGACACCATCCACTTCGGCCCTTATTGTCGTCCTTTCCAGAAGTTCCACTGCCTCCTGATCCTGTTTCGATCTGATGCACAGATGCATGCTTCAAAATCATGCAGTGGAAGTCCTTAAAGGTGCTGATATCTCTCCCTCAAAGTCTTCACGGGGTGTGAATGTTCTGCTAAGCTGAGCTGTTGAGCAGTGAAAGCACGTTTGATGTGATATCTTTTAGTCAGCCGAGCAAAGGGTGAGATCACAAATGAGACTGCTGCTCCTCTGAGAACTTGTAACTCCTGCCTGATCGTTTGGAGTGTAAGGTCTTCTGACTGACCTTTGAGGCCCAACTGCTAAACTGCACTGTGAAGGACTATTGTCCAGTGTCCTGGATTGCATATGCATTTATCTTTCTCTTGCCATTTTTGACAATCACTTTGTTGATTTTAAGCAGAACTTTCCTGCTGGTAGGCGGTTTATGAATGAGGAGATTCTAATTCATGATGTTAAACAGACAGCTGTTGGTAGCAGCAATTTCATCTTGGACAAATTTTGGATTGTCTGGCTTCCCAGCACTGATGTAATGCAGAGCCATTGCTTACAAACCTTGTAGTGAACCTCAATCTCAAACTCCAGCCATTCTGCAAGATCCAGAAGGGTAGGAATGGGCACACGATATGGATGTACAAACCTGTGAAATCCAGCTCTGAGGTCGTGGGGGAGCTTCCCATGCAGCCGAGACACATGAGAACACACTGTAACTCAAAAGTGCCCTTTCTGCCTAATTGCTCCAACATGCCTACCAGTGAATGGACTTTTAGAGCAAAAAGACGAAAAGCCTTCTGATTCCACTAGCTATGCTTAGGCCATCCATTTGCTCTGCAATCTTTTTGAGCCATGTGAGTTGTTTACAACAGATCTGTCGTTAATATAAAGATAAAGAAATGCAGTGAACTTGTTTGGAACAGACATGTAACTCGTACAAATAACAAAAATGTAACTTTAGCAATAGCATGATTGAAGATATATAAGCAATAGGTTTATACTAGGGGTGGCACGGTGTAACATCAACACCAGCTTCTACACCAGGCTCCACCCCCACTGGCACTCAACGGTCACGATCCCCTGAGTATTGATTACATTCACCTGTCCTACCCACCTGATAGCCATTTCCTGCACTCTACTTCACCATACTTAAGCACCCACCACACACTCAGTCAGCGTCCAAGCTACAACACGTTGTGGACTAACTACTAACCTTTGTTTCCTACCTGTACCTAGACAAAGTCTCCGTGATCTACTGTGGTCACCTCCAAGGTCTCCAGCTCCATACATTCTCCTGCGTCCTCGTCTTCTCCAGCGCCCTTGTCATCTCCAGTGTCCTCTGTGTTCACGTGGTGTGTGGTGGTGTGTGGCATCGGAGGGATCTACAAAGAGAAAAGACTTTCAGTTTGTTTATGCTATTCCCTAACCTGGATGAATTTAAGTTACTTACCTTTTGTTTGACGATCTCTGAAAAAATAAACTCTGTTATTCCTTTTACTCACTTGTGTTGGTCCCGTTCGTTACAGTACCACTTTTGGAGCGTTAAAATATAAGTTTTCCTGGTAACTATGCACTGCACTGCTTTATCAGGCATTACAGGCATGATTAAATGAAAATGAGGCAAATCGGACCAAACACAACAAATTAGCATCATGCAAAAGAGCGATTTGGACAAGTCATTAAGAAAGTAAGCAAAAAATAAATGTATATTATAAGAAAATAAAAGGGTTTGAGTATTCTAGTCTCACGAGAACCAAGTTTTGTTTACAGCAAAAGAAACAAGTCTCCATATTGGCTTATATCAAAATCCTTCAACATTTTTGTTTACAATTCCTCGTTTTGTACTTTTTAATTTGTAACCGGTGTTTAGTTTTGCACTTTTCCTCTGCTCTTTCACGTTCATCTCTTCTCACTTGAGCTTATGCTACAACATCATCCTCCTCTGGAACATCATATCTAAAATAAGAAATTCATATACGCCTACATTGGCTTCAGGGTGAGCAAATCATAGGGTAATTTTCTTTTTTTTAGTGAACTATCCCTTTAGGTCTAAAAAACACAGTCTGTTTAAACAAACAATACTCAACATGATATTTTTTTATGTCATTAGTAAACACAGCCTTTAAGTGCTCACAGTGCAGGGCAATGGCAAACCCTTGACTTTTTGGCACCAAACAGTTATCCAGATCAGACCTGGTAAACAGCAAGATGGTTTGTTTTTCCTGAAACTGTGAATCTGCCTATTCCCACACTGTAGCTTCTGTTATATTAGAGTATCTACAGGAAAGAGCTGCTGTACTGATGCTGCAAACTACAAGAGTGTGAATAGGGTGATTTTCTGGCTTGAAGTGTCTGACCACAGAGGGTTTGGGGTCACTACGGCTAATGAAACTTCGATGTCCATTAATCTAGCTATGGAGCTGTCTGTTAGCTCTGCCAATACACTGCAAACCACAAAGACAAGTCAAAGATAAATAACATAAGCAGTGCCACCAGTAATAAATCATCTGATTTGATGCTGCCAACAAAAGAATTTAAGTGATAGTTAGCCCTAAAACGTATATTCATTACTTACTCATCCTCATGTTGTTGTGTTAAACAGAAAAAAAGAAACTCAATTCTACTGTATGATTTTCTTTCTTCTGTTGAACTCAAAAGAAGACATTTTGAAGAATTTGGTAACTAAATGGTTGACAGCACGCAGTTGTGTACTTAAATTATTTCAAGTTAAGTAGGATTTCAAAGAAATTCCAGATTTAAATAACGAACAAGCAAAGCAAATATCTATTATTCATTGAGCAAGTAATAGTCATGTGCAGGTGGTGAGGTGATAAAACAGATGTAAATGAGCTTTTCATCCGTGAACATAATTTGTGGAAACGACATCTCCCATGCTCCATCATTGCATCACCGAACTTTGCCTCTGTTATTGTTTTGTCAATGCAACCTCTAGTTGCATAAACGTACATATTGTTCCTTTAACAATAACAATAAAGAAGATATTTTAAAGAATGTTCAAAAAAAGGAGACCAACATGTTATTTTTGAAAGATATGTTTGTGAAGTGGTCCTTTCCAAATAAAAGAGATTTACAACCTGAATACATGATGCATCAGTGACTTGCATAAGCAATTAGTTGAACAAGTAACAGCAGATGTTCGGTGCTTTATTTCAGGCTAACATCAGTGTCGGTACGATACTGTCCTGTGTAGACTGTCTGAAGAATCACGCTGAGATTTCCAGAGGCTGTACGAAAGCTCCAGCCAAATGAAATCAGAGTATCCAACTGCTGTTCGATGCACATGCTCAGAATAAGCACATATTAGAAGTTCTGATGAGGGTCTGAGTAAGTCCTGAACATCTGTAGTTATGCAAATGTGCAAACCACCAGAGGTATTGTGCCTTATGTAGTGGCTCGTACCAATTGTAATTGGTTGACGCACATTTTAAGGGTGTAGATGCATTCTCTTTAACTTTCTGGCTGTGAAGTATAGTTTCAGGTTTGCAGACTGCATTACACTTTGCTACATCTTTGTCAGAATTGTTTTAAAAGCTTTCTCAATTTGAGTGCTTGTAGTATGCATTATCCATTCAGTATCCAGTATCCATTCAGGGCTTGATAAGTAAATTAAAATCTATGCAATGTTTGATAGGGAGCCGATGCAGTGTTGACAGAACCAGGCTAATATGCTCATAATTTCTGGTTCTAGTAAGGACTCTAGCTGCGGCATTTTGAACCAGCTGGTCTATTTATCAAGCGTGGAGCACAACCACCCAATAAAGCATTACAATTACATTACATATTTCAAGAGAATGTTATAGTCAATAGTGTTGAACGCAGTGCTGAGATCCAATCGCACTAATAATGAGATACAACCACGATCAGATGATAGAAGCAGACTAGTTGTAACTCTAATTAGAGCAGTCTCAGTACTATGATATGGTCTAAATCCTGACTGGTCAAGTTGCATTTTTTTAATGAGAGGCTTAATAACAGCCAGTTTGAAGGCTTTGGGGACATATCCTAATGACAATGATGAATTAATAATAGACACAAGAGGATCTGCAAGGATGTGCAAATTCAGTGAAATCTTTGATTCCTGGCCAAAATATGAGTTTGCACTTTGTTGTAGATTGGTTCTCCTCATGGTATCTGGGTATTTGTTTAATATAAATAAAGGACACACTGCTTGCAAATGGATCCAGCCTAAATTCTTTCTTCTTCCAACTATAATCATGATGCAGCTCTTCATCTGTGCATATTTCTCACTGTCACGCTAGCTACTGTAGCTGTTGCACTCTCGCTTCTCAGCTGGCAGAGATTTACAGAGGCAAGAATTCAAATGAACAAAGAAACATTTTATATGAAAATACCGGGTATCAAACTATCATAAATGCTATCAAACGACTAACGAAACTTTACCAATCGACATTGAACTTGAGACAGGAAGTGACATAAATACACAGACTAATCAAAGACAAGATACACCTGTCAGGACACCTGGCACTGACAGCTGGCGGAGAATCAAACACTAATGACAAGGGCGGGGTTACAAACAATCAGAACGCATGAGGGAATGGCATAAAAAATAAGAAGGAATAAGATAGGTGTTACACTTGACTGTTTCAGATTATATAATAATTTAAGGGTTAAAAATATCTTTAATACATGAATTTAATACAGACAAGAAAATTTTTGTTGTCTTGTGCATTAAATGTGAATAACTGTGATATTTTCTTAGCTTTTTAGACTTTCATTCTGTTTAGCACCCATTCACTGGAGCTCACATTGGTGAGCAATAATGTAATGCAAAATTTCTCTAGACCTTTTTAGATAAAAGATAAAATCTTGGATGGCCTGAGGGTGAGTACATTTTCGCTTTGTGTGAACAATTCTTTAAAAACAGACTGTGCAGATTTCAGCTCAAGTTTTGTAAAAGAACTTCCCTGTTTCTCTCTCTTCTTCCCTTGTGTACCTCTTGGTCTCTCTGCAGTAGATAGTTCCTGTGTAAAAGAGATAACAAATGACAGTGCAGCAGGCAGTGGTGAGCAGGGGACTGTTTATCAGCAGGGAAACCAGAGAAATCAACACCCTCAACTCGTCTAATCAAGCCAACAGCCATTAGAACTGACGTGATATCAATAACAACACAGTGAGAGATATGGACAGAATATTATAATGGCATGTGATAAACTGGCACCCACTAAGCACAGAAAGAATGGATATTGTAGTGCTAGGAATAGTTGTTATATAATAACAAGTGAAAAATCATAATCCATCCAACCAATAAGCCCCAAGGATTACAGTAAATTTATAACAACTTAAGGGGCCTTGTAAGGCATGACAGAAAGTGTGCATATATATCTACAGTACAGGGCAAAAGTTTGGACACACCTTTTCATTCAGTGTGTTTTCTTTATTTTCATGACCATTTACATTGGTAGATTCTCACTGAAGGCATCAAAACTATGAATGAACACATG
>JAUCNO010000710.1:9256670-9268376 GCA_032353835.1 Enteromius viviparus | reverse complement strand
AAATAATATTTCACAATATTACAGTTTTTTCTCTATTTTTAATCTTATAAATGCAGCCTTGATGAGCAGAAGAAACTCATAAAAACCATTAAATATCTTACTGACCCCAAACATTTGAATGGTAGTATATATATATATATATGTAGTGTATATATATATATATATATATATATATATATGTGTGTGTGTGTGTGTGTGTGTGTGTGTGTTTGTGCGTATGGACATTTGTGTGTATATATATATATTTCATGTATAAATCATGTATGCATTTTTTAGAATATACAGAATGATAACATCAATTGGGGTTCTTGTACATGAATACAGGGCAATTCAAATAAGATTTAAAAAAATCACAGTTTTCAAGTTTTCAAGTCACTTGTGTATTTCCTTTATAGTTCAATAAAATGGTCATACAGTACTGATTGTGAATTGCAAAAAATACTGCTTTTACTTATGCGATATTCCACAAATATTCCAATCTCAATCTGAATGTTTAATTATTCTTTATAAAGCTTATTAGGAAAAGTGACTGGATATGGAATGGGATTTTTTTAGCTCAGTTCTTAACTTTAATTCTTAGCACCCAAAACTTTGTGACCTAAATGATGTTTCTGTTGACACTCTAAGAAATCCCCCTCACCCCATGTAAACTGGTTCTCTGGGACAGTCTTTTCAACAAAGCTGCTTTCAGTAAACCTGTTTGAGACTGAGACTTGTTATAGTACTCTTTTATTGGTTTTTATTGTCTCTATTGTCTTTATTTGAATAAAAGTGTCTGCTAAATGACTCAACTGTAAATGTAATAATTATTATAAAAAATACAATAATCATTATTGTTTTTATCATTATTAGTTGTATAGTAGTGTTGAGTTATAGTAGTGTAGAGTAGAGTTTTACATTTCATGGTTTTAGGATACACTTATTTTTCCATATTTAAAAAAGGTTTTCATATTAAAAAATTGAGATCAATATAATAAAAGCTATGGTATTTTAAAGTTATTTTGTGAATGACAATAATCATTGCTTTAGGTTTTGTTTATATATAATATAGTTTTAAATGTATTATTTATTATTGTCATATCTTACAGTTGAAGCACTTAATCAGTGTGCTGCTGACTGAGAGCTTTGCACAGACTTTTTTGTAAACAACGCTGGGTGGCGTTGGTCGACGTGTTATTCACCTTTGACATAATAGTAACCCATTCAACTTATTCTAATACATGCAATGATAAACGCGGACAAGTCTAACTCATACAGTGAACAAACTATTATTAATCAACTCACCTATTACATAATTCATAAGAACCCCAAGAAACTAGCATTTCATTTCTTCATTCAAGTCTTCGTGCATATTTTTGTGGAAATAAAATAGTTCTTTTTTTAAATTTAATACAATTGCATTTATTGGTAATATCTGTTGGGACAAAGTAAATAACATTAACGTTACTTTGTAACAAAAAGGTGTGTTATAAAAAAAAACAGCTGCTTTAAAGTACGCATGCTCAGTTTTCTACAGCGGCTCTGCATCAGGAGTGATGTCCGACAGAGACTGTTCTGAGTTCAGTCTACTGCTGCTGAGCTGGGAAGACCTGGGGAAACCGGAATAGTATCACATTTCATTTCAAACCAGTTCATCAAGTTTACTAATGTAAGTTAGCTTCAAAATATCGATTCGTCCAGGAAGCGATCCTCTTTAGGTAACACACACGCGCGTGACATCGCCGATGATCGGTTACTAACTTCTCTATCTCTGATGATTTTATGACTTTAGAAACTGCTTAAGTTACTAGGGTGTCAGCCTTTGCAGGGACCAGACATTATTTCAATCTGCTGTATAAGGACACCCATAAGTAAACGTTTATTGCGGAGCAGTAGCATGGCTTGTGTTCCGCGTTATGTCAACAAAGTTGCCATCGTTACTGGGGGCACTAGAGGCATCGGAAGGGGCATCGTTAAAGTGTTTGGTAAGGGTTTATAATACTGATCTTTCCATTAAGTAATCGAAAGTAAAGTAATTCAAATGGATTTCGTGTTTGTTTTGCAGTGCAAAACGGAGCCAAAGTTGTGTTCTGCGCAAAAGAAAGTATGTGATTGATTTAAACAGCCTTTTAAATAACTTATACGTCTGTTTGGCCAATAAATGCAGCGTTTGCTTTTTTTCCCGGTCGTCAGCTGAGCTGTCTGCTGGTCAGTCTCTCGAGTCTGCTCTGAACACGGAAGGACCGGGCTCATGCACGTTTGTGTCATGTGACGTGACAAAAGAGGAAAACATCAAGGTATTTATTTGATTATTTCTGCTTAAACTTGTATTTACATGTGAGCAAATGCATAGGAAACTGATACAAAATAATTCATTAGTAGTTCAACATTTATTTACTCAATTTTTGAAACGTTTTTCATGTAAAACTTTTATAATAATATGAAATGTATATGTATATAATTGTTTTTTTTTGTGGGGTAGGCTTTTAAAAATAGACTAAGCATAATTACGATGCAGTTACATTTATATACATGATGGCTTTTTTCAATACAAATATGTAGTACAGTTTTAAATGTATTGTTTCCTTAAACTTAATGTCAAATATCATCTTGAAGCGATTAATCGATGTGACGATTGAGAAGTTTGGACAAATAGACTGTTTGGTGAACAACGCTGGGTGGCGTAAGTCAAAGACTTTTTTCTCTTTCTTTATTTTTTTGTATTTTTTATGTGTTATACATTTTTTATTTTACCAAAGGACCTTTGGGATTAATTTGGAGAAAATCATATTTACAAAAAAATAAACAAATAATACAAAATAGTAATAAAAATCCATGTATAAATTGTCTAATAAATTAAATAAATAGTTTTCTATATAAATCCCCAATCAGATAAAAATCATATTTACAATTAATAAGCAAATAATACAAAATAGTAATAAAAATCCATGTATAAATTGTCTAATAAATTAAATAGTTTTCTATATAAATCCCCAATCAGACCCCCCTCACAAGACCACAGATGAAACCACTGCGGACGAGTTTAGAGACCTGTTTAATCTGAACGTCATCAGTTACTTCCTTACTTCAAAGGTACGTAAGTGACGTGAAAGCCTTTGGTCTGTTATTTTGTGCAGAACAACTCTTTGTAAACCTCTTTTTCATTACTTTGGTGCAGTATGCGCTGCCATATCTGCGTAAAACACAAGGAAACATTATCAACTTGGCCAGCCTCGTCGCCACAATAGGTCAGAAAGATGCAGCTCCATATGTGGCAACCAAGGTGAGTTTCTCTGCTTGTTCTAAGCGCTTTACTTGATCGTCTTTTACAAGTTAGAAGTAACTGTAATACTCACATATGTGCACCAGGGGGCGATCACCGCCATGACTAGAGCAATGGCTGTGGATGAGAGTCGCTATCAAGTGAGAGTGAACTGGTGAGTGACATTACCCCCAGTCCCACTGACATCTACACTGTCCTTTACTTTTTAATTTATACCTAGAGTCATTAGAATTTTCTCAATTTCAGATCCAATGTTTATTAACATTCAAACTCTTTTATAGCATCTCTCCTGGCAATATAATGACGCCCTTGTGGGAGGAGCTTGCTGGCCAAACGGAAGACGCTGCTGCCACTATTAAAGGGGGAGAAAATGCTCAAGTAGGTATTCATAAGGCTAAATCCTCAATGGTGTTCTGCTGAATATGTTATAGTAACGTATTTCTACTCAACAGCTGATTGGCCGAATGGGAACAGAGACCGAGAGTGGATTAGCTGCCCTCTTCTTGGCAGCTGATGCCTCTTTCTGTACTGGGATAGATTTGTTTTTGAGCGGAGGGGCTGAACTGAACTACAGCTTCAAAAGCCAAATTCCATAACAGGACAGTGATGGAAAGGCCCCTGAAATGAAATATGACTTCATTCCTCGTCTCAGGAAGTTTCATGCTGCTTCTCACTGCAACTATTTGAAGACTAAATCATCGCACCATTTTAAATCATTGTATGAAATTATTTGCACAAATTTATTTGTGAGTGAGTTTACAAGAATAGTTGACCCAAAAAATGTCTTTGTTTTGCAGAACACAAAGGAAGATATTTTGTAAAGTTTGTAACCAGGCTGTTTTGGTCACTATTGACTTTTATTGTAGGAAAAACAAATACTGTGGGAGTCAATGTCGAACCAAAACAGCCTGCTTACAAACATTTTTCAAAATATCTTCCTTCAGCAGAACAATGAAATTCATACAGATTTGGAACTACCTGAGGTGAATAAATAATTACTTTAAGTACAGTATTAAACAATCACATTATTGAAGGTTTACTGAAGTTCTAATAGTCCAGGTGATATGTGCAAAATCTGAGGTGATATGTGCACTTTTTTAGAAAAGCATGAAGCTTACAGTTGTACAGATTGGGGCCCTGAACATTTCCAGAATTGGAGCCATCTCAAAAACCATTTGTGGTTGCCATGGTGCCATGGTGGCATTTCACTTATTGCTATAACCAAATTATTTATTTGAACAACTACATTAATGGTGAAATCAGCAATGTGAGACAGAAATAACTTAATAATCAGAGTATTACAGCATTTATCCATATATAGGATTTTTTTAGAACTAATATTTTATTCAATAGTAAAGATCATATATTTTAGACAGATACAAAATATAATCTCAAGTAAGTGTATTTTTCCTTCCCTCTTATGCAGAGTCAGGTAGGCTGTAATATGTTTCCAATACATTCTCGATCTCTCTCAACAACGGTCTAACATCACATGCAGATGGCAACGCAATCTTGCTAAGCTGCAATCTACATACATATACATACATATTACTTCTTGTGTGCCACCCATAAACCTATGTTCCCTTTCACCATTCCATCTTTCCATTGTAGTGTCATCCTCTCTTCCCTCACCCACTCATTTCTCATCTCTGGATGTAAATGCAGAAACTGACACTTTATGATCTGCTGTTGAGACAATATCTGTCCAGACAGTATTTTTTTTATACCCGAAGACACGCTGGAGATCCTGATAACTACAAGATGTTCTTGAAGAACGCTGTTACTTTTCTATTCTACTGGAACGGACCGTTTGGTTCACACCTTTACATCTTTCACAGAATGGCCAACTGAACTTTAACCAATCAGGTTTCAGCAGAGGCCATTCAACTGAGACTTCTTTGCTGCTGATCACTGTATCCCTGCAGATAGCGAAAGCTGATTCCAGATCATTAGTTCTCATTCTGCTGGATCTATCTGCCATTTTTGACTCCTCTTCACCTCTTACACTACATCACTGGGCCCCACTATACAAGTACATGGTTTCTCCTACCATTGTTATGCTGATGACACACATTTATTTAAAAAAAAAAAAGTTATTATTTTCACATATCAGCTGGACTATAAGCAGTTACACATTGTTTTTCTTGTACTTGCCATTTCACACTTTTATGCCATCTCATGATCAAGTAAATGGTGGAATAACTGTTAAATGTAATGTCTGCTAAATACGTTTTTCATATTTCAATGCAAATATTAGCCAAATATGATACGATTATAAGGGACCTGCACTGTAACATGAATGTTCAAAGACTTGTGTTTACATGTGAAAATTCCTTGGACTGCTACACAAAAATTCAATTGTTATTGTGATATAGTGATTTTTCATATCTTTAATGACTTGACAGCTTGTGATTTTTATACATTGTAATTTAAAAATAATTTGTTGTAATTAAAAAGCCTAATTTACACCGATGTCCAATTAATTATTTAACTTAATATTAGCTAGAAAGAGTGTCAGAGTGTGTTTATCTTGGCCAGTGCTTTATGGGGTAGTATTTTGAAATATTAAAATATAACACGTACAATGAGCAGTGTTGATAATATTGGTAGTCTTTTGATTTCAAAATGTCCTTAACTGTATTAAACACCTGGGGATGCATTGCATTATATCATAGTATAATGACGGAAAAAATAATTTAAAATAAAACTAGGTTTCTGTGCAATCTAAAGCCATGCAGCCTTGTTCACAATAGTGACCGACACAGGTGACAGGCTATTTTTGTTTTCATCGCATCACCAGCTGAAGGTATCGACACAGAACATATTTCCTTAAAAGTCCAAAAGCCAATCATTTAACCGGATCGGACCAACGCCTCATACATTGGCCAATGAATGAAATGTTTCCTCATAACCTTGTTTAACCCAGCTGATTGCGTAGATCTGACCCTTTACTTTGTTATCCAATCAGATGCGAGAGACCCGTCACTCCCACCCGCGGGTTACTATTAACCCTTTGATGGACAGGAATAGTTTAGTTTGTACCTTTAATGACTTTTAAAATACTCATAAAGAACATAAATATTATGATGATAATATAATCGGCTCATACATATTTATTAAGCTTATCACATGCGTGTTCAAAAACAAATAAAAACATGCTCCTTATTTAGAGAGCCTGACATTTGCAGCATCTAACGTATTAAAGGCTAACGTAAATCCTGGTGACATCACGAATGATAACATTTGGCATATTTTAAACAAGTCTTGTGATGCACATATCTCACTGGCCTGGGCTAAAATCAATGAGAATGCGCTAAAATAAATAATAAAGATCACTGGAAGGATTCAAACCCTGAGCACTTTGCCGCTGTTTTCTAAGGGGTCCAATCCGGAACTGACAGAGTCCCGGGCAGTTGCTCCCACTCGGACTAGTTTACCATTCATCTCAGCACAGCAGCAATGGCAGCGATCAGGACGGTGAGTTCAAAGATCATTTCACTTATCTCCCCCCACCACATCTCCAAATTTTTCTGTCAATAATTAACGGCTCTGTCTGAACACCCTAGTTGGAGTAACGTTATATTCAACTGTACCGATTTTGGCAGCTGTGACCTGCAGATTATCGTCGTTGCAAATCAACAACACACAAGTTTCAGTGATCACATGAGCGGGATGCACGTTTAAAGTGGTTGATTTTATATGTGGATAAACATGAAAGGGTCATTTGTTGTTTTTCACGCCGAATTGCTGTTTGTGCTTAAATCTGTCTCAAAATCACAAAAACGCGGATGAACGCGTAACGTTAATGACTGAGAGCGCCGCTTTCCACGTAACGTTAACGTTATTTCCGTATGAACTCACGCGACTACGACAAACCTTGTTAAAAATAGTTAAAAAAAAAATTTTATTTAACGTTGCCAAAAATTACTATTAATATTTTTGAAAATTACTTGTAGGGTTTGCAATTTTACTTGTATTTATTAGATACCTGCTGTAGGAATTCACTATAGTAAAAGAAAACAATGGCTTTTTAGTCGAGTCACTATTTCTTTGCTAATAAATCTCTCAACAAGTATCTATTCCACGTTTACTGGTTAGAATTAGCAAATTTAATCAATAGGTGTGTCAGTATTGACAACCTAGACCTACTTCTGACCGGTATATTGTAGCTGCTATTCCTGTTTTACTTGTAACTGAGGGGCTAGTAACGTACTTAACATGTAGCTATTGTTTAATTTTACTAGGTTTTTTCAGTAATTTTAAATGTTCTGAGTAAAAACGTGTAAATTCTGAGAAAAAAAACTAACTTAAAGTTAAGTTATAGTACAGTATTAATACTAGAAAAAAAAATAGCATATTTGTGACCCTGGACCACAAAACCAGTCATAAGGTAAAATTTTCCAAAACTGAGATGTATACATCATATGAAAGCTCATTAAATAAGCTTTCTATTGATGCATGGTTTGTTAGGATAGGACAATATTTGAAAATCTGGAATCAGAGGGTGCTAAACTATCAAAATACTGAGCAAATCACATTTAAAGTAGTCCAAATTAATATCTTATCAATGCATTTTACCAATCAAAAATGACTTTTTGATATGTTTAGAGTAGGAATTTTACAAAAAATCTTCATGAACATGATCTTTACTTAATTTCCTAATGATTTTTGGCATAAAAAAAAAAAATCAATAATTTTGACCCATGCAATGTATTTTTGACTATTGCTACAAATAAACCCCAGTGACTTAAGACTGGTTTTGTGGTCCAGGGTCACTTATACTACTTAAAAATATATTTATCAGTAATATTGGGATACTAATTGGAAGTGAATAGTTGCAGCTTTAGCTTTTTTTTTTAAATTTTAATTTTTATTCTTTCCAAATTGTTACCAGTATCGTTGGTGTTAAAGGCTAGTTATTTGACAATAGTCGTTACAAATCTTATATGAATCATTTGCACACACAAGTATTATCCGTCTCGGCTCCTCCCAACCCCAGACCCTGGATTAGTAGCCACTATATCCTGCGTTTTTCAGAAAATGTCTTCATTTTTCCTTCTTTAAGGACAACACCTTTTCCTACACAATAAAAGCATTTTGTTTTTTCTCAGTTTGACTGATTTGAACATCCATAAACAATACAAAACATAGGAATTTTGCTTTTCTGCTGCTGATTCCTGTGGAGAAAAATCACTTCCTGTCCTTCAGCTGCATTTTCCGCCGCAGCAATGAAGTCATGTGCAAATTTTAGCAGTGACTAGTAGCACAGAGATAAGTGAATGAATAACTATTATAGTGAAGTTGAAGTCATTGCTGGTACCTATTGGTTTACTAATTAATAATTAAAATAATGCTAGTTGCAGTAAGATAGGCTAATTAGTTTTTGGGGACATAATGATAAAATCTCTTGGCATGAGACGCTTTAGCCTGCCAAATTATGCAGAGCTTGGTGAGGTCACTCGATAGAGCTATCATGTAGCCCAGCTACATTATTTACTATGTAAACAAATGTCTAATAAAGAAACGGACAGAAAAGAGTGGTATAAGTAGGATAACTGTGTGTCTTTCCGTAAAATAAGCAAACACACATTTTTTTTAAATTATTAAAAGCTAATGAGCCAGCTGTCTCCTTGTGCACAAATACAGGTAGACGTATAGTGCTGGTGCATACTCAACCTTCACACTTCACCAGGAATAAACAACAGCTGTCAAGAACAACATGCTCTGTGTCTGGTGTCACGCTCTGTTTCTGTGTTTTAAGGCCCTCACCGGACGCTTTCTTCAGCCTCTCTCCCTGTCATGTGGGTCGTTGCGGTTCGTCAGCTCCTCCTTCAAGGTACTGATACAAACCTGTTGTGCCAGGTTCATGCACTTCTTTTATTTCCATGCCACCACAGGTGAGTCTGGGCGTCAGGTCTTGTGATTGTGTGTTTGTTTCAGCTGGCTCAGAGTTTACGATCACAAGTTTTACGACTCGCCCTGAGTTGTTCTTCTGAAGTGTTAAGCAGGCCACGGTGTTGCCTTGTGGGATCTGATGTCTCTTTTCTTTGTGCTTTTGCTTTCTTGCACGCTTTCTTTCCCCTCCTTTCTTACCACAATTTAATTCACTTCAATTTCCATAAGAGCTTGACTGGCATGATGAATCCAGATTAATTTTTCAAATGCATGTGCAATCAATGATAATGAATAAACATCTCTCCACGTGCCCGCTTTACTCCCCGCCCCTCTCTGTCTTTTCGTTTTCTCTCCCTCTTTTTCTCTCTCTCTTTCCTCGGTTGTTTGTGTCAGGCTGCAGATCTTACCATAGAGAGGAACTCTGTACTGAAGCCGAAGCCAGACCCCTCAACCCTTGTGTTCGGCAAGCAGTTTACAGACCACATGCTGACAGTCAGCTGGTCTGAAGCAGCAGGATGGCAGGCACCTCAGATCAAGCCCTTCCAGAATCTGTCCCTTCACCCTGCTTCCTCAGCCCTGCATTACTCCATAGAGGTGAGGGAGTTTGTGAGCCTCATGGCTCTTATAAAATAAAACTTTATTTCCCAGGTCTGGTGTTTTCACCTGAATTCTTTTAGATACTGTGATAACACAGAAATGAAATGCCTCCAGGTTTTTCACAGATTTTTTAATTGCAATCATTAGTTTAAAAAATATTTGTATTTAGGTCTAAGTTTATTATATTTCTTATATTTCTAAATATTATAATATAAATTTTATACTACATAAAATAATCTTGATGAACATATAGTTAATTATGCAGCTCACAATGATGTTATATGCAATGTCTCTCTGAAGATTTTATTTTGTTTATTAATTATTTTAGTCAGTAAAAGTAAAGGAATCCTCACATTTCCATAAAAGCATTAAAACAGCATAACTTTTTTTCATGAAAGCAAAAAGAATTTCAGCCATAAATCAACAAATTAGTAGGATTTCTGAAGGATCATGTGAAACCAAAGACGTAATAGCCGCCATCATAAGAACAAGTAACATTGTAAAATATATTTAATTAGAAAATGGCAATTGAAATGTAATAATATTTCTGTATGTCATATTATTATTATTAATATCTTTGCTGTTTGGTAAGCTTGTTAAGGCTGATTATTGCTGCAGCTAGTATTTCCGTGAATGTTTTTTGACCTTGTCTTAGTATAGATTTATGTAATATGATCCATTGCTTATTAAAAAATATTTATATATTCAAATTTGTCTTAAACATTAGTAAGTCATTTATTTATTTATTTATTTGTTTGTTTGTTTATTTTTGATATTCTGTTTAATTCTCAGCTGTTTGAGGGCATGAAGGCTTTCCGTGGAGTAGATAACCATATCCGTCTCTTCAGGCCTATGCTGAATATGGAGCGCATGTACCGGAGCACCGAGAGGAGCTGCCTGCCTGTTAGTCTTTGTCTTTATCTGCTCTGTGATGTTATCACATTTGCACTTATCCTCTCCCATCTTCATCAGCATATTGTCTCTCGGTATCTCTCTTAGTTGTTTGATAAGGGCGAACTGGTAAAGTGTATCAGTAAGCTGATTGAGATCGATCAAGAATGGGTTCCTTACTCCACAGACGCCAGCCTGTACATCAGACCAACGTTTATAGGAACTGAAGTAAGAAACTGTCAATATTACAGTGTAATTTACTGAATTATTGTGATCTTTTTATCTTTAATGGTGGCCCCTTCTTCTTTTGGCAGCCTTCTCTGGGTGTGTCTCGAGCAGGTCATGCTTTGCTCTTTGTCATCGTTGGGCCTGTTGGACCTTATTTTTCAACTGGAGGCTTTAGTCCGGTGTCATTGCTGGCAGATCCGCAATATGTCCGGGCCTGGAGGGGCGGTGTCGGAGAATACAAGATGGGAGGGTACATTTTACACTTATTTGACCAAAAAATTAAGTCATGTATTTACTCCTCCTGGTGTTGTTCCCTTCTGTGTTTTTTGGACCACAAAAGGAGAATTTGAAAAAAAGTCCTGCTTGCGTATCGGTAGTGAATAGCAACCAGCATCAAAGAATACACAGAATGGTTGTATGTCACATATTCCAAGTGTTCTGGACAATAGGCTTTGGTGAAAAACAAACTAAATGTACATTTTTGTATTTAATGAAAACTGAAACATAGACAGTTCTTGAGCGTCGCAATTCACTTTGACTTACAGCGCTCGAACTATTTATCGAGTTTAGCCTGATAAATTAAAGAACAAATCTGTAACTGTTTTCTATGAGTGCATTAATCAAAAGTATTTTAAATGTTAATGTTCCAGTAGCATTGCTTCAGAACAACTTTTTTTAGTTTTTATTTTTGCAACCAGGGTTGGGGCCATTCATGAATTGAGAATGAATGGCAAATTCCAATTCACTTCCTGGAATGGAAATGGAATTGGAATTGAATTGGAATTACAGGAAGTGGAATTTAATTCAGGAAGAATTCCACTGAATTCTGTTTA
>JAUCNO010000710.1:9229700-9243705 GCA_032353835.1 Enteromius viviparus | reverse complement strand
AAACACATGCTGTAAGACTAAAGAGGGAGAATGGGCCTGCTGTCCTCTGCCACAGGTAAATCACCTGATCTATTAAAAATATAATTAGTTACACTTTATTTTAAGATGTCCTTGTTACAGTGTAGTTATGCTTTGAAGTCCTGAGTAATATTAATTAACTATGTGTACTTACTGTATGGTTGCGATGTAGACTAATCAGACAGTGGATCCATTTGCATGCCGTTTATTAAACTCGTAGTCAAACAGAACTAGATCAAACACCGTGAAACAGATGTGACACAGGCAGAGCAAGAGAGTACCAGATTCAGGCAGATGGTCGGGGTATTAGGCAGTAATCAGAGTTCGTAAATCCAGGTGAAGGTTGGGGTACCAGGCAGTAATCAAAATCCAAAGGCAGTCCAGGTAAGTATCAATATCAGTCCGAAATAATCCACAAAGGGTAAATGCTTAAGAGTTGTAGAAATAACAAAACTTTGCACTGTGTTCGGCTCAAGCCACGCCTTATAAAGAGCAAAAGAGCGCAAACACAGCGCGGAGGTTTCCGGGGTTCGTGGGTGAAAGCGGTCTGGTAGGAACTAATATTCCCCTGGGAAGGTTCCCGCTAACGCCGGTCGGACAGCGCCACAGAGGGCCGCCTCGTAACACAGCCCCCCCTCTGAGAGTGGCTCCTGAAGCGAGGGGGGCGGCAGGCTTTAACAGGGAGACATGAAAGTTGGGTGAGATTTTGTATGATGCAGATAAAGATAAACGGAAAGATACAGGTGTAATTTGTCTAGTTATCTGGAAGGGACCCACGTACCTTGGATTAAGCTTTCTGCAGTGCCGACGAAGCCGGAGGTTCTTGGTGGACAGCCATACCCACTGCCCTGCCCTGTTCCGTGAGACGCCGGACAGCTCTCTGAAGGTGCACATGAGCCTGGTTCCACATCTCCTTGCTCCTTTGTAGCCAGTGATCCAGGGTGGGCAGACTCGATGGTTCTCCTGTCCAGGTGAACATGGGTGGTTGGTACCCCAGGACGCATTTAAAGGGATTCATGCCGGTAGAGGGTTTTTGCAGCGAGTTCTGGGCATACTCGGCCCACAGGATGTAGTGGCTCCAATCCTGCTGATTGGCGAAGCAGTATGTTCTGAGGAAGCGTGTGAGCTCCTGGTTGAGCCTTTCTGCTTGTCCGTTAGCTTGGGGGTGGTAGCCGGAGGTCAAGCTGATATTAATGGTCATCTGATTACCGAATGTGAGCTACGATGCGTGGTGGTGGTATGATGAACTCAGGTGGGTTGGTGGCGACTAGGAGGTTAAACTGGCGGAACAAGGCGTCAGCCTTACCGTTCTTGGAAGCGGGACGGTAAGTTATCTTGAAATCGAACCGTGTGAAGAAGAGGGCCCAACGAGCATGCCTGGCGTTTCGCACTGCGAATGTACTCCAGGTTACGATGATCTGGGCGTACTAGAAAGGGCTTCAGGGATCCCTCCAGCCAGTAGCGCCACTCCTCCAATGCTGATTTCATAGCTAGCAGCTCATGGTCCCGAACATCAAAATTTCGTTCCGCCGCCATGAGTTTGCGAGAATAGAAGGTGCAGGTATAGAGTTTGCCTGGTTCTACATGCCGCTGAGACAGTACAGTCCCGATACTGGTACTGGAGGCGTCTACCTTGACCATGAACTCCTTCTCTGGGTCTGGATCACGGAGTATGGGGGCTGTGGTGAAAGTGGCCTTAAGATCAGCGAAGGCCTGTCCCTTTCATTTCAGAGTCAGCCCCTTTTTGGTCATGGTAGTCAGCTGTGCGGGCACCTGGCTGAAGTTTCGAATGAAGCAGCGATAGAAGTTGGCGAAGTTAAGGAATCATTGCAGGTCTTTAATGGTACGAGGGCGAGGCCAGTTGAGCACGGAGGTCACCTTTTGCTCATCCATGGTAATCCCCTCGTTACTGATGATGTATCCGAGGAAGGCTGTTCTGGTCTGGTGAAACTCACATTTAGTCAGTTTAGCATACAGTTGGTGTTGGATCAGACGTTGCAGAACGTTTCTGACATGTTTCACATGGGTCTGGAGGTTCTCCGAATAAATGAGGATGTCATCTATGTATACGATGACGTAGTGGTTAAGTTCTTCCCGGAATATGTTGTTCACCAGGGCCTGGAAGATGGAAGGACTGTTGGAAAGGCCGAATGGCATCACCCGGTATTCGCAGTGCCCAGTCGTTGTGGAGAAGGTGGTTTTCCATTCATCCCCCTCCTTGATCCGGATGAGGTTGTATGCGCTCCTCAGGTCCAGTTTGGTGAAGTACTGAGCCTTACGCAGTTGTTCTAGGGCTGCGGGTACGAGTGGAAAGGGGTAGCGGTACTTCACGGTCACTTCGTTGAGGCCCCTGTATTCAATGCATGGCCTCAGCCCTCCATGTCTTTTCTTGACAAAGAAGAACCCCGCTGAAGCTGGGTTGAATGAAACCCTTGCTTAATTCTTCCTTGATATAAGTCCTCATGCTTTCACTTTCAGGCTGCGACAGAGGGAAGACCCGACCCTTGGGTGGTGTGGCTCCAGGCATAAGCTCGATAGCGCAGTCTGTGGCTCTGTGTGGTGGTAAAAGGGTAGCTTTCTCTTTGCTGAAGGCCTCCTGTAGGTCTTGATACACTCCTGGTAGGTTCTTGAGTTCTTCGGGGCTGAGGTTTTTCGTGGCGGTAGGTGTGTTAGGGGTTTGGAGGTTCTTTAGGCATTAAACTGTGACAGTGCAATGACCACTTGGTGATTTGGTGGTTGGTCCAGGAAATGACTGGGTCGTGAAGTTCGAGCCAGGGGAGTCCTAGGATGATGGGGTGCTCAGGTGAGTGCTGGGTGAATAACCGGATGGTTTCTGAGTGCATGTGCCCCATGAGAAGTGTCAGGTACTCGGTGGTGAATCAGAGGAACATGAATTAGCTTGGCAAACGATTCATCAATAAAATTTCCCTCTGCCCCAGAATCAATGAATGTGTTAGGGTCTATTTTCTGCCCCTTGACTATTAGGGTGACGGGTATATTCATAGAATGGTTGTCCACACTCACCGGAGGTGTGGCTCTTGGTGGTCTTACTGGGCAGTTGGCCCTGACATGTCCTGGCTGTCCACAGTAGAGGCACAGGTTGCCACTCTCACGCTCCTCGTCAGTCAAGTGAGTCCTTCCGATCTGCATGGGCTCTGGGGTGCTGTAGTGATATGCCGCTGGAGGAAGGCGAGGGGGTTGTGATGGGCGCCCTCCACGGCGAGATTGCATGAGGTTGTCCACTTGGATGGCTAACTCCATAAATTTTTCAAGCGTTTTCCCCTCATCTCGATAGGCCAGCTCTAATTGTAGTTCATGGCATAGTCCCAGGTGGTAGATAGCCTTGAAGGGTTCTGGGGGCCAGCCGGTCTGGGCCGCGAGGGTACGAAAATGTAGGGTGTACTCCGCTGCTGTAACTGGGCCCTCTTTGAGCGTGAGGATCTCTTGGCTGGGCATTTATTAAACTTGTAGTCAAACCGAACTAGATCAAACACCGTGAAACAGATGTGACAAAGGCAGAACAAGAGAGTACCAGATTCAGGCAGATGGTCGGGGTATTAGGCAGTAATCAGAGTTCGTAAAACCAGGCATAGGTTGGAGTACCAGGCAGTGATCAAAATCCAAAGGCAGTCCAGGTAAGTATCAAGATCAGTCCGAAATAATCCACAAAGGGTAAACGCTTAGAGTTGTAGCAATAACAAAACTTCGCACTGTGTTCGGCTCAAGCGTCGCTTTTTAAGGGGAAAAGAGCTGAACACAGCACGGAAGTTTCTGGGGTACGTGGGCGAAAGCGGTCCGGGTAGGAACTAATATTCCCCGGAAGGTTCCCGCTGACGCCGGTCGGACAGCGCCACAGAGGGCCGCCTCTTAACAATGGTTAGGGTTACTTGCGTGTAATTATACATATTTTATTGTTATAATAGCAAGTAACGTGTAACAAGACCTCCTTAAAATAAAGTGTTACAGAATATTTCACAGAATAATAATTATTTCTTTAGTGGAACACAACAGAAGATATTTTGATAAGATAACTCCATTTTCTCTGTAGGCCGTGTGCTGTGACGACTTCATCCACTGCTGTCCTCATGATACGACATGTAACGTTGCTGCTGGGTCCTGTGACCAAACTTCAGGATCTCAGCTGTGGTTCGAGAAGCAGCCTGCCAAAACAATCAGCAGTCAGAATCAGGCTGTAGCACAAGGTAAAGCAAAGCAATGAATCCACAGTATAAAACTATTATTTTATTTGTTCTTGAACTGTTTTTATCTTTTCTGGTGTCTTCGGTGCATTCAGATGTTGTCTGTGATAGCACCAAATCTTGTTCAGATGGAAACACATGCTGTAAGACTAAAGAGGGAGAATGGGCCTGCTGTCCTCTGCCACAGGTAAATCACCTGATCTATTAAAGAAATAATTCAAGGAATAATAATTTTGTTAACCTTTCTTCAGTGGAACACAACAGAAGATATTTTGATAAGATAACTCTCTGTAGGCTGTGTGCTGTGACGACTTCATCCACTGCTGTCCTCATGATACGACATGTAATGTTGCTGCTGGGTCTTGTGACCAAACTTCAGGATCTCAGCCATGGTTCGAGAAGCAGCCTGCTCTCCCTAAAGCAGGTCAGAGGTCACCTGGGAATGTGAACTGCGACTCTAGTCACGTTTGTCCTGATTCTAACACTTGCTGTAAGGACATTGATGGAGAATGGGCCTGCTGTCCTATGCCTGAGGTACAGTATATCTAGAGAAATATTTTATCTAATCTTGCACAAGTAACCAAATGAGAAAATACACACTCCGTTTTCAACTTTGAATTTTATTACTCTCGGTGATATCCCTGAGTCCCTTTTTCACAATGACATGCTCAGCAACATTTAGTGGAGAAACCAAACCTATTTTCAGAGAATTTCCCTGCAGGAAAGTTTGGGGTCTGTAAATTTTTTTATTACCTTAAAAAATGTCTCTTACACTCACCAACATTGCCTCTATTTGATAAAAACAAATAAATAAAATAAAATAAAAAACTTTTTGTAAAAAATATAATGTAGCCCATTATATTATTGCACCTTTTGTTCAATTTAATGCACTTTTGCTTATTAAGCCCAAACATTTGAATGGTAGTCCAAATAAGATTTTTTTTTATAAGCACATAGAATAAATAGAAAAATAAGAAAAAATGACTAAAAGTCAGGTTGTTCTGTCTGCAGGCTGTGTGTTGTAAGGATAATTTCCACTGCTGTCCACACGGCACCACTTGTGACTTTGTAACACTCACCTGCACTAGCAACACCACATCTGTACCTATGTCAGAAATTAATCAACCTTCGGCTAAGGAGGAACAGATACAGCACGGGGAAGTGAAAGACATGGTGGGGAAGTACAATAGCAGGGTCCCGTGTGATTCTCAAACTTCCTGTCCTGATTACACTACTTGCTGCCTTATTACAAAAACCAACAAATGGGGCTGTTGCCCACTGCCTAATGTGAGTGTGACTCTGTTATATGCAACACAGATGTTTTTTGGGCTAAACATCTTCTAAATTTTCACTCAAAGCCTTGTTCTGCAAGTTTGTTGTTTTATTAAAACTACCTGTTTTTCTGGTTGTATCACCATGATACCACATCTATTAAGAAGGCCTTGTTTTGAGTGTATATAAAGTTTCAGGTACTTCCGTGTGCGTGCAACACAGATACACAGTCCTCACTGACTCCAAAATAGATACAAAGAACAATACAGTTTACAAATTTCTGTGGGTTTTTTTTTTGTTGTTGTTTGTCTTGTTTTTTTTTTAAGAAATGAATACTTTTATCTAGCAAGGATGCTTTAAGTTGATCAAAACACATTTAAGACAGTAAAGACATTTAAAATGAATTCTATTTTTTTTAAAAACTTTTTTTTGGAGCTCTAAGAATCTTTTAAAAATCATGAATATCAAAAATATTAAAATAATTCATCACTGATACTAAGAAATGTTTCTCAAGCATCAAATCGTTTGTCAAGGATCATGTGACATTGAGTAATGGCTGAAATATTATTTTGCCATCACAGAAATAAATGACAAAACAGCTATTTCAAATTGTAATAATATTTTACAATATTATATTTTACTGCGTTTTTTGTTTTGTTTTTTCCCCAAATCAAATAAACAGCCTAGGTGAGACTTTTACAAACATGTTAAAGTAGGCTGTGCGCAATTTGTTTTGCAAATTTGAAAGCAAACAGATCATGTTGTGAATGTCAGATTGCTCATGTTTTCAGCATGATTCTTCTTCTCGTTGTTTTTCCAGGCTGTGTGTTGCACTGATGGGGAACACTGTTGTCCGACTAACTATAAGTGTGATGTGACCCGGGTGTCTTGCATCAAGGGAGATGTAGTGATCCCCTGGTACAATAAAATTTCCGCTCAAAAAACAAGCTTGGATCTCGGCGCAATCGAGTGTGACGAGAAATCGAGTTGCTCTGCAGATTCGACGTGCTGCCATCTGTCCACGGGAGAATGGGGCTGCTGCCCTTTTCCCGAGGTAGGGATGTGTGTACATGAACTGGCTGCAGAAAATCTATTCACGTTTAATATATTCAATGCGCCTCTTATATGCCATAGGCTGTTTGCTGCCCAGACAAGGAGCACTGCTGTCCCGAAGGCTACAGGTGTGACCTTCGTAGACGCTCCTGTGTAAAATCCACCTGGCTGCATGTGGAAATAGTCCCCCTCGCCCACATCGATGACCAACAGCCACAGTCGTCAGTCTCAGAGAAGGACATTCAGTGTGGAGGTGGATATAGTTGCAAAGATGGTGAGACCTGTTGTCCAACCTCCCAGACCACCTGGGGCTGTTGCCCATCTCCAAAGGTAATGCATTAAACCTCAAAAGGTTTTTTTTAAACCTCCACCCAAAAATGTGTATTTTTCCATTGGAAAAGTTACATTTATATTATTGCAAGCACAAACCCCCTAAATATTTTAATGGGAAACAATAAAAAACTAATTAAAATATTTTGCATACCTACTTTAAACTAGTTGCTCATCTTCAGAGGTAAAGTATTAAACCATTATTTACTCACCCTCATGCAGTCCCAAGGTTTCTTTCAGCTGTGAAACAAAAAAGGACACTTCCCCTTTTTATTTTATGCTCATAGAAACACAAAAAAAAGATTCTGGGTATATTTTAGTAGTACAGATTTAACTGGGTTATAATTTAATGGGTTAAACATGAGAGTTCATTTAGAGTTATAATGCAATAGGTTGAATGATAGTTGCATATATTTCAGGAAATGAGCACAACGTCTTTTGATTTCAATTCTATTGACTTTTCTGTAAATTCAAATGCCAGTCAAACTGTAGATGTTGATCTGTTCCTTGTTCTCTCTCTTACTCCTTTCTTTGCTGTGTTATCTCTCTCTCTCTCTAAAGGCTGAGTGCTGTGCTGATATGCAGCACTGCTGTCCTGCTGGATACAAATGTGGCCCGGGTGGAACTTGTACTTCAGCTGTAGGCTTTGACTGGAGCAACTGGGATAACTGGAGGGTGTTCTTCTCCAAAAACAAACAAGCTATTATATTATAAAAACAACAATACAAAACAAACACCTGGGTTATTCCCACTCAGTTGCTTAAATAGCCAACACTCCTAAAGAGTCAGATTCTTAAAAATGTTACATTTATTAAAGTACTAATCAAAGATAATCAAAGGTTGATTTTATTTGCAGGAGAAAGTTTTATTCGGGCTGAATATGATGATTAATATCTGTTTCCATTGTCTATCAGTAATGCCAGTTAAATTTTAGCCACTGAGCCATTTGTACATTTTAAGAATTAAGTATATATTGGTTATGATAAGTGTATATTTGTTATAGTTTTGCATAGTTTCCAGTGTTTTGGTAACTGCCCAGTTTTATCAAAAAATTATTTGACTATGAAATGATGGAAAGATGTAACACATATTGCACAGATGACCTCTAGTGGCTGGATTTAATTCAGAGTATGCCATTACAACTTGGCATGTACAAATATCCCAGGTCTCAAAGGTTTAGGTTACATTCTTTCAGACTTGACAGATTTTGCAGTCTTGTGATTATGACCGCATTGCCCTGGATAAGGAAACATATTAAATGAACCTCTTCAGATAACAAACATCACCTTTTCTTTGTAACTTCCTTGTTGCAGGTCTTGATCTTTACCATGATTTGTATATTTGTTTTTATTATTGATTTAAATGCTGGTTATATTAATTGAACATTGTGACACATGACAAAAAGTAAAATGTGACCCATCCGAAACCTTGTCAACTCTAAAAGAGAAATAAAAGATAAGGAGAAAAAAAGGAAATTGTATTGTCTATCGGATCTTCTTCTATCCAAATTCAAATGTATTCAATTTATTTCAGATGTGTATTAATTTATAACAATAGTTACAAATTGTTTAAAATATATATGCAATGTCATTTGCTGGTGTTGAGACAGTAATTAAAACAAAACGAGCCGCTACCAAGTAGCCTATTGAGTGGATATACAGTAAATGAACATACATTCCAGAAGACCACTGAATAAAATTTAACTAAATAATATTTTTTTTCTTATGAAGTAGGCTACTGTAATTTGTTGAGATTGGTGAGTTTTCGCTAAATGTGAGCTTAAATCATCACAGTTAAAATAACCAAAGACTTGTTTGATTTGATTCAGTGTGCACTGAAGAATTACTGAAATAAACTTTTCCACGACATTCTAATTTATTGAGATGCATCTGTATATAGTCTATACCTACCCAGCACCAGACGTCATTTCGACGGTTTTTTTTTCAGGATAAATCAAGTCGGCCGGTCCTGGCCGTCTTTTAGCCCAAATATCGACGTCGAAATTTGGTCTGTGTTTTTTTTTAAATATACAGATGTTTCAAATTTACAGATATTGTGGTCTCCTTATCTAAGAAAGTACTTTTTATGAATGTTTGCCCCAGCTGGTCATAGGGCAAAACAGAAATTTAATCTTCTTGTAGAAAGCAGCTGTTGAGTAAGACAACGAGAAAGAAGGTGTTGCTCACGTCAACGAGACAGTGTTGCTCAAGTCAAGCCTTCAAGGCTAGGCGAGGCTGCTCTTACCGTGCGTTCACACCGCCTCCCTTGACATTGAGAAACACATAGATCAGTGGTTTTCAACCTGTGGGCCCCCTAGTGGGCCGCGACGGAATTGCAGGGGGCCGCCAATTATTGAGAGGGCACCATTTGCTTTAAATATGAGTAATATTGAATATCTACCAAGCGATGCTTCCAGATAAGATTTGGATTTAATGTACTTGTTCACATTCAGTTAAATGCATCTCTGCATCCTAATTTTGAGTATATTTAGTCTCTTAACATTGTGATTTCCTTAATGTTTTTTACCCATTTTCTATTTATTTGTCAGTGTCTCTATATTTATTTGTAGTCAGTTAACCTGTCATTTCGTTGAAGACGTAGAAATATAAAGAAGTATAAAGAAATAAAATACTATACTTTACTTCTTATTTGACTAACGCGTGCTAAAAAGAAGAAAAAACACTGGCATTCCCAAAAATAGCGAAACCAAAACAGATGAAGCGAATATAAGACGTTACCTCCAACACAACATCAACTCAACTCACTGCGGACGACTGAGCAACCAAGTTCTATTATTCTAACAGAGGTAAGAGACGATAAGCTGTCCTTTGAACTTTCTTATTAACTCTTATTTACAGCACTTACTAGACTGAACAAATATGCTATCTGTTCTTATTTAGTAAAATATTATGAACGAGTTGCTTAGCCCACGTATCAGAAAAAAATGGGCTTTAACTGTATTTATTATGTGAAATACTTTTGCTGATGCTGGTTGATCTCTGACGTGAGATTTAATCGATAAAAACGTTGGTGCATGAAACAGATAAAACGTGTCTTAGGCTATAGGCTACGCCATTTAATCAGCAAAAAAAAATAAAATAAAACATTTAAAGGGACCACTACTCTAAATGACTACAGTTTCACTTTCCATTCTCCCAGATGTTTCGGCAGTGTCTGTCTCTGTGCATCCTCATCTGTATGGTGATCATGAACTTTTCTTTGCCTCTTGGTCAAAAGGGGGCGCCGTCCTTCTCAATTTCTTTGCGCCTCACTCGCACTGTTCGTGCACGCGTCCAACAACTGCTGTCCAGCTACGTAAGAAAACGAAATGCTATTCGCATAAAAACATGAAATGTATTAACGACATTATGAGTTGTGTTGTCATATTTTTTTATCATAATCCACTTTTTTATAAAAATGCTCATACTACGCCGTTTTGTTTTCACAGAAACAGCAGCTGTTTGGCGAGGAGCTCTTTGAATATAAAGAGCTGTTGCTTTGTTTTAAAATGCCTGTAATACAATTTAAAATTGTATTGAATATAATTACCTTTAACTTTGAACTGTCCCTACCTTAAATTGGTTTGAAATTGTATGTGTGTGTTATAAAGAACATTGTTATCATTTAATTTCACTTAAGATTACTTAATTTTCTTGAGTAATTTTTTTAAGGCAACCGGTTGCATGCTTTTAGCAAGTAAATTGGACTGATGTTTAAGTAAATACAACTAAGAAATGCCAAGTTGCAGGAACTGTTGCATGGGTTAGCAGAACTTGAGTGTAAGTTTACAACACTAATGTGCATGAATAAATCGACTATTAAATCGCTCAGCCCTAATCGGTTTGCATGATTTTTTTGATTAAGGTCAACTAATTGGATTTTACAGTGTACTATTCTTATTACAGTATGTTTTCTGTTTGCACTGTTTAAATTTTAATGCTGTGTTGCATATCTGCGCTATCTGCACAACTTTATTACTGCTGCACACTTCTTGATATTGTCTCTTTAAATCATTTTTAAGCATTACTATAAATTTTAATGTTTTAAAATAAATCTTAATAATGTTTTTAAGCAGGTACAAATTATAAAATGTTTACTGTATTATCTATTAAATAATGAATCCTCTGAACACATGCTGAACTGTGGGTCTAGTAACGGATTACTTACTATACAATTTAAATTGGTCACACAATGTTCGTTTACCATTAATGGGGAAGCAAATGTTTTCCACATGTTTCTTCTACCATAAAATGCATTTTATTTCACCTCTTGTTTTACATTCTACATGGTATTATAATTATGTCCTAATTATTTATGACTATATTTTACATGGTATTACATTTCTGTCATATCATTTTATTTAATGTATCTATTTTAAATTATATCTATCTTTGTTTGGTTTCTATGTGCATTTAAACTCCTAAATAAAAAGGTGAAATCTCAGAAGTGACCGAACTTCATGTCCATCATGTTTTTGTAGACAAAACACATAACAAGTGAAAACTCTCGCAGAGACATGCAGAAGTTGCAGACATGCATCGACTGGATGATATCGCGTTTATTTCTGCTGTCCTATCAATTCATATCCATTGAAATGTACAGAGCTTACCATCTCTATTTACATAAATTTTGATTTCGTTATGATATCCTTTATCGATGTGCGTGCCCTTTAAGGATTACATCGATTCCTATGGCTAAGGTTGCCATGGTATTTGGGTTCGAATATAGTGATGTCAAAATCAAGACGCTGTGGTATTTAAAGCTGCAGAACTTTAAGAACCTTACATCTCATCTGGCTGCTATTCTGTCTCGATTGCTAGATCCCAGCAAACACAATAACTTTGTAAAAAGTTTTTTTACGTTGTGAAAAGGTTGTGATACGTAGGTTTTTTCCTATGTATTTAATACGACAAATGTCGGGTTTTTTAAACGTGTTAAATACGTAGCAGAAATACGTTGCAGAAACGTTTTTAATAACGTTTGAATGTCTCCTAACGTTTTAAAAACGTACTTACCACGTCCAAGCTAGTACTTTACATGCTGCCATCAAAAGTTCTCTTTACAGTGTTAAATCTGAATATTCATCTTATTACCAGTGCTTTTTTCCCCCCATTTCGCCTTAGTTGTAGCGTTGCTGAACTGAACAGATAATTGTATTGCAGTTACAATAGTAATCATTGTTATGAGTGACAGAGGACACGACGGACTAAATCAAAGAATTTTTAATAAAACAAAACTCCAGAACAAAAGAAAAGGCTGACGAGGCAGCAAAAAGAACACGCAGGCAGGGGAACACAACATAACATTACATTAACGAGACCTGAATTCAAACAGAAAGACAGGTATTTAAGGAAAAACTAATCAAAGACTAAAGTGAGGGCAGGTGTTAAACACAGGTGATACGATTAAACTAATGAGGGAGAAACCAAATTGACAGAACTAAACCAAAATACACAATGACATGGGGGAGACCAGACAGACAGGGACAGAATGGCTGGGTGCTCTGGAGACGGTAGAATCAGGGGGCCGCACGGGCTGCACGGCAGACTCAGGGGGCTGCACGGGGCAGTCTCTGGAGGGCCGGGCCACTGCAGCAGGTCATCCGCCACGGACTCTGGAGGATCGGGCCACTGCAGCAGGTCATCCGCTACGGCCTCTGGAGAGTCGGGCCACTGCAGCAAGTCATCCGCTACGGCCTCTGGAGGATCGGGCCACTGCAGCAGGTCATCCGCTACGGCCTCTGGAGGGTCGGGCCACTGCCGCAGGTCATCCGCTACGGCCTCTGGAGGGTCGGGCCATTGGAGCAGGTCATACGCTACAGCCTCTGGAGGGTCGGCCATTGCAGCAGGTCATACGCTACGGCTTCTGGAGGGTCGGGCCACTGCAGCAGGTCATCCACCACGGCCTCTGGCGGGTTGGACCACTGCGGCAGGTCATCCGCTATGGCCCCTGGAGGGTCGGGCCACTGCAGCAGGTCATCCGGCACGGCCTCTGGCGGGTTGGGCCACTGCAGCAGGTCATCCGGCACGGCCTCTGGCGGGTTGGGCCACTGCGGCAGGTCATACGCCACGGCCTCTGGAACTGCCCGGGCTGGAACAGGCACTGGAACTGGAACAGGCTCTGGAACTGCCCAGACTGGAACGGGTCCTGGAACTGGCTCTGGAATTGCCTGGACTGGAACGGGCACCGGAACTGGAACAGGCTCTGGAAACACCCGGACTGGAGCAGGCACTGGAACTGGAACGGGCACAGGAACTGGAACCGGCTCTGAAACGGCCCGGACTGGAACGAACTCTGGAACTGGAGTGGGCACTGGAACTGGAACCCGCTCTGGAACTGCCTGGACTGGAACGGGCACTGGAACTGAAACAGACTCCGGAACTACCCGGACTGGAACAGGAACTGGAACTGGAACAGGCTCTGGAACCACCCGGACTGGAACAGGAACTGGAACTTCCCAGACTGGAACAGGTATTGGAACTGGAGCGGGCACCGGAGGGCGCTCTTGCAGCTAGGGAGACTCAGAATCCTCCATCTCCTCAGCCGCTAACTGGAGAGCGCGGCGGCATTTCTCCATCACCGCCACCGATTCTTCATAAGTGAGGGTAGGAGGGATTCCCCACAGGAACGGGGAATCCCCACACGGCCATCCGTGCTGTGGGAGCGAAGCCGGAGCTGCCCTCCGGGATTCAGAGTGGTGTGGGGCTGTGGGCGGCGGACAACGCCAGTTCGCGAGCCAGCTTCCTGGTCTCGAAGCTCGCCGCAATGAGTCCTCGAGGATGTATGCATCCGAAAAAGCGAACGCCATTCTCTATTTGATGTCCTGTTATGTCACAGTACGTGCTGGTGGATGCGTGCGTGCAGCAAGATAGACAGACACGATGGAATTACATGCTAGATATTTAATTAAAATAAAGAAACCAGAGTACAAAAAAAAGCTGTTGAGGCAGCAAAAGAGATACACGCAGGCGGGCAGGACACAACGTTACGACATCAACAGGACATAAATGCAAATGAAAAAACAGCGGAATATAAAGGGTTACAAATCACGGCAAGAGTGCGGACAGCTGGCATAAAACACAGGTGAGACAATCAAACTCAAATAGGGAAAAACCAAAAGGACACAGACAGCG
>JAUCNO010000710.1:9215204-9229600 GCA_032353835.1 Enteromius viviparus | reverse complement strand
TCTTATATAAAAGTGTTTTTGTGTTTTGCTTTGGTACCGAAATTGGTACCGAGAACCGTGGATTTTCACTGGTATTGCTACCGAATACTGAAATTTTGGTACCGTGACAACACTAAGGTCAGGAGATGTTTTTCTTTGCGATTATTCTTGCGCTCAATCTTCTCTCACAGTCGTGGGGCGGACAGATGTCTACTGCTGTGAATGCTGAAAGTTGGTGCCAACCAAAGCTTGCACTGCCTACTTTTGGCGCTTTTGCACTGCATAGTACGGTACGGTACGGTTCAGTACAGCTCACTTTTGGGGGGGGGTTTCCACTGGGAACAGTACCTGGTCCTTTTTTTATTACCACCTCAGTCGAGGTTCCAAGCGAGCCGTACCGTTACCAAAACGTTACGTGTAAACTCTGCTGGTCGCTGATTAGCCAGAGAAAATCGTCATTACTGCTTCACTGAGCTTGCAACACGAGACCCGCTAGATTTAAGTTGTTTTATTTTTGAATGAAAATAAGACAATATGTATTATTGGGGCCTGTTTCAAAAAGGAGGTTAAATGAAAAAGGACATGTACTGTAAGTAGATTGTGAAAAAGTCAATAAACGTCACACATTACACTACTTTTTATTATACTTGTTTTAAATTATATTATATTATATGTGCTCATTTGCTGTAACTTTGCATGAGCACATCAAGTTCAGCTGGAGAAAAATGCCAACCTCTTTTTTCAGATGTTGCATCTGTGCTCCATTGATAATGGCTTTTTAGACACGCTTAACTCTGAGTTAGTCTACTCAGAGTTGATTGATCTACTCAGATCAGCTGTTCTGAAACCCAAAACTCTGAGTTTTTAATCTCTGGGTTTATCCACTCAGAGTTCAAGTTGAAACTCCGAGTTGTTTGAACCTCCTTTCTGAAATAGGTCCCCGAACACACCGAAATTAAAAAAAATAAGTAATTCTTCTAGATCAGACGTAAAAGTTACAGACTTGTACGGCCATGATACATCAGAAACAGTACTGAAAATATCACCAAACTCCTGTGGTGTAGTCTGAGTGATTGTACGGGAGCGTGAACAAGAGAGCTGATGCTCCACCCCTTCGATTTGCATATTTACATTAAAGGTAACCAGAAATACAGAATCAGAAATACAGACATCAACAATTCCTGAATAAAACTTGGCTATAGTTTGGAGGTCGATAAACACTTACTTCCAATACCAACTTGTAAAACTAAAGTCTTAACAACTGAACCTCGAAGCTCGAATAGCATGCGGTCGATGAACGGTGATATTTATACTGCTGTTTGCAGACAGTAGCTAAACCCCCACCACAACCCATTGGTCTCGGGGTATTAATTAAAATTAATCCGGTGGACAAATATCCTCACATGGACTCAACTCATCCCCGTTTATCCATGTCTCTGTAATAAATAGAAAGTCCAAAGCATTGTGCGATATAAAATCATTTAAGACAAAAGTCTTATTTGAAATTGAGCGTGCATTTACAAACAACATCTGTAGAGTCTGCAAAACCAACAACAGAAGACCTCCGCAAGAATCTCTGCTTCACATGAGCGCCTGCACATCTCCCTCGTCGTCAACTCCTTTTGCCTGCGGCGCACACATTCAGCTGGAGAACGCTGTAAATACGGTGGCAGCGTGTAGTAAGGAAAAGGACACTTATTTACACTGCTTATCGACAAGTCCATATCGTGTCATGTGAATGTGTGGATCATCTCATGTCTTTTCAGTTGGTATGACTGACTGAATCTCTTGTCACAGTGTGAACACTTATAAGGTTTCTCTCCAGCGTGAATCATCTCATGTGTTTTCAGATTGTCTGAATGACTGAATCTCTTTTCACAGTGTGAACACTTATAGGGTTTTCCTCCAGTGTGGATCCTCTCATGTCTTTTCTGATGTCCTGACTGACTGAATCTCTTGTCACAGTGTGAACACTTGTAGGGTTTCTCTCCAGTGTGGATCCTCTCATGTGTTTTCAGATCTGCTGACTTACTGAATCTCTTGTCACAGTGTGAACACTTATAGGGTTTTTCTCCAGTGTGGATCTTCTCATGTCTTTTCTGATGTCCTGACCCACTGAATCTCTTGTCACAGTGTGAACACTTGTAGGGTTTCTCTCCAGTGTGGATCCTCTCATGTGTTTTCACATCTGCTGACCGACTGAATCTCTTGTTACAGTGTGAACACTTATAAGGATTTGCTCCAGTGTGGATCATCTCATGTCTTTTCAGATTTGCTGACTGACTGAATCTTTTGTCACAGTCTGAACACTTGTAAGGTTTCTGTCCAGTGTGGATCATCTCATGTGTTTTCAGATTTGCTGACTGACTGAATCTCATGTCACAGTGCGAACACTTGTAAGGTTTCTGTCCAGTGTGGATCATCTCATGTGTTTTCAGATTTGCTGACCGACTGAATCTCTTGTTATATTGTGAACACTTATAAGGTTTTGCTCCAGTGTGGATACTCTCATGTCTTTTCACATCTGCTGACCGACTGAATCTCTTGTTACATTGTGAACACTTATAAGGATTTGCTCCAGTGTGGATCCTCTCATGTCTTTTCAGATTTGCTGACCGACTAAATCTCTTGTCACAATGTGAACACTTACGTGATTTTTCTCCAGTGTGGATCCTCTCAATCAGTTTTGTACACGTTGTTGAAGTCTTTTCACACTCAAAGCACACATACTCTCCCGCAGCAGTGTGTTTTTTCTGACCTATCAAATTACATGAATGTTGCTTGTCTTTTGAATGAACATTCAAATGTTTCTTCAGAAGTGAAGCACATACAAATCTTTCACCACATTGATCACATGTGTGTTGCTTCTCTCCAGTGTGGATGTTCATGTGATCATTAAGGTTTGCTGCTTGAGTGAAACTCTTTCCACACTGAGTGCAGGTCTTCTCAGTTTTACTTGATTCTCCATCCTTATCTTTTTCTTCAATTAACACTGAAATAAAAGTAAAAATTGTGAAATGTGAACATAAAAGTGAACCCATATGCAAGTGTACCATTACTGTTTCATAATATTATAAAGAACTGACTGAAAACTGCAATAGTAATAATAATAATAATAATAATAATAGTTATCTTAGAAATGAAAATATAAATCAAGTAGAAATTAATAATTAATAAGCCGGGACAATAAATTGATGCATCCCGAGTTGAGAAATGATTCAGCATTGATTACTCCACAATCGACTGTTCTTTTGAACATAAGATGGTGCTGCATGCCTTTTGCCCGGCTCACATGATGTGATTTTAGCCACAATTTGAGTTTGAATCTGAGACAAATTTTGCAAATCCTAAAAGATTTCTATAATCCTGAGCTAAAATCTGTAGTCTCTGATTGTTAGTTTGACACGTTTACAGACAGACGATTAATGGCCTTTGCAGTCAAATTTTACCTTCAACGAAATTCTGTCAGTGTCTGAAAATTTAACATATAGTCCTGCTTCAAGTCGAACACACCTTTTAATTTATCAACTGTTATCATTCGTCTGCGAGAAACTAAGGAGGCCAAAGTCCGGCAAGGTGATATGTGATTGGCTTACATCAGTGATTTTAAATTAAAGCTAAGCGCCTCTGTTACATCAACGCCAAGCTCCACCCTCACTCCAACACAATGCTCACAATCACCCGAGTTCTGATCACCTGCACCTGACAGCAATCACATCACCAATCAAGCACCACATAAAACCACACAACACTCTGCACTCTCTGTCCAAGCTCGTTCATACGAAGTGGACTCGCTACTCTCAGCATACTACCTGTGATACTTACCTGTTGGAACTTACCTGTGATCTCCTCGTTGGCTTCTTGTTGTTCTCCGTCTTCCTCAGAACCCCAGCGATCATCTCCTTCGTCTTATCCAGTGAGTTGTGGTGTATGAACAAGGAAATATAACTAGTTACTACAGCTTTCAATGCTCTCAAAACTTCTCAAGAGTGCATACTCACCTCATCATCTCTGTCTGTTTGAACTCATTACAATAAAATGTCATAGCTTTTACTTACCATCTGTGTCCCGTCCACTTCATAAAAAAGGTAGGATTAAAAACCGCAATAATGAGTTCATCTGATCCTTTCCAGGAACTAGTGGATTCGGTTCGCCGAGCAATCCTCACCACATCATCATCACCAATGACAGCTAATTACTGAATGTCAACAATGCTTCTTCGCCTCTCTCTGTTGTATGTCACATGGTGCGCAGGACGCCCTTCTCTGGAGATTGCAAGGTATTTCTTCTCCAGTGCTCCATCACGTTCGCCACATATCCTCATGTATATAACTCGGATTCCTCAAAAATTGGATATTTGATCTCTTGTCTCAAACACCCGAACTCGAACAGAGAGCTGTTGGCCATCAAGCTGGCATTGGAGGAATGGCGTCACTGGCTGGAGAGGTCTATACATCCATTCCAGGTATTGACAGAACACAAAAATCTACTATATTTACGTGATGCTAAACGCTTAACCCCTCGACAAGCCCGTTGGGCATTGTTCTTCACTAGATTCCAGTTTTCCATTTCGTACAGACCCAAAGCCAAGAATGTCAGAGCCAATGTACTATCACAAATTCATTCCACCGAAGAGACACAAGAACCCATTGAACCCATTCTGTCGGAAAAGATCTTCGTGAACCCCATCCAATTGACGGCCCCTCCATTCGCATCAGATCCAGTGCCTGAAGCTCTGCCGGACTGCCCTCCGAACCGGAGGTTTGTTCCACCAGAGCACGGCAAAACTGCTGTTTGATCAGGTATTTCATTCATATGGATTACTTGAAGATATTGTCCCAGATAGAGGTCCGCAATTCATCTCCAGAGTATGGAAAGCCTTCTTCCGTCTCCTAGGTGTGACCGTCAACCTCTCCTCTGGCTACCATCCACAGACGAATAGACAAACGGAAAGGAAGATCCAAGAGGTGGGGCGGTTCTTCCGTACCTTCTGCACAGGCCACCAAGACACCTGGAACCAGTTCTTGGGCTGGGCCGAGTATGCACAAAACTCCCTTCGTCAAGCCACCACCGGACTCACTCTGTTCCAGTGCATACTAGGATTCCAGCCCCCATTCTTCCCTTGGACAGGAGAACCCTTGGACGTTTCATCTGTGCATCACTGGTTCCAGGAGAGTGAGAGGGTCTGAGACGAAGCACACAAACATCTCCAGAGGGCAGTGCGTAGGCAGGTAACCACAGCTGATCGTCGCCGTTCTGACGCTCATACCTTTCAAGTCGGCCAAAAGGTATGGTTATCCACAAGGGACATTCACCTACGCCTTCCCTGTAGGAAGCCGAGTCCCAGGTTTGTTAGTCCCATCATCATCACAGAGCATCATCACGTACCGTCTTCAACTACCTGCACACTATAGAATCCATCCTACATTCCACGTATCACTGTTGAAACCTCACCACGACTCTTTTGTTTCCACAGAGCCTGGCTGTGAAGAACCCCCTTCTCCAATGATCACTGAAGAAGGAACCATCTACACAGTCAAAGAAATCCAGAATTCCCGGCATCGTGGTGGTCGGCTACAATATTTCGTGGACTAGGAGGGCTACGGTCCCAAAGAGAGATCCTGGGTATCTCGTGACGACATCCTTGACCTTGAAGTCTATTGAAAGAGTTCCATCAGAATCATCCAGACCGACCAGCACCTCAGGGCAGAGGTAGACCACTATGGCGTCTGAGGGGTCCGCCCTCGGGAGGGGGCCCTGGAGGAGGGGGTAATGTTACATTCATGCCAGGATCCACCCTCACTCCAACACAATGCTCACAATCACCCAAGTTCTGATCACCTGCACCTGACAGCAATCACATCACCAATCAAGCACCACATAAATCTACACTCCCTGTCCAAGCTCGTTCATACAAAGTGCTCGCTACTCTCAGCATACTACCTGTGAAACTTACCTGTGATCTCCTCGTTGGCTTCTTGTTGTTCTCTGTCTTCCTCAGATCCCCAGCGATCATCTCCTTCGTCTCATCCAGTGAGTTGTGGTGTGTGGCGTTCGTCTTGTCATCTGTGTGAACAAGGAAATAGAACTGGTTACTACAGCTTTCAACGCGCTTAAAACTTCTCAAGAGAGCATACTCACCTCATCGTCTCTGTCTGTTTGAACTCATTGCTTTTATTTACCATCTGTGTCCCGTACACTTCATAACAGCCTCTACCTGTAGTGCAGACTTCAAAACATTGTTAAATTGTTTTGTATTGGTGTACAATGTTTAAAAAGATTATTTTATCCAATGTAGTGTCCATTTCTTTCATTTAACATTTACTTTTGGATGTATTCAAATTTACATTTACAGTTTACTTTTATATTTACAGCTTTTATCCAAAGGGACTTACAGATACGGAGGGGATGACAACAAGCAATTAGTCATTCAGAGGCAAAAACAAGGAAGTGCTCAAAATACCGTACAACAGGCAATCTTCAAATAAGTGCAGGCTAGAAAGGGAAAGAAAGAGTAGGGTTAATTAATTTTTTTTTTTTTTTAGTGTCAAATAGTGTTGAAACAGATGGGTTTTCAGAAGTCGTTTGAAGGTTGTAAGGGAGTTGGCATTTCGGATAGCAATGGGAAGATCATTCCACCAGCCAGGAATGATGTGAGAGAATGTTCTGGAAAGAGATTTTGTGCCTCTTTGTGATGGTACAGGCGTCGTTCACTGGCAGATCTCAGAGTTCAGAGCATATATTTAATAAAGTGATTTAAATATATATTAAATCACTTTATCTGTACTTTATCTGTTATTCTGTACTTTATCTGTTTTCTAAATGTGTCAATTTGGGGCAGTTGTGCAATACATTTCACTTCATGTCATACCGTGTGTATGTGAATGACAAAGAAAAATTGAAATTGAATATTATACGTATGTATGTTTTTTTATGTGTATATGAGTTTAATAAGTTGAATGAAGTTTATTGTTGCAGCTCATTCACATCTATGTCAGCTGCCGTGCGGTCACGGGAATCGTTGCCCTCACTCTTCTCCAGAAACAGCGACAGCAGCATAGACAAACGAACTGCACATAATTTGCCTTACCTAACCACTATCTGCTGTTTACATTTATTTTACATCTAATGAAAAACACGTTTATGTTTATATTCCATGCTGTATCAGCAGCAGCAATGTAAAGGTTATTTGTTTGTCTGCTGCTGTCGCTTTGTGTGAAGAGTGAAGGCAGCGAGCTGTGTTTAAAATAATAGTAATAGTTTTTTCTCTTTTTTTCCCAGGAGTTCATGCCGCAAGATGAATATGATAATCTCTATGTAACTTAGAAGTCATCTTAATGAATTACGTTTAGGTTGTAATCATAGAGTTTTTGTTTTTAATTTTATTTGTTTTGTTCAATTAAAGCTTTCTGATACATTTATCATTTGCATTTATCACTTCAATAAGCGAAGGCATAAAATCACACTTTGTTGATATCGTCACTGCACACAAATAAAAGTGGACCATTTACACTTCCAAATAATGCATGTTAGCTTTATCAGAAAAAATGACAACGAACGCTATTTTGTTTCCACTGAAAGAATAAAAGTGATTGCGCTGGTGCCTCCCACTTTCAGACGTTGAAATGACATCCCCTGACAAGCAAGAATGAAAGTTTTTATGACGGCTTTTTATGACGTTTTTGGACGTCCAAGACGTCATAAAAACTTTTATTCTGGCTTGTCAGGGGATGTCATTTCAACGTCTGACAAAGACGATTGTTCAGTAGGTTGCTTTTTAAAAACAAAAACGTATAATAAACAAAACTGCTCCAAACGTTTTTCTAAATTTACTTAAAAAACTAAACGAAAAATAATCATTTTGCCACACAATATATAATATATTTAATATATATGTTTGTTTTTTATTTATTTATTCAGCCAAAAACTGGGACAGCAGGACCATGGTATTTACAAGGCCACCTGGGCAATCAGGCGGTAGCAGGCACACAAGCTGATTATTTTGTTTTTGTTTTTCAATAATGAAATGATATGTAATTGACATAACTACAAATAAATGTTTTGTTGTACTTTTTGTTGGTCTATTGTGTCATATTTTTAGAGTAAAAACATAATATATTATATAATACATAATTTATTTAGGCACTTTGTGACCAAATTTAGTCGTACAAGAAACATCTTTTATAGACGTCTTTTTAACGACCGGAAAAAGACGTCTTTTCGTCTTTCACTTTCAACCAAATTTATTCGTTGTTTCGACCTCTAACGACTTTTTGCTAGGTGGGTAACGACAGATACTCGCAGGCAGAGGGCAGCAGAACTATATAACTGGCCAAAGATCCCTTCAACTGTTTTTGCAGTAGCCAGGGATCTACCAAACCAACCTGAGGTGAGTTTCCCAAAACAACTATTGTCGCAGGGTCATTTATTTTTAATAGTTCAATGGAGCCTGCGACCACAGTTAATAAACAATGCTTTTGAAAGCGCACCCCTGGTCGAAGGTGCTATGATGGCAATGATAAAAATCTCTGCCGGGTCAGAACAGTCAAAGGTGTTTTTTTACACGCAGTCCAACCCACTGATACTTAGGGCGTTGCATTAAAACAAACAGAGAGAATGAAAGGAAGAGTAAATATGCACAGAAACGCTCAACAAACTGTTAAGCCCTCGATTTAACTGTGCGTTTCTCTGACGTCGTGACGCACTGACGTAAACATCCTGCCCACGCACTCGTCAATGCATAGAACGTGTGGATAGAACGGCTCGTTCGATGGGACTCTGGCGAGGTGGTTCCATATAACCTGAAGATCGTAGTCGTTTCGATTACGTTGCAATGTTTTCTGAAGACGTAAGTATTACTCTGCGCTGCACCTGCTAAAGCAGCGGCTGCTTTACGTTATATTCTGAATTCACGTTAAACCGTTGCGCATCAATTAAGTTGGTCGAAGTTGTTTTCGGAAAAGGACAGCCAGGCTGTCTGCCTCAGCTATTAATCTAATGTCGACGGAGGATCTGTCCACTTCCGACAGCGAAGCTGCCTTCGCCGGAGCTGGGGAGCGCTGGGCGCCCGTGGGAGCCGTGGCCAACCCTGAGGATGAGCAGTGGAAGCGGGGCACGCAGGCTGGCTCGGTGTCTTCCAGCGATGCAGACATGGTCTTCAGGATGAGGAAGCTAGAAGATGAGCAGGAGCAGCTAAACTCGTCGCTCCTCGCGTTAACGTCTCACTTCGCTCAAGTGCAGTTTCGGCTGAAACAGATCGTCCACGCGCAGAGCGACGAGAAAGAGAGGATGCTGCTGGAGCTGGAGGAGTTCGCCTTCAAAGGGTGCCCTCATGTCATAGGCTGCAGGGCGCAGGATGCCCAGATGGTGGAAAACTCGGTGAGTTCCGTTGTTTTCTGTCGTAGTGATCTCTACAATACAGAAAAATGCAAACCAAAATCTCCCCAAGCCCAAGACCTGTTCTCGTCAGACTAGTCTTTAGAAAGGGGTTGGTGGTTTTCAGCTGGCCTGGCTGTGAAACCAGCTGGTAATCCAGAAAAATATCAGCTTGGCTAGACCAGTTTAAGTTGGCTAAGACCAGCAAACAGGCTTAGGTTTTTTTTCCTGGGCAGAGATGGTAACACCTGAAGTGATGCAATTTATTCATCAAATCTCAAATATGACTCAAAACAAGTGCTTTCTAGGAGAAAGGCATGGAACTCATGTACATGTAATATATTACAGTGCTTTTTAATATTTTAGACACCACAGGTTTTTCGGTGTCATCGGAGCAACTAATCAACACCCTCCTAAAAATAATCAAAACAGTATCATGATAAAAAAACACACTAAAAATAATATACAAGGAACATTTGGATGTAACTTCCCACCCCTGTATTTCTTTTTGCTGGAGTATCTTGTTACTGCCGTTAAAATGCATTCCTTTCTTCTTATTTCCTCCTCTTTGCTTGCAGGATGAATTGGTGAGTACCATGAGCATAGTAACCCTTGTGCAGTCTTTCGTTTGACTTCTGTGTTTACTTAAGATATTCCTGATATGATAAGAGTTCACACTTGTTTTGGTTTTGTTCAGTCTCTTATTCTTTTTTTTGTACTAATTAGTTACATTTTTGTTCCCCAGAGACTTAAATGCACAAGCTTAACAAGACCGTAGTTGAACTATAACTGTGTTGTGTGTGTGTGTGTATAGCGATTCCGAATTGCTTTGCATTTCTGGATAAGCAAGGCTAAACCAAATGAGGCAAACTAATTAAAACCTCATTATCCTTCACCAGAGCGTATGCAAATATGTTCAGCTTGCTACAGTGTAAACACTGAGGATATTTTAAGTATGGCTTTAGGTTTTTAAAGTTTGCTTTTTTTTTATATGCAGAGTGAAAGAGAGAAAAGGGAACGCTTGGAAGCTCAGAGAAAGAAGCAGAAGGAGTTGATTTTCCAGTTGAAGACTCAACTCGACGACCTGGAGCGCTTCGCCTACCAGGAGGGCAGCTATGACTCACTGCCTCAGTCTGTGGTCATGGAGAGACAGAGGGTACATCTGATAATACACCCTCGTGCTGTTGACATCATTTGAAGATGTAATGGTGTAAGTAATAACTACTTTATTTATTGTCTGTCCACATCATTACATCATTAGGTGATCATTGATGAGCTGATTAAGAAGCTGGACGTGAACCTGAATGAAGACATTGGGAACCTCACTCCAGAGGAGCTCCGACAGAGAGTGGATGCTGCTATTGCTCAGATAGTCAACCCGGCTCGAGTCAAGGAGCAGCTGGTTGAGCAGCTCAAGACCCAAATCAGAGACCTGGAGATGTTCATTAACTTCATACAGGGTGAGGAAGTCTGCTTATGGGTCAGTGTTGTGATGCTCATTTTTGTCATGTTTAGTCAAATACAAATATTCTGTAAGATTTTTAATGTTTTTGGAGAAAAAAAAAGTCTTATTCTTGCCAAAGCTGCATTTATTTTATCAAACAAAGTAAAATGTGTTGTTTTTGCATTTTCAAATTTACGCTTTTTATAAATTATATTTATAATAATTTTAATATTGTAATATTCTTAGTCGAGTTTAGTTTATTAAATAACAATAAATATAATACAGATTTTTTCCAAGCAGCGTCACCTTTTTAAACAGACACGTTTATGTTCATTAATTATGGAACAAACACAGTTTCAGCTCTAAAGCACACAATAGTGTCATTATCCTACTTCATTCAGATTCACTGTTGAATCAATTCAGTTTAATAACAGTGTCTGTGTTGCAAATTGTTTCATCAATAATTAAACGCCTCAATTGTTGAACCAGTTCAGTTCAATTTTGTTAGTCATTTGATAGTGTATGAACAGTCAAAATGTTCTGAATATTAATTTTTATGATCCATATAACATCTTAAATGCTGATTTGGTGCTCTTGCAACATTTTACCTACAGATCATTTTAATTATCATTAAAAGTTGTCTGGGTTTTTTTTATTCTTTGTAAAAACTGATGCATTTTTTAAAGGATTTTTAGTAAATAGTAAGGTTTTTGTTCAGGTTTCCTGTGCTTTTAGTTTGGTGTGGCTAATCAAAGCAACATAAATACAAGTTGACTACCATCGTGATCTTGTTCTTTTCAGATGAAGTGGGAAACCCTCTGTTAAATGATGGTGTGAAGAGCCAACAGGCCCATACTGCCGGACCAAACACTGGAGCCACTGGAGGGATGAAGAGAGGTAATAGTACTTCACTTAATAATACTTTCATATTTGATTTTACATCTAAAACGTGTAACTTAACATCCCTTCTCTCTGTCTAAAGTGGATCCCGAACAGGCCCAGAGGATGCGGGAAACTGGGCTTCAGCTGATCCAGAAAGCCTTAGCGGTGCTGCAGATCTTTGCTCTGAGTCAGTTCGGATGTGCCGCGGGTCAGGTGCCCCAGAGCATGTGGTCTCAGGGTGGCGAGGCTCAGGATTACGGCCCCCTGTTGCAGAAACTGGAAGGAGCCGTGGAGCGTGTACGTCTGCAAGCTTCCCGCCAGCAGCCCAGCTCTCAGGTCGAACACGTGGTCAGCTACTCCTCCTGCCTGACACCTGAAGGACCTCGGGATGAACTCACCGCTTCTGTGCGTAAAGAACTGGCCCTGGCGCTCCGGGACCTGCTGGCCCACGGACTGTACGCTCCTTCTCAAGGCATGAGCCTGGTCCTCGCCCCCATTTCCTGCTTGCTGCCCTTTAGCGCTTCTCCCCAGAGCCTGCATCCTTGGGAACTCTTCATCAAGTACTATCACTCCAAAAACGGCCAGGCGTTTGTTGAGTCGCCCGCCCGCCAGCTCTCTCAATCCTTCAGTTTACCTGTAGGGGCCGGTCCAGTGACGATCACGCCCAAGCAGTCACTGTTATGGGCCATCCACACGGTTCTTAAAGAGCACGGTCGATTCAAGCGCAGTGCGGACTCTGAGTTTAAAGCCTTAGTGTGCATGGCACTCAATGAGCAGAGGCTTGTGTCCTGGCTCAACCTGCTGTGTAAGTCAGGGACGCTCATACACTCTCACTACCAGCCCTGGAGCTACATGGCTCAGACGGGCTTCGAAGGTGCCCTGCGTATCTTGGGCCGCCTCAGCCATCTCAAATTCAGCCTTCCTGTAGACCTGGCTGTCAGGCAGCTTAAAAATATCAAAGATGCTTTCTAAGCAAATGAAATACAAGTGAATTTTGATGGATTTTTTTTGATCTCCCAGCCTCCTTAATCTTCAAAAAAAACACTAATATGAATAACACAAATGTAACTCAATTTAAAAAAAATACTCCCAGATCAACAGGTACACTGGAATTAAAAAACTGGAAAAGAAGCAACTCGTGCACTTTCTTGAGACTCTGTTGGGTCTAATGCCTCTTGTCTCTAAACTGAAGAGGATGATGATGAAGGCAGGTTTTAATATGCTGCACTGGTCACTCAAAGGAAATGTGCTCAGTTTAGTGACCCTGAGCGTGTAACTGCCTTCACATAACCTTTGAGGCAAGTTGTTATGTTAAGCTTAATAACCAAAATCAACCACTATGTAGAAAAATGAGCTATTACTTGAAATCTTTTCAAGGGCCATTGCATATGTTTGAGATACACTACAGGATGCATACAACAAATACAAACACATACAGAGTTCTAAAATAGTTACTAATGGTTTCATAAAAACATGTTTTCCTTATAATTTTATGTAGCCAAATTATGTAGCTCATTTTCTGAGCTTGCACTACATTATTGTACAGTGTATCACAGACAAATCATAAGATGTTATCATTTAAGATTGCATTTCATTCGCGTTATTAAGGGTCATTGCATTTCAAACAGTGGTATAGCGAGTATTTATTGCTGCTCTGTGTTGGTATCGCTTTCTGAGGAGACCATGCATGCTGGTGAGACCCCACTTAGGTCAAGCAACACACTCAGGTCATTCTCAAACGAAGAGATGTTCATTGGTGTTTGTAAATCATCAGAAAACCACTTCTCTCCCTAGATCCTTTCCACAACCTGGTGATACCTTAAAACTGATTGTAAAACACTGCATCTTGTGTCTGTGCTGCCCACTCACTGGTGCTGCTGCTGGAGGAAATACACAGCAAGGGAACTGAATGAAACCGAGGTCATTGAGCACATTTGCTGAATATGAGTCTGATATATTGTGCATTGGCACTGCCTGAATTATTTATGGCCTGTAATGCTATGCCAGCGTTCAGAGGCTCTGCTTCCGTGTCTTGTCAATCCTTGTTTACTGCTCTGAAATATTGAATGTACAATCCTTGGAATTATATCCTGCTACTGTACCTGATCTGACTCCAGATTCCTTAGACCACTCTGAATATTGGTTTACTGAAAGTAAGAAGGGACTGTTTGTTACCCCACATTATGGAAATGGATTCTGTGTATTTCTCTGCACCATAGGATATGGAAGAATGGTTGTGATGCATTTATTAGGGCTATTCAGTTAGCCCTTATTTGATGTAGACTTTTTCCTCTTTTAAATAGTAATATATCAACCTGAATACATGCTTGGCATATATTGATGTTCATTTGTTTGTTTTGTCCTATCATATCTACTTAAGAAGTTTCTGTTTTCTTTGAACCTCTTCTAAGAAAGAAATAGATTTTCAATTATTTCAATAGTGATTTCAAATCAGTGTCGTGTCAATTACATTCCCTTTTATAAAATTTGTGCCATCATTTTTGGATGTAATGATGGTCTCTTTTCAGTGATTTCATGGATTAAATGTTCTAAATGCTCTATTATTCTGATGACTTTTTCATTTCTCACCAGCTCTTTTTTTGGACAATGTAATTTAATTTACTTACACACACATAAATATGTGTGTGTGTGTGTGTGTGTGTGGACAGGTTTTTATATCCCCGTGGGGACCAATTGTCCCCACAAAGATAGGAAT
>JAUCNO010000710.1:9196681-9213293 GCA_032353835.1 Enteromius viviparus | reverse complement strand
ACAAACATACTTCATTCTGTTTATTGAGGTACTTGTTTGGTGAGCACCCAATCCAATTGTATTGCATGGGAAAAGTAGAAAAAGCACTGCTGTAATTAACACTATCCTCTTGCAGTGTGACCAGTTGGATGGTATAAAATGTAAGAAGTCTTTCAAATGTAAAAATAAACACTAAACAGGTGAACAGCCGAAAACAGTGAAAAAAAAGTTTCTGAATCAAGAAAAAAGGGCTCAATCCTAGCTTTCTGGCACAAGGATTCAGTAAGCGTCAAGTTGCTTCTATCCTTAAAATTTCAAAGAAGGCAGTTCACAAAAAAGTCTAACAAACGTGCATTGTTTTCTATTAGTGAGATTTAACAGTTTTAGGAATAAAACCCCAAAGAAACGGCGATCTCTTATTTTTTTCCAGAGCTGTATATGTTAGGCCTATATGTGGTGGTGGGCCGGTTGGACCATAAAATGCCAGGGCCGATTTTTACTCCCAGTCCAGCCCTGGCTTCACGATTTGGGAAAAATGACACATTGCGATAATTAATGTCAAAATTGCGATTGCGATACAATAAACTGCAATAAATCAACTTGCTTGTTTTGAAGGAAAATGGACACACATATCTAATAATGCTGAATACAGTGCAGTCTAGCAATAACTAAAAATACAATGTTTTCAAATGAAAACTAAATTGTACAAAATTAAACGACAGTAACTTCTTTACATTACTGAATTAAATAACATTAAATTAACATTAAAATCAAATTAAAAATTAAATTAAAAGTCAAAAGTACAGATAAATAAAACAAATACTCATTTTTATTTTTTTACATGTTAAAACATTTTAGCAGGATGTAACATAGTAACAACTTAGTATATTTCTTTTAGTATTTCTTGTCTAGTGTGCCGATCATTTTCTCAGATCCCTCTTTGCTAAAAGTGTGTTCACACCTGAGGCGACTTGGGTGAATATATCTATGAAGTAGGGCTGGGCGATAGACAAGTGATCGATTTCAATAAAAAATGTGTTCGATAAAACGTTCAATGTTGATGAATTCATAGATTTTGAACGAATCTTTAATGTGACGAGGATGAGTCATCTCGGGGAGTTATTCGTTGAGTCTTGCATGCGCATTGCGAAAATTTCCTTACTGGAATTAGTTCAACTGTTTCGAGTCTTTGGTTAGGAGTCGTTCGTTCATAACGTGACGTGAGAGCCCCATGAGCCGATCAGATGCAGTCAGAGACGGAAAAAGAATTGATTAGGTCATCTATTGAGTCTTCCAGGTTGATTTGTTTGTTCATCACGTGATAGCTCCGTAAGCCAAAAGAATCCGATCAGCGTGCGTGTACATATCTGCTAGGATTAGTGATAAGGAAAAAACCTTATGTTTATACTTTTTTTTTTAAAAATGAACGAGATGACTCTAAAAAAGATTAGCTCATTTTGCTGAGCGAGACTCAAAGAAACGAGTCCGTAAGATGATCCGAACTTTCCATCAATAAAAAACAGAGGGTGCGAACTAGTTTGGTTGCATTAACAAAGGCCATATTGTTGTCTCGCGCTGTTTTGCTGGATTGCTCTTTATAAGCAGAAAATGAGAGCCGCAGTGAGCAAGGAAATTGTAAATAAAAGGAGAAGGGTCTGTCTGCAGACTGTGGATGTGAGTGGAGCTCCACTCAAGAGTGGAAATACTTCACCTCCACTTCCGACACATATTACGCCATATTGGTCCAGGCATTACGCCATCGCCTTGATGGTCCGGGCAAAATTTTAAGACATTGCATATTTAAAACTTATGGTTTAATCTTTCGTTTTGTATTATTTATAGTTACATATACATTAGGGATGGGCATTTTTGATCATATTTCATTTTGAGTAATACACAGGTTTGAGAAACGAGTACTCGATTAATTGGGGGTGGAGTTTAAGCAAGGGGAGGGGCATTTGTGTCACAGTATACAGTAAACATTAAATTAGTTAAAAGGTTAAATTGAAGTGCTTTTTCTTCATGACGCATTGTATATAAAATTAATCACATAGCCTAGATATATAAATATGTTTTATTACAAATTGTGTTTATCTACACAAAATGCATGTGAGCTTGAACTGCGTGTCAATCATAAAGTAGTGGATGCGCTTCCCCCTGTTACTTTAAAACAACGGCAACTGAAGATTATAAAAATATATTATAAAAATATAACCTTTTTCAATGTTTATAAAACAAATAAAACACACACGATACTCTGCTTTTCTGTTATTTTTATTCAAGTGTTATTTGTAACAAAACTATTTTCTTTCAAGCGGCATCACAACAGCTGTGGATAAATAGTTTTTTGTTAAAGGTTCGCAAAAATAAAGTGTAATATTACTTCAAACGACTGTTACGTAGCCCATAGCCTAACAAAAGTTAGAAGCTTAAAATAAAAATAGCCTGAATATTTTTACCACAGCTATAAAATTTAAAGATGAGGTAAAAAAAGGTAAAAATGATCAGTCGGTAAGGGTAAATTTAAAGCCGACATAATTTAACTATGCTGCTTAAACTTAAATTACAGCCTAATTAGTTTACCATGCAAAGCTAAGAAAATTTTACATAAGGATGACATATTTTTATTCAAAAAGATTTGTTGGTCTACGTGCTCAGATGAAAGCCGAGTGCGGAGTCTATTTACAATTAGACCAGCTTCGACAGACTGTCTTTTAGCATTTTTCGAATATAGCATCAATCCTTGCAGTGAGCGTTTTCTGCGATGGGACAGTATAGTGGGGCTCAAGGTAATTCATTAAACGTTTAAAACCTTCAACAAAACTAATAGGCAGCAAGTCTTCTGCTGTCATTTCTGCGATTAACTGCGTCATCCTGCTGTTGTCGCATTTCTGTCTGATGGTGAAATCTCTTTTGCTCGTCTGACTGCTGGTAGTTGCATCGGCATCATCTGCTTTTTTGCGTTTATGTGCAAGATGATAACGAAGTCGTTGTGGAGTTAACTGCACATCTTACACTTGACTGTTTTTTCGTTAAGTTTTTCAAAGTGTTGCCAGACGTCGCTGCGCGCTTTAGAAGCTGTTTTCGCTCTGTGCTCCGATTTTGTCTCTAGACCGCAACTTCTCACAGCCATAACCAATCAGATATCAGACTACTGTCCAAATACCAGCATAACCAATCAGAAAGAATAAACGTAGTTTAATTAAAAAAAAATGCATTTTAAGAGCCAATCGATTGTCACTTTTATGCTCGATCGTCGCTGGTGGATTCGATTAATCGATTAATATACATGTATGTAATATTTACATTTTCTGTACATTTTATTGTTAAAACGTTAACCGTGGCAAATTATATATATATATTTTTTTTATAAAGTAAACCATAGTAAACCATTTCAAAGTGAAATAATGTTTTCCACAATGTTTTCCACCTATGTAACAGATTTTTTATTTATTATAACACATCACCTTTAATTATTAATGCAATTATTAACACATGCCTGCATGTCAGTGCTCACAGTACCATCCTGCGAAACCCTTTGGTGGGAGTGCATTCACCTTCAAAAAGTCAAACGTTGGTTAAAAAATATTGTTTAGGCTACACATTTATACGTTACTTTCACTACTTTTCATAAACATATTACCAAAGTGTTCTGTCTTCTTTTCCTTGTGACCCGAAAGATCGGTGGCAGACATCCTTCTCCCATCTTCTTGCCCTCTGAAGTGAAATGTGCGAATCTTCGCCCATGTCTGTAATTAACATTAACCAATATATATTAATCATGCTTTCCCACTTCGACAACAACATTTATTAATAATAAACTACATTTTTATTTCACAAGTCATACCCCTCAACCCCAAGGTTCTCCCGCAAAACCTTGCACCACCACCTCCTCAGATATGGCATGTCATTCTGAATATAAGAACAGATGTAAAGTAAATCACAATAATTAACATTAATATTATTAACATTAACACTAAGACTGCACTTACAGTGGTAAAATCAAATGCTGCCTCCATAGTTTTGTACCAGGCATGCTGTAAAAGCATAAAGGCTGTTATTTTACCATGTCTGTGTATGAGCAAAGATTCAACATCACAAATTAAAATTAGGTGCTCGGTAACAGTGCTAATGGGATAATTAACAATGGATGTTGTGTGGAAATCATTAAATATCCTGAAAATGTGCTTGACAACTCACCATAACCATGAAACAAATATGACTTGCACTTGTCCAGCTTTGGGAGCTTTAGCGAAAATCTCAGTGCATCATTAAATGCCACCAAAGTCTTTTCATTAAACTGCAGCTTAACTATAATTACATCACGAATGTGCGGTAAAACATGAAGTACAAATAGCAAAAAAAAACAACTCATATTTGCACATAAAAATTAGGAGATATGTCACATGTAAATGAGTCTTTTTGAGTGACACCATAGCTTTAAAATGCATCATCGATACATCCAGCCACTATAATCCTATGCCTGGAATTAAGTGAAAACAATGAACAATTTTATTAACAAAGGATCTATTAAATTAACAAAAAAGTCACAGCATATATTTACATTTTAGAAATGTTTTATATTTGGTAATAGACTATGTTGTTTTTTTACTTGTTATTCATCAAAGAATCCTGAGGAGAGAAAAAAATCACAGGTTCCAAAATATATATTTGTCTGCACAACTGTTTCCAACATTGACAATTTTAGTAATAAATCAGCATATTAGAATGATTTCTGAAAGGAACATGTGACAATAAAGACTGGAGTAATGATGCTTTGTATCACAGGAATAAATTACATCTTAAAATATATTCACACAGAAAACAGTTATTTTAAATTGAAATAATATTTCACAATATTACATTTTTTTCTGGATTTTTAATCTAATAAATGCAGGCTCGATGAGCAGAAGAAACATCTTTAAAAAACATTAAACATCTTGCTGACCCCAAATCTTTGAACGGTAGTGTATGTTAATAGTTTTATTAACGACTATTATGTAACTCCTTTTAGATGATGTGTATGATTTAGCATGGCTCTATTAAACGCTTATAATTTTAGTTGATAGCAGACATCCAGAAAATAAATAGGTTCGTTACATTTACTCCAACCTCCAACTCTATACTTCTCACTGCCTAACCAAGAAGACAGCTTAAGTAAAACGTGACACGACGTAGCCCATTTTTTCGCTTCATAACAAAAACAACCCTACACCGTCGATAGCGTTAGTGTATTTGGCAGCAGAGCGGCCGCCAGGGGGCGCGGTGTTTTCATGTACTCCCGCTGAGCCGCGTCGCTGAGCGCATAGAGACGCTCCGACTGCGCTGCGGAGGAGAGTCTCGCTTCAGAATGACACGAACCGAACCGATGCTTTGCAACCCTCCGGTTTAGACAGAAGGTGAGTTATCTGCACGAGCTGCCTCTCACACCTCGATTAAACTACCATTTCTTCTGTTTTGGCGTCGAAAGCGCTCTGTTGCTATCACTGCTCACTGTACAGCGTGCCATCTTGCGCCATTGCGCTTAATGCGATCAGCTCACAGCTAATGAAACCGGGCTGATGGAGGACAGTCGTTACGGTACAGGTATCCGACGGTCATCAAATCATCATGACCTTCTACAATAGTTTCATTTTATTTGCAACAGTAACGTTAGTATTAACCAGGCCCGTAACAGTCTGTTTTTCTGGACAGGCAAAATGTTAGCTACCCATGATACGATCAACTTCCTTCACTTTCACTTTTGAGTTAAAAGCACGTTTTTTTTTTTAATTTTGAGTTTGATTTAAAATTTAAAGCAAGTATGCCTATTACTTTTAATGTAATATGTGACCATGGACCACAAAACCAGTCGTAAGGGTCTTTTTTTTTAAACCTAGGACAATATTCAGCCGAGATAAAACTGTTTGAAAATCAATCGTCTGAGGGTGTTTATATTGTAAATATTGGGAAAATCGCCTGTAAAATGGTCCAATTTAAGTCCTTAGGAGTGCATGTTACTAGCCAAAAATTAAGCTTTGATATATTTATGGTTGGACATTTACAAAATATCTTAATGAAACATGAATTTTTTTGGTATAAAAGAAAAATCTATAATTTTGCCCCATACAATATATTGTTGACTATGAAATTTACCCCTTGCTACTTGCATGTGCTCCATGATTACATATTCCTTAAATGTTATGTAAAAAAAAATTCTAATGTAATTTAGAAAATACAGAATTACAGAAAAAATTGTAATTAGACATTAAGGGTCCTTACTACATTTATTGGGCAAGGCATTGTCTGTATTAAGATTCTCATGTTTCAATCTCTAAATTTGTCTCTGATTAGTTTTTAGTTCAAAGTAGCTTTTTTTTTCTTTAATAATTTTTTTAACTAGTCATTGTGTCAAGAATCTTGTTTCATGTATATGCAGCATTATTTGTATTGCATCATCTGCGAGTTGTGTTTGATGATATTGTCAATAAGGGGATGTGAAGGCATGAGATGAGCTGTTTAAGGTTTGTTTTGCAGCTCTAGATATGATGGACTGCGCTCCAACTGATATTCTGCAGTCTCATAACACACATAAACTAGATCGAGGTGTTTGTACTGATCAGAGATACAGCTTTGCAGTATAGGACTGTGTATTAGCAGCAGGGCAACATGCAGATCGACTGTTCATCTTTTAGTTAGTTGCATATGGATTTTGCTTTCTGTGTCAGTTAGCCTAAAGCTGTGTTTTGCACTAGCCTTTGCTATAGGAGAGATAGGAAGGATTTCCTAGGATTTGCTATAGGAGAGATTTTGAAGTATGTTGTAATGTACTATCCCTATACATCTACGCAAATCTTTGACACTAAATGATCCGGGCTGCGCTCTTGGTGTCGGTCAAAGTCTTGTGCTAAATTGTTTCCTAAAAGGTAGCTTGCTGGCCTCTGCAGGGGTAGTGTAGGCTAGGGGAGGGTGACCCACCCACGACTGTGTGCTCAATAGATAAGATAGCAGCATGCTGTGCTTAGCCATTATGAGCATCACTGCCTGTAGCGTTTTTTTTTTTGTTTTTTTTTATCTGAATAAACGTTTGCATAAATGTAGCCCATGACATTACATTTTTATTCAGAGTACTGAGTAGGTAAGCAGGACTCCCTGATTATAGGAGCTGTAAAACATGAGTAGGAAAATAAATGCAAGCGAAACACATGTGTGTATAACATGAGCTCTCTGTTGTGTTTCTCAGGTGGACCGGCAGGATGGGGGAAGGGCCTGCAGCCAGGCCCTCGGCTGCTATTACACCCATGCAGCAGATGCTGGCGTCTGGCACTGGGGCAGTCCTGACATCTGTTTTTGGTGAGGACAAGAATTGGCGCAATCATAGCTCTATTCAGTAGAAATTTGGAGCATGTTTGTGATATCACTTGCTTATTTAAGCATCACATTTTTTGAAGAAATCCAGAAAATCAATGTTCATGAATCATGAGGTCTTTTAATGTACATGCACTACCCTTTAATTACAAAATCAGTCAGTTTAAAAAAAGAAAAAAATCCAGGATGCATTAAATTGATCAAAAGTGGTGAATTATATTATGTGTTTATTATATATCTATGTATTTATTTAGTTCTAATCATAATAATATTAAATTCTTAATGCACTTTTAATTAAATAAATGTCACTTCTGTGATTACACTTTTGGTGTCAAAAACATTACATCATGCTGCCAAACCTGCTGACCCTAAAAGATACTGCATTTATGCAATATAATAAGCTATGTTTCCATGCAAAGATTTGTTTAACTTACACAAAACACTTAAAATGCTGAATAAAGAGCCGTTTCCATCCAACGAGTCAAAGAGAGTAAAATCATCACTTCCATGTTAACTGGCTCTTAATATCCCTGTGAAAACTAGGAGAAGCCACTGAATATAATAATTGTAAATTTAAAAGGTTTATCATACTCAATTGTGCGCATACATTTTTTTTAATGTGCATTTTTAGGACGTATGTGCATCTTGGCATTTCCATACAGTTTTTTTCAAATTGCGCATAATAATAAGTGGATGGAAATATAGCTATTGTGTTCAGTTTAATCTGACATTGGAATCTTTTGCTTGTGCAAGCATTATACTTTATAGATGGAATCTACATTTTTCATTAAATTAAGGCAAAATCTTTTTTTTTTTCTCTTTCTGCCTCTCTCTCTCTGCAGTCACACCATTGGATGTGGTGAAGATCAGACTTCAGGCCCAGCAAACTCCCCTCTATCAAGGTACAGATATTAAACTCTTGTTTTCACAGTAAGAATCGACATGATTGATATTAAACTCGTGTGACGTTTTCCCTGCTCCACATGTTTAGCTGAAATCTGTCTTAAAGCTGAAGTTAATACATTCTGTGCTACTAGCAACACCACTTAGAATAGCAAGAATAGTGATGGATTTCAAACAGGTTTCTTAAAAACACCCTTTTCTGCCAGTGCTTGCTAAACTCAGTCCAACCCCAAGCTTGGTTTTATCAGCTTTGCTATGTTGTGTCCGTTATGAACCAAACAAAGCAAAGTTTTGATAGCACTACAGTGTTTAAATGTTTTGGGGACATTTATGGCTTACATACAGTCGTCAATACATATTTAACCTGTGTTCGAAGAATCCTATTCCAGCTTTAATACCAGCAAAAATGAAGCTACATTCTTAAGGTTTTTAATTTGTCTGAAAGAAACCTTTTCCAGGGTGCGTTTATTTGATTTGAATGTAATTTATTCATGTGAATGCAAAGCAGAATTTAAAGCATCCTTCATGGATAACAGGTTTAATTTGTAATTGTTTTGTACTGACCCCAAACATTTGAATGGTAGTGTATATCTAATAATCTGCGGTAAGCTTTCAATAACACACGCTTCTTTGCATTTGCTATTTGCACTGAGGCCTATGAGCTTTCTTTCTCTCTCTCTTGTAGCCGTAGCATCAGAGTCAAGGCCCTGGGCTAGGTTCATCCGCCCTTCAAAATGTGAGTACGGTCCCCTCCCACAGCCCAGAAGCTTGCTTCACTAACAGTCCCTAACCAGCACTCAAAGAATAACAAACGCATTCTGCAAAACAACTAAATCACATAGTGTGGACAATGTTTTGGCTAAACTCAAGGTCACATTGCAAACAGACATGATAAATATGCACACATGTAAATACCCCAACAAGATGGACAAAATGCATCCAGAAAATATTTCCAAGGTCAACTCCGCTGTATGTAAATGTTTATTCAGCATGTTTATAGCAGTGGACCATTAACAGAGCTCATTAGGACAGACTACCTTGATCCTGTCTTGTGTAATATCCAGAAATAGTAGGAAGACTACTTGTTTATGCCAAGGTTGGATTTGGTTCAACTTTAGCGGCATGGTCAATGCCATGGTCGCTAATATTTATAGAACCTCTTATCTAAGACCTCCGTCTTAAACTATTGGAAAAGACTTTCTTGGAAACCCCGATGTCAAGGCATCATGTTTGCAGTGCTGTATATCTGTACAACAATCCAGGTTTATTGAGGCTGCACACCACATAGGCAATTTGTTTCTTTTCCTTCAGTTTTTTTAACCATACTGAGGCAGCAAGGTAAAGCAGCAACAGATCTTTCTTTTTTTGATATACTGACACAGATATGAGTAACACAGATCATTGAAATCAGCAGTGACTATTCACTGTTTGGTAATTGAATGGAGGTCTGAATGCAAGCTTGCTGTCAAATTTAAGTAAAGGACAGGTTTAAGCGGACTAAATGATTGGAGAAGTTCAGCGTATGTCATCAAATAGAAGTCTGTCAATTCACTGGAAGATTGAGTTATGCTAATTTGTCTGAAAAGATGCACATAATATGCATGTTTGAATTGTTCACAAATCAAATCAATAACATATCATATGATTTGTTCACTTTAACCAATGCAATGTGTATAGTGCACAACTTTAACCAAGCCTATATTCAAAATTCTACCATATCCAATTGCAAGATTAAAAATCAAGTGTTTTGACTTTAAAAAAAAAAAGTTTAAGAACTCTTTATCTTTTTTTTCTTTTTTTGTAATTTAACACTGCTGTCAGATCTGAGAAAGCATTGCCAAAGATTCATGCTACTGTGTTTTGGCTGTCTTTTTAGGGAAATGCTTCCTCTATTGTAACGGCTTGATGGACCATGTCTATGTGTGTCAGAATATGTCAAGCTGCTCCAGCTGGTACAAAACCCCTACCCACTTCAGCGGGACCGTGGTGAGAATTCATTTGCATTTTCCCAAACTTAAGTTTCTGTAATCACACAAACCCCCCAAAGAACTAACTCTTTTTGTTTGTCAGGATGCATTTGTGAAGATCACTCGTACCGAGGGGCTCAGGTCTTTGTGGAGCGGACTTCCTCCCACACTGTAAGTGCAGCGTCGTAATGCCAGTGTACAGTTACATAAAAACAGGTGCTATCGTAACACGTGTTTTTGGTGCATCTTTTTATAAATTGCGTGCTGTAACTCCAGCTCAATCTAAATTTCATTCAGAACATGTGCAGCATTAGTAACAAGTGCCAACTATTAAATAAGTCAGATTTTAATTATATAAGTGGTTTGACAGACACAAAGGTCGTTGAGTGAAGGATACTGTAGACTGATTCACACAGATGACTTGAGTGTATTGAAGTGAGCCGTTAAAAGATCCTCTCCCGAGGGTCGTTATTTGAGGATAAAATAACAGCCACGCTGTTTACTGAGTGGTGCAGGGGTCACTGTGCAAGCAAATGACCCTTTGACTTTGTAAATGTATAAATAACATGTTAATGATTGAACATCTGTATCAGGTTGACTTTAATTAACCTTTTTTGGGGTCGGTTCACTTGAGTTTCACAAACCAGCACATGGGAACAAACATCAGTCTTTGGAATGACACACACTTGTAAATAAAGCACAAGTTCTTTTCATTGAATGCTCAATGATTGTGTTTGTGTTTGCAGGGTGATGGCGGTTCCTGCCACAGTCATCTATTTTACCTGTTACGACCAACTGCGAGACTTCCTGCGTTACGGCATGGGCTATCAGGGGGACCACGTCCCTCTCATAGCAGGGGGGTTAGCAAGATGTGAGTATTTACTTGGCATAGTTGTCTCATAAAATTACAGTGTATTGTGGGAGTGTTCAAATGAAAGGAGGTGACACACACATGTGCAATATTGGATATGTACTTGTTAGTTTTGATATGTTTCCCTTTTTACATTTAGATTCTAACATTTCCAAATAATCTGTATATTACTATTGTTAGTAATTTATTGCCAATGTGTTACTATATTTTACTAATTGTACTGTATTATAACAAATATATACAGTAGACTCGACAGATATCGTAACCTTTAGTGTCAGGCTGCAATTTTTTATGGAGTAAAAGTGTTACATTTAGTGTTACATTTTAAAATATCTGTTTCCTATTTAAATGTATATTTCATATTAGAGGCATTTTTTAGAGCCAAATTTTGAGCAGCCATTCCTCCAGTCGTCAGTGTCACATGATCCTTCAGAAATACATACTGTACAAGAAACACAAACATTATTAATGCTGTAAACAGCTGAGTAATATTTGTGGGATTCTATGAATAGAAAGTACAAAATAACTCCAATTTAATCATTTGTTAACAATAAGTGTCTTTACTCAATAAACTACAAAAAAAATATATATATTTTTATACGGTACATATAATGTCACAATTCCTAAATTCGATTCTATAATTTAGTATCATTGATTTAAATGTATTTAGACAAAAAAAAGCATAATGTCAGAGCATCCCTAGTTTAGTCGTCCCTGTGTTTTGTTGGATGTTTATTGCTGTGGTGTGAGTTATTGACTTCTCTCTCTGTGCGGCTCAGTGGGAGCGGTGTCTGTGATCAGTCCTCTGGAGTTAGTTCGGACTAAGATGCAGTCCCGCAAGCTACCGTACAGCGAGCTGATGGTGTGTATCCGCTCGTCTGTGGCTCAGGACGGCTGGTTATCTCTCTGGAGAGGCTGGGGACCCACTGTCCTGCGGGACGTGCCCTTTTCCGGTCAGTGACCTGTACACTCTCTGACAGCGTGATGGTGAGCTGATGTTCCCCTACTGCAGTGTTTGACCGTTCTTGTGTTTTCCCCTCAGCCCTGTACTGGTTTAACTATGAGCTAGTGAAGGCACAGCTGTGTGAGCGGTACAGGGCTCCACAGACCTCATTCACCATCAGTTTTACAGCAGGGGCCATCTCAGGAGCCGTGAGTATAATCCCAAAAGCCAGATAGGATTGTTGAACTTTAGTATAAGTGACACTTTAAAATAAGGAACTGGATGGTTATAAATTTAACTTAGAGGAGTTTATGAATGGTTGTATAAAGCTTTCGGCGAGAACGATAAAACAATGTGAGCAGAGTGTGATAACCTTATCTGGCCTGACTGATTAACAACAAGGGCATTTTGCATGAGAATAAACGCTGGGTCGACTCCTGTCCCAGATGAATGTAGGACATGAGTGAAACTGGTCTTGCGGATTGAACCTAAATAATGGCCAAGTTATGTTTTGTATATTCATGCTACATACTTAATGTCACTACATTTTATTTAAAAAAAAAAAAAAAATTAATGTTTTTGCAGTGAAAAATGGGATAATCATTAGGTATAAAATTAGGATTAAAAGTTAAATTTTTTTTAAAGTCTCTTCTGTTTACCATTTATTTAACAAAAACAGTAATATTGTGAAATATTATTTCAGTCTAAATTAACCGTTTCCTATTTGAATATACTGTATAGTGTTATTTATTATTTTGATGTAAAGCTGAATTTCCAGCATCGTTTCTCCAATCTTCAGTGTTGCATGATCCTTCAGAATCAAGAAACATTTAAACATTTATTATTATTATTAAAACATATTATTTAGCTGCCCAGCCTTTAATGCAAGTTGAAAACTCACTTATTTTAAAGAGTTATTATATATAATTTTGCCAGAAAAAGTAATAGATTTTTTATAATGTTAATGTAAAAACATTGTGTAATTTGACTTGTTTGTTTGTGTACTGGTATTTATTACTTTTGTTATACTTTTATCTATTGAATGGTTTTTGCTATGAAAATACCCTAAAATGCTGACATGGCATTAAATAATAATAAAAAAATGGTATTATTATTATTATTATTATTATCAATGTTGAAATTGATTTTTATATTTTTGTGAAAAATATTTTCTTTGAAAGTTCATTATGCATGTTTTTCCTGCCATTTTAAATCTAATTTTAAACATGATTAAATTAAAGCATTAATAAAAATGCATGTCTCTCATACCCTCCTAATTTTTTGTATTTTTTTACACAGATTGCTGCAGTTCTGACCCTGCCTTTTGATGTGGTGAAAACCCGCAGGCAAATCCAGTTAGGAGAAATGGAGGCTCTCGGAGGTATAGCAGCTTCTGTAGTTTGACTGTTAACACAATAGAAAGACTGCAGTAATGCATCCTGCATGATGCGTGACACATGATGTCATTAGGACCGTCATCAGGAGCTGATTACTTAAGCTAATTAGATTTAATTACATTTCTCAGGCATCCAATGTCTTGACATTTTGATCTTTCGCAGCAGTCTCAGTGAAGAAACCGTCCTCCACGTGGAACATGATGAGGAATATCTGGATTGACATGGGATACAGGGGTTTGTTTGCCGGTAAGCTCTAAGACCTAACGACACTGACGTCAGAGTAGTTATATAACTTTACCTAGCCAAGCTAGAGCCATCAGTTAAAAGAGGCCTGTTTGTGAGAGTCAGAATTAGGGCTGCGTGAGTTATTGAAATAAAATCAATATTGTGATGTGGCTCAGTGCCCTTGTCATCATGCAGACTGCCGGTCTCTGCAGGTCATGTTCAGCAGCGGTTTCTTCTGGAACTGGCAGTGCACTTTTTTATTATAGTTTACCATCTGAAAATGAAGAAATTAAATTCCATGTACCTCTCTCCCAATTTGCTTCCTGTCTAATAACTGTTCTATCGTATTAAAGTTTATAGTAACATAATACTGTAGTTTTCATAAAGTTTTTGGATTTATAATATAATTTATGCATAGAACAGTATTGTTAGTTTGAGGTATAACCAAACCAAATCTAAAATTACAGACTTAAAAAAAATATATATATATTTATATATATAGTATATATAGCTTATTTATTGTTTAAGCAGTCAGTGATTACGTATACTTTTTATTTTTTTCTCTAGGTTTTCTTCCAAGAGTGATCAAAGTCGCTCCCGCCTGTGCAGTCATGATCAGCACTTATGAGTTCGGGAAAACTTTCTTTCAGGAGCGTAATCTGAATCAGGCGAGATGTGGACTTTGAGACCACATCTCGGGTTTGTGCACCAGGGGTTGGACCAGGGGTTTGTGCAGGAAGATGAGAGAGACGACGACTCCTTGCAAAAACAGATGACTTTAGCCAAGCATTGAGATAGTGCTCTGAAAAAACATTAAATGTTGGGTGATGTGCCTACTGACTGGCACGAGGAATAAAAGCTGTGAGACCTAAACCACTACTTTGCATCTGAGATGAAAGACTTGCGTTATGATGCATCAGTAAATGCACAATTTCCCCACTACCCTGTGACGCCTTAAGGAACAGTACCAAAGCATGCTGGCAGATGCACTTCCTCCCCATAATGCCCTACTTATTGAAATGGCTGCCGGTAGAACGTGACATCCAGGTTGTTGTATCTGCATTGCATGACTTTAGTCCCTTTTATTAAAGGCACTGTGCTGCCCTCTGCTGTTCATGGTGAAGAAACTTCAATGGAGAAATGGTCTAAATGGATAAAGTACTCAATACTAAGCTCAACAGTGTCTTTATTTTCGTCTTAAAAAATATTGAATTTGTTCTTTTATTGTTTCCTTTAATTTTTTTTATTTTATTTTTTGCAGATATTTAACTGTCCTAAAGTATAAGACTTGTCCTTTGTATGGGCACTGGGCTCGGGAATAGCCACAAGAACATTTTTTTGTTTCAAGCATTGAGAATATAATGCAATAATTGTTTTAATGTCTGGTGGATGGGTCTTTGGTTTTGTCCTGTTTGCTACATCTGTTCACTGCCTTTAGTTCAGACATGAACTGCTGTTAAATTTACTGCTGACTTGAAATAATTAGACTTGTTTTCAGATTTTATTTAATAAAAGACCTTTAAAAAAATGAAGTGTATTACTGCACTATACATGAATATTATACGAAAATTAGGTTCTTAATTTCTGAGTGAATGAGAGTTTTTTTTTTTTTTTTTATCCATGTATGTTTCCCAACAGAAGTTACTTTTTGGCAGAATGTCTGACAGCTACAGTATCACCGGTCCCCATCCCATTTCATTGTATGGGGGGAAAAAGTCAAGACATTCTGCTGAACATTTTCTTTTGTGTTCCACCCTTAAGAGACAGACACAAGGGTGAATAAAAGATCAAAAGCAAACTTGTTGGTTCAATATAGTTCCATTTGTCTCGTTAAGATATGCTATAGCTTGCTTAAAAGTTGGGAAACAAATATTTTATATACATCAACAGGCATATTTCTTATTCTTGGTTTGGTGGTCTACATTTAATGATGCATTTAAACTGGCATATTATAAACTGATTCTGTGTATGGACTTGCCATTTATTATCACTTATTATCACAAAAGAAAAAAAATTTGACAGAAACTAAACGTTAAGATGAAAATGACTTGAGTTATAAACATATATGCAACATAAGCATATAAAAAAAGCATTTTACACATGTACAGTACGGTGCAAAAGTCTTAGGCCACTATTTTCACCAACATAAAGAACAACAAAAAAATGGTAAGTCTGCACAAGGAGTCTGACGACTGCCAGTGCTCCACACAGAGATCCGATCTGATCATCATCAGTCTGTCTGAAATCACATGAAGTAACAGAACAAACTAAATCCAGAGCTGTGGCAACGTCTCCAAGATGAAGAAAAAGAACCTACAGCACTGTTTAAAGTTTTAGATGCTGTAAAATGAGGATGCTTTCAAAAATAATGCCATAAAAAGATTAAATTTATCAATTAATTTCTATTAACTAAATCAAATAAAGATTTGCTGTTACAGCTTTTGGTAAAACAGCTTCTGTTCTTAGGTAGACCTGCCCATAGTTTTTCAGGTAGCTTTCCAGGTAGGTTTTTTTTCTTCATCTTGGAGACATTGCCACAGTCCTTCTGGATTTAGTTTGTTCTGTTACTTCATGTCATTCCAGACAGACTGGATGATGATCAGGGGCCTGTTCCATAAACCAAGATTCGAGTATAAACCAGGCTTATTTCAGTTAGTCTGACTTATTGGCAGTTATTTTGTATTAAAATAAGTTAGACTATCTGCCATATTGCTTATTGTCTAATCTTGGTTTATGGAACAGGCCCCTGATCAGATCTCTGTGTGGAGGAGACAATAATCTTACTGGGCGATTCTTAGACTACGGGCACTTTCATGTCCTTTGATCATGTTTTGAAAAAAAAAATAACAAAAAGGGAAATTTCACACTTTCATAGTTATCTTTACAATAAAAGTGCTCTAAAATTTTTTTACCGGTATTCTACGATGACTTTTTCACCTTTTTCAACCTCGTTATATATGCAAATACTGCTGTTTTGTTG
>JAUCNO010000710.1:9169551-9196581 GCA_032353835.1 Enteromius viviparus | reverse complement strand
GGAAATCTGTAAAAAAACACCAATTTGTCTTGTAAAATTAGTGCGTTCTCTTATGGATCATCAAACTAGACTAGTTATACTAACCTATTAGACTTTGACAATTTTGATTTGAACACTTTTTTTCTCCTCAAGTTCACAAGGCCAAAAGTGCCCGTAGTTGAAGAATCGCCCTACTGCATTTTTACAATTAATGACAAAAATAATGTTTGGAAATGTTAACTGGAATTTCGTTACTGCTAAAGATTTAACAACAGATTTAAAACCTTTTTGGGGGGGCGAAAATACTAGTGGCCTAAGACTTTTTTGCACAGTGCTGTATTTGACATTAATCACGAATCAAAATGAATATTAACGAAGCGAGTGAAAAAGGTCATGTTTGATTTGCGGCTTCGACTACAGTGCATTCCAGGCCTGTAGAGGGCGGTGCTGCTGCAGGATCGTTACGAACGAGAGACGTGTGCAGTGACGCGAGCACGCTTTAAAAGGAGGCGCAGCCTTTCACTCGCTCTCTTTCAATCGGTCCGGAGACACAATGGTAAGTGCCCAGCTCTCCTTCTCAATCCATCCTAAATCAAAGTCATCCGTTTGATTTCAGACACATACTATTCTCTATGTTATAAACAGAAGCTAAACAAGTGTTTCGCGGTGGGTTTCGATGCTAGCCCCAGTGCTGGGGTGTTTTTCACATGTTGTGTGTTTGGCCGTGGGGGAAAATGGCAGCGCTCTGCTTTTAAATCTCAAAGCCTATATCTATCTCTACTAATACATCTAAATGTTTTGTAAGCCAAAAAGATGACTGTGAGATTATTATAACCCGCCCTCACGGTCAAATGGCCGGCATCGAGGTTTCTGTGTGTTAAGTGTTAGGTGCGATTTGAAGGGCCTATTCATTTGGTTGATTCAACAAACGTTATGTGGTTAAAACCTAGTTAAAGGAACGGTTGCTGTTTTCTTATGATGGATGGTATTCCCTGTTAACTACCTTTTTTAATGTTTTTAACCCACCAATTCGATTTCACTCGTGCAAGTTTTTTTTTTTTTTTTTTTTGTGTAGATGTCTTAGGACTTGCAGCTTTATAAAGATAAAGTTACAAAGATATGGACGTTTATAGGCTGTATGTTTGAAGTCCTATGTTTTTCTTGTTACGCTATCAGACTTACGACACGCGTTGATCACGTGGTTCGTGGAGTTCTCAATACTTCTGAAAAACTCCATCGTTATCAATATTTCTAGTGATTAACAAATCATGTGCACCGTATTTCTAACCACGCGGACTACACTTTATAATCGCGTTTAATTCTGGGGAGCACTATTTCTTCCGAGGGTATGCATGTACCAGAATTCCTGGCCCAGTTCGAGCCAAGCCCATATTCCACTTCTCTCAAAGGTTTACACAACTTAAAATCTCCACCAGACACGGAGGTGCATATAGAGGATTTAGTAATAACTCGATCAACTTGCCTTTTTGCTCACAAAAGGTAAAAGTAATGCATCAAGTTGGAACTGTAAAGGGTCAACTTTTATTTGTGTATATTCCTGTTAACAAGTTTTTATTGGGTAACTAGGAACTTCTTACAAATATAGCATAACTGCAGAACGTCTAAATATAAAGTAACGATTTTAAAATAATTACAAATACTTAGAGTAAATACTCTGAGAGTCAAATACTGTAACTTTCTGGTGAGTGTGCTTAAAGCGCTGAAGTTATTTGACCTCAATGCTTGAACTGTTGGTCGCTCTGTGACATGCTTTGCATGGAAACCTATTGGATTGTGGTAACCGTTTCTCAAGGGCTCCGTTTGTTCCATATTTTAATTCCGTATTTTCTTTGTCTAGTCTCACCGTAAGTTTTCGGCCCCACGCCACGGCTCTCTGGGCTTCCTGCCCCGCAAGAGGTGCAAACGCCATCGTGGCAAGGTCAAGAGTTTCCCTAAAGATGATCCCAGCAAGCCTGTTCACCTGACTGCTTTCCTTGGCTACAAGGCTGGCATGACCCACATTGTCCGTGAGGTCGACAGACCTGGCTCAAGTAAGTTTTAAAGCATTCAGATTTGGTTGAGTGTAATGTAAAATTTGTCTGCCAGTGATGAAAATTTCGACGGGCGGACTTAATTGGGCTTTGAGCCCTTGCTGAATGTCGAGTTCTGAGCGGTTTCGTAACTTAATCCTGGTTTTATACCTGGATGCTCGTTTGCAGTTTAAAATAACTTGTGCTTTTTGTGCTTCTCAGAGGTCAACAAAAAGGAGGTGGTAGAGGCTGTGACCGTCGTGGAGACTCCTCCCATGATTGTAGTGGGTGTTATCGGATACGTCATGACTCCTCGTGGCCTGCGCTCTCTAAAGACCATCTTTGCTGAGCACATCAGTGATGAGTGCAAGCGACGCTTCTATAAGAACTGGTGAGGCTTGGGTTTGATATCTAGGTTTAGTCTGGAGCTGGTAGTTGCTGGCCAGATTAAACATTTTCATGTTTTTTTCTGAGCCAGTCTAACATATTGGTGTGGTGCAGCTCCGCTCAGGTGCCTAGTGCCCTGATGAGCTCCAGGCTCCTCTGGCCGGTGGAAAGGGCTCCTTAGAAGCTGTGCCATGAGCCGCAATTACCTAGAGCTGTCGACGCCCCCCCCCCATTTTACCATGAGGATGGGCAAGCAGCCATGCCCAGTTTCCTTCCACTGGCCCGCTGGGCTATGAAGGAACTGTGCCAATCTTTCTCTTTGCCACGCTCAGGTACAAGTCCAAGAAGAAGGCCTTTACAAAGTATTGCAAGAGGTGGCAAGATGAAGAGGGCAAGAAGCAGCTGGAGAAAGACTTTGCCACCATGAAGAAGTACTGCCAGGTCATTCGCATCATTGCCCACACACAGGTGAGCTAAAATGCTGTGGCAAAAAGCAAAACTGTGGCCATTTTGACGCTTATTAAAAAGGGAGATTTTATTTTTTTTAAACTGGTGCTTTACTAACATCCTACGTTCTGTAGATGCGCCTGCTGCCCCTCAGACAGAAGAAGTCTCACTTGATGGAGATCCAGCTGAATGGAGGATCCATCGCTGATAAGGTTGACTGGGCTAGAGAGAAGCTTGAGCAGTCTATTCCCATCACCAACGTCTTTGGTCAGGACGAGATGATTGACGTTATCGGTGTTACCAAGGGTCATGGATACAAGGGTAGGTGGATGGCTTTTGACCTGCATTTTCCTAGGAGTTTGACTTTAACAGTTGTGCACTTAATGATGAAAAACATGGATTAATCGCGTCAGGCATGGCGCCCGAAATGCATGAGGAAAATTACCATGCTGCCTTCCTTCTGACAGCACACTTGCTGTATTTTAAGCAAATGAGGTTCTGAGACACTTCCTAACTTTTAAATGGGCTTTTGTAGGTGTGACAAGCCGCTGGCACACGAAGAAGCTGCCCCGTAAGACCCATCGTGGTCTGCGTAAGGTGGCCTGTATTGGAGCCTGGCATCCTGCCCGTGTGGCTTTCTCTGTGGCTCGTGCCGGTCAGAAGGGTTACCACCACCGCACTGAGATCAACAAGAAGGTAAGGCCTCAGAATTGGACCCAAGATTTCCTTTAGGTTTAGTGTGCATTTCCTCTTGACTATATATATTTTTCTATTTTTAGATCTACAAGATTGGTGCAGGATATCACACCAAGGATGGCAAAGTAGTTAAGAACAACGCTTCTACGGAGTATGATCTGTCCAACAAGAGCATTAACCCCCTCGTGAGTGTGCAGATGCCTGCCTGATAAGCTTTTCAGTTGGCTAAGGTTGTGTCTAAGGTTTTTAAACCTTTTTCTTTATTCCTTCGCATTAGGGTGGTTTTGTGCACTATGGTGAGGTGACCAATGACTTCCTGATGCTGAAAGGCTGTGTGGTTGGAACCAAGAAGAGGGTTTTGACCCTGCGCAAATCTCTTCTGGTCCAGACCAGCCGGCGTGCCCAGGAAAAGATCGACCTCAAATTCATCGACACCACCTCCAAGTTTGGTCATGGACGTTTCCAGACCATCGAGGAAAAGAAGAACTTCATGGTGAGTGTGACTGCAGTGCTCACTCCGTACTTTATCAAGGTTTTGACCAGAATATTTAGAATAAGTCTGGGCCCAAAGATATCCGTCTGAATTGAGCTGGACCCGAGTGTCCTGAGGCATTGGTGGATTCTGCCCCTCTTATCCCTGAACACCACACCTAACTGCCCCCATGCTCATGGTCCGTGCACTGATCGTAACCTGTTTCAGCTTGTCCGTCTGAAATCTGGGTTCCATTCCAGTGCAAGATTAAAGCTCAGTGAGGCAGGGGAGTAGTGCCCCTCTTGTGCTTTCTCCCTGTTCACTCTCTGACGACATCTATAACCAGTTAAACTGAGGAGGTGTATGAGCTAAATCACCTGGTAACAAATCTTTTTTTCTTTTTTAACAGGGACCCCTCAAGAAGGATCGCCTTGCCAAGGAGATGTCATAATTTTGCTCTACTCATTCTGGTGTTGTCATGCAGCACTGCAGAGTTTAATAAAAATCAACAAAATGAGCGGTCTCTCTAGTGTTTTCATTTCAGACATGCTGGTCCATTACTACCTGCTGTTTATACTTAACATGTAATAAACATAACTGAAGGCAAATATAGTGATGTTTAATGTTGACTCACTTTTACATGCTTGAATTGTTTTGGTAAGGTGTTAGGAAAGTCGTGGTGATTTGGGGAAAAAAAACTGAGTTTTAAACTTTAAAAAAACAAGAATGCCAAAACATTTCTCTAAACTTGACTTGCAACTAAAAAGTTCCATTACACACAAGCTATTTTGTTGGCTGAATTAGCAGATTGTTAACCCTGAATAAGAGAAACCTCCTTTTCAAAATGACTGGTTTGTCAAACTTAAGAAAGCAGGGTAAGTCAAGCCAGTTTTTAAAGTAGTAACTTGATTCAGTCAGTTACTGTGGTAACTTGCTTTCAAACCTTACTTGTAGCTTGTGTTTCAGGATCTCGATCTCCATATCTGACAAAGGTTTTTTTTTAAGCAGATGCAGTCTATATAACTCCATTACTGACAACTGAAAATACAGTAGTTTAGGGTTACATCATGTTGTACATTACTTCCACTGAATAAAACTCATTTACTGTACATCACTGAACTGGGTTCATCTGTGCAGAAGAGTCTGTTCTTCCACACTGTGGAGGGTGGTGATGGGGGAAGACAATGTTTATACTTGGATATTTTAATACCTGCAGGATTGCACCTACATTACAATTAGATTCAATAACAGTTTAAAGTTTAACTTTTTATTACTGCAAAAAATAAATTGGCTTCAGTTCATTGACCTTCAACAGGGACATGTACTGTAACTAGTTTAATGGAATTATTACTCATCCTAAAAAGTATTTTTCAGTACTGCTTACATTTGAAGTGTCATATCAAGCTCTATCACTTGATCAATAAAAAACGCAGACACAAAAGTGCGCTTTTAAAAACCACATTTTTGAATTGTTATCTTAAATTGATCAAGGGAACTTTAAATTAAAATATTTGCACTGAACATTAAGTTAAGGTTATAAGCATTCTTGTTTTGTCAAATTTGTTGTAGAAATTATGCAGTAGCCTATAGTTTAATGCAATTTTATCTGCAATTCCCAACTTATCAAGTGAAAAGTCAATAAACATCACACATATTTTTATTATACTTAAATATTTAAATACTTTAAATGTAAACGTATGCATTAACCTGAGAAGTTTTCCCACGCTGTCTGTGTTTTGCCGAAGCAGTGGTGTTGCTTTTATTTTTTAAAATGTGCTCATATTTGCTGTAACGTTTCATGAGCACTTCAAATTTAGCTGGAGAAAAAAAACGATGAGTTCTTTTTTTCAGATGTTGCCATGGTGACTCGTAATATCTGTGCTACATTGAAAATGCCTTTTTAGAGTCGCCGTGTACATGCTTAACTCTGAATTAGTCTACTCAGAGTTGAGTGACCTGATTCAGATCAGCTGTTCTGAAACCGAACCTGAACTCTTGAGTTTTTAATCTCTTGGTAAATCAGCTCAGAGTTCATCTTTAAACTCCGAGTTGGTTGAACCTCCTTACTGAAACAGGCCCCAGGACTGAAGTTGCCCACCCATTTGTTAGGGTGTTTTGATCAAATTTTTCATGTTGTGAAACTTTAAGTTGTCAACATTTTACAACCTCAAATTCATCCATTAATACTGAAACCAAATCATAATCGCTCTAATCTTGTATGTAAGACTTCAGCCCAAATGGCTTTTGAAAAAAAAATTTGCAATAACTTTATTCTCCATGTATGACCTCTGTGGAAGGTTGCTCCAGGAAAGCATTGCTGCAGAGCAGGAAGTGGATCAATGGCAGCCTTGTGGATCCCCCTGACTCAGCGAAAGTCCTGGCCTTCAGGTGCTTGGTCGATAATGAATGCTGTATGTACCTTAATTAGTATTGTACGTTCACAAGGCTCCTCCAGAGGACAAAAGTTGATTCAGAACATGGTTAGAAAAGCCCACACTAATCTACCCTAGTACTGTATGCTGCTTTTATTCCTTAATTCTTCATATTTGACGAGCATTTGTCTGAAAGTATGTCTTTAATATTCTGCTGAATTCTTTACAAAGAGCTCTAATTAGCTCTCGGTCAGCAGCTTCATTGTAATGAGGGGTGATGGGACTGATGAGGGCTGTGTCAGGAATTCTACCTTTCACTGTCATGTTCATCTGTCTATCCACAACACCCCACAGCGCTCATGCCCAGATGTCCATACCAAAGAACAGCTGGCTCTCCCTGCTCCCTCTGGCCTCCTACCCCATCCCACCATTACATCATAGAAGAGGGCTGCCGAGGACTTTTCACTGCAACCTCGCACTCTCTGCCTGTTCTTGTAGTTGCAATCTCAAACAACAATGATTAAACTTGCAACGCCTCTAGATTTTGTCCTTGAGAACAGAGGGTCCCTCTGAGCATTGGGGGCGTCAAGTTCGGATTGAGGCTTTTGTTTACGACAGTCCGAAGGGAGCTCACCTAATTAAGACTCTGTCCTCACTGACTCGTTGTAAAACTGCTTCCCCCATCATTTCACAGCGTAATAAGAACCCTGGAAGCTCTTCACACACTGTTCAGGCCTTTCTTCCTCCTCACATAGTAGATATTCTGCTCTCTTGGCAAGAACTGCTTCGCCCCTCACGCACCACTCTTCCAGCAATATTCATAAGGATTTATCAAGCATGGCGCCTTCATTTTCATTTTTACTTTTTTGATGAACTAAGACCTTGGAGTGTTGTCATCACTTTATTGTCACTGCTTGTCTTTTTGTGCTTTTTCAAAGGGAAAGGCTTACTTAGAATTTAACAGACCGCTTCAACCCAGATTCAGTTTAAACTATAAGATGCATGCATTAGCCTAGATTTCATTTAGAAAAAAGCAAGCGGTCAGGGTTTGGCTGATAAGCATACTGGTCTTTATTTGCGGTAGTGATTGAATGAATGAATGACGCATTAATATAGTGCTTTACAATGTATGGCTATACACTCAAAGCGGTTTACAATCATGTGTGTCTTTCAAGGATCCTTTAAATGGAGACGGCCTTCGATGCTTGATAATGTGGCATCTGAGGTATAGTCTTACTTGAAATGCAGTTCTGTGGTTTCCGTTAGCAAAGACAGCTGATTTCATAGATGGCCATTTTTTGTGCCCTTGTTGGGACAGTTCCGGTTCTACCTTGAAATTACGTGGTAGTTCTGGTGGTAGGTTTATGAATCGTCAGAAAGCTCTCAGATTTCATAAACAAATATCTTCAATTGTGTTCTGCAGGTGAGCAAAGGTTTTATTGGTTTGGGACGAAACAATGATGAGTAATTAATCACAGAATTATTATTTTTGGGCTAGCTGTCATTTTAATGTTTATTTTAACATACTTAATAGCATAGTGAAAAGATACTTACAGTCAGTTGCCACTATGACTGTCTTTAAATAATTAATTTGTTATGTTATAAAGTTCTATTATTATTATTATTATTATTTATATTTTTAAAAACAGTTCATCAAGCGATAGGAATTAAATTATGTCCAATTTCTCCTGTTATAAACTATATACAGATATTTTTTTTTAAATTCATGTTATTATAGTAAAACAATTAACTATTAATTGACGTAGACCCTCTTTTGAGGGGGGACCAGATATATTTGTGGCACATTATAGCCCTTTTTGGGAAATATAATAATGGAGTGTGCAGTAAAAGAGAGAAACGCAGGAATGAAAGGGCCGAAGCGGTATGTCATTGTGGCCGAAGGGCGAGTCTTTGTTGGTCTGTTCTCTGCACTGTGCACTTACGTAAGGAGCTCTGGCAGGGCATGCAGCTATTCCCCACACTGTCCTATCTTCTGCTCTCCACCCCTCCTCCTCTTCCCCTCTCATGTCATAACTACCCTTCATTACATTGTTTGCGCTCTTTAAATGTGCTGGTTACCCTCAGTTAGTGCACTCAGTGATACCATTGTTGTGTGTGACTCATACAGAAGGATATGTTATAGCTTGTTTTTTTTTATATTAAAATTAATATATAAATATATAAGAAGGATTTTCTATAACAAGTAATATTATTTTCTTTTTATTTATTTGTTATTTTTTAGAAAAATCAAGTCAAAATTAAGTGTGTTTTTTCTTATAATAAGCTAAATAATCTGCTAATGGGATCCTATTTTAAACAGAAAACAAGACTATTACCCCGTTGGCAGATTCAAAATATTATTATTTTTTTTATACAAAAGATTATAGACCAGTTATTTATCATTTATAAACTCTTATTTGTTATTTTTTTGTTTTATGTTATAAATTAAGAAAAAATATTAGAAAAACTAAAACATAAAGAAATTCTATATTATTATTATAATAATAATAATAATTATTATTATTATCCTTTACAGACTAAATTGAAGCCCTACTGTATAAGTAGAGCATAAATTAGTGTTTTTATTAGGATTGTAGAATTTACATGCATTGGTTTATTTTTCTGAAGATGATGTGGTAGAGACATTGGACAGTCCTTGGCCAGCGTCTGCCTGACTGCAGGCCTGATGCTCAAGTGCTGCACTGTGGAATCAGTATTCTGAACTGGTTCCTATGGACACAGCATTCTTAAAGCCAGCAGCAGCAGCTGCAGCAGCATCACCAGACTCCTGGCCCACCGAACTCTCACCTAACCGCTAGAGGGCGAGCCACTAGAGTCTGTGGAGAGGAACACAGGGAAACGGTTGGTCATCGCGCTGAGCAATGGGCGATACAGCTACTAACTTAATTAGCCACGGGCTGTTCATCTGCTCCATTTATGTGAGTGAGAGAGCTGAATTTGTTGATGTTGTGTCATAATTTACATTCATTATATTGTCAAAGTGTCTTTTATCAGACGACTAGTCCCTCATTAGCTCAGACAGTCAATTCAGCTGTGGTTTCGCAGAGTTTCATTGCTCTACGGGTTTCATCCAAATGATTTTAATATGATAATATTTTGTATTGATATAAGTAGACAGACTGCTGGCCTATATTATGTGTGGTGTTTGTTTCATGATATGTAAGAATTAGGCTATGACTTTAAATGCAGACCATAAGCCAAATACTGTATTGTACATCCATTATAAGTATTGGGACACCCACTTCATTAGAGCAGAAGAATGCACTTTCAAAACGGTGTCTACAAAGGTAGAACGTAACTCATGCATTTAAAAACTGTATTTCCATCTCTGTTGCAACAGTTTGGGAGTGTCTAAAATGACTGGGATCAGGATTTGGCTTTCTGAAGACCAGTCAAGTTCTTCCACATTGACTGGATCAATAATTTCTTCTTAAACCTTGCCTTGTATACACAGAGGAACAGAAAGTGTCCTGTCTAAACTATTTCTATACAAATTAGAAGCTCACAATTCCCTAGAACACAATTAAATGGTTAAACATTAAGATTTGTATTTATGGAAATTACTTAAGTATTAAAAATGTTCATTAGAAACTTTGGACAGTATATTATACAGTTTAAAATGCAATCTGCTCCAATGAAAAACCAAAACAAGATAGACTTAAATATTTTTTTTAATGAAATAAAAAAGCTTACAGCTATTGCAGTCGGGGCGCTCTGAATCATTGTTCAAAATTTGAATGATTTGTAGTGGCTATAACATGCTAGGACAATGTTTTACAAAATCTCCAGAGCACTTAAAAACACATCTTTATTATTTTGTGGAAAATACATTGAATTACAACTAAATTCCTGAAGGTAACCGCAGTCTTAACAGTAGTCTAAATTAGTAGGATGTATAAAGTCCCCAGCTTTGAATGACTTGAGCACATCTGCAGGCTTCCTGCGCTGGAGATCTTGGTCCTCTCCTCGCAGCACAAAACATCCCTCGACACTCCCTCCTCCTCGGTCTAACGCCGAGACACAGTATGCCAAGAAAGATCCTTACCCGGTTCAGAACTGAACTGGTGAGCAATTCCAGCTGCAGTGTTAAACCAATTCTTCATTGAGATTGTCCATATTATCCTATCCTCTTGTGCATTTGTTTTTGTAGATGGCCAGCCTTTTTAGGGGACATGAAGTTGTGACATTGTAAAGATGCAATATTCAAGAAATTTCAGATTTGGAATGACCTACTTTTCTTCCAGTGGCTGCTATTGGCCTTCATCTGGATGTCCTGCGGTTTGAGGGTTTAACCACAGGACAGGAGGGTCCTGCGAGTTTTTCCTAGTTTGAGGAAAGCTATGACTGCCAGTTAAATAGGGGTTTCCATAGCCTGGCTTCCACGACTATAAAGCTCTTACAAGCTTAGTCTGGCCAAGCTACCTTACTACCCGTCTTCTGGGAGGCGGGCTTAACCTGCATCCATCAGATGTCTCTTTATACTACTGGACAAATATGCTCGTTTCTCATTGGTTCCCACATTTTTGGCAACGGAAATGCTCTAAAACGCCAGCTTTGCCAGACTAACTTTGCTTTGCCAGATTAACACCCATAACTTGGAGGTATCTAAAAGTGTTCTTTTAGATTGTCATCAATTATTTTTCCCATTTGTTTAGTTTTTTATGTTGTGAAATATGCTGAAAAACTACTCTTCTGTTCCTGTTAGAATAACTAGTATAGTATCAAGTAGTGACCTCAAAATATAAGAAATTGTATTGCTCTCTAATTAAAAAAAGGTTAAATTACAGTTTAAGGCAGTACACCACCGTTTTTCCGGTTTCAATATTTGAGTCTCATTTTAGTCTAAACTTTGCCTGACCTGGGTGAACTCAGCAGAGCTCAGATCCCAGCTGAGCAGCACAAGCTTGAGAGCATCCAAAAAACAGCCAGCACAGATCTGTGTCGGGTCTCATCCCTGACTCTTTGAAATGATGATAGAGATACACTGAATTTTAGGCTTGTTGGACAGTTGGCTTTGTGGTCCGGGCTTATGTAAGTGTGGTCAGGGGCTGGAGACACAAAGGCAGCAGCTGTGGGATTGTGCCTTTAGTATTCCCAGCCAGAAGGGGACAGCATGTTCCTCGGGTCTCTGAGAAACCAACCACACACACAGTCTCTCTCTCTCTTTTGTGCTCACTCTCCACTCTGATCACACAGCACTGCAGAGAGACACACAAGGCACGTTTGATCACCACAACAGGAGAGAGAGAGAGAGAGAGGAAACAGATACGCGTGGATAGACATACAGAGTGAAGGGGAATAAGGAGAGAGAGAGAGAAAAGAGACAGAGCGAGGTGTCAAATGGAGAGGTAGCAGGAAAGAGAAGGCTGGAGATGGGTAGACAGACACTGACAGGTACACAGCAAGGGGCTAATACCTAACATCATGTCTCACAGCAAGATGCAGATATTGACACTCCGGGTATGAGAGAGAGAGATGGATCCAAAAGGAGAGATCTAATGCAAAGACAATCCTTGAAGATTCAAACCTTATTTATAAAAACAGTGATTTTATTGCTAGAGGTCACCAGGTCATTGTTTTTGCTGGAGGGCTGCATAACTGGCCATAGCTTTTGATAACCAAAAATGAAATGTACTTCAGAGAAAAATAAGATATTATCATTTTGCATAAAAAATATGCAAATATTAACATTTGGAAGAAAAAAAAGGATTGTATAAAAACTGTAGCAGTAAAAAAAGTCTTCAAACTAGTTGAACAAATATTATTGCTGAATTAAAATGTACATGGTTTCTATTTGCAGCCAAAGACTAATCATGTAGTAGTACAGTGAAATTCTTTAAAAGGGATAGTGCGGCCAAAAATACAATTCAGCTGTCCTTTTATTCACCCTTGTGTCATTGAAAACTGTCTTGTTTTCCACTGACTTCAATTGTATTTTGAGGCTATACAATAAAAGTCATTGGGAACCAAAACTGTTTCCAACATTCGAGTTCGACAGAAACAACTGGTTTGAGACAGCATGAGGACGAGGAAAATATGACAGAATTTAACTTTTGGGTGAAATGTTGCTTTCAGAGCCATCCAAAAACTGGAAAAATATCTTTTGTTATATAGTGAAATACGTGCAAAGAGTGGACAGAACGTGAATTAGGAAGTGATCACTGAACCTGAACAACTCCTGGTCACTTAGCTGTAAAGTGTGAACAGAGCTTTAAGAGGTGAAGAAGAAAAAAAAGGTTAGCCACTTTAGATATGGAATATTTCTCCTTCTTTTTAATACTTCTTTTAAGGGCTGACAGTTTGTGACTCCCACCCACAGAAGGAGATCACTGGAGAGGGATATGTCCCTACACTCTTGACATCACTGCAAACCCTGCACTCTGCATTACTGCATATACCTTCAGTCAACCTTGACAGTTTGGCTACTTTTTTGGTATACAGTGGTCAACATTTGAAGTGGAAAATCTTTCATCAAAGTTGTCCGAAGACAAGATTAGGTATTGTAACTTTGATGAAAGGTTTTGATCCACTTCGAAAGTTGACTACTGTACATATTTGAATTGTGTAAAATCCCAAAGGAAATGAATCTCATGTCGGAGATATGTTTGAAAATGTGCACTAAGTACATTTTTAAATTAAAAAAAAAAAAAACACCTCACAAAAATAAGTCAAATTTTTAAATCCTAAAAAAAAATAAGCAAAAATTTCTATTATAAGACAATTGTCTCCTCTGGCTGGACAGCAATATTAAAAAAAAAGAAATAAAAAAGAAAAAAAATGGGTTATATTAACTGAAGTCTAATATTTTCTCAATTATTTTGCATCAAATTCTTCTAAGAGCAACTGAAAGCAATGCCAGCTTTATTTTTCTATTATCTCAATGGTATCATTTATTTCTTGCTTCATTAAGGAATTTTAGGACCAAAAAACATCCTTCAAAGTTTTACTATGCGATTCACTGGAAGTTCTTTTGTGTGTAATATTCACTATAATATGACTTGCATAAAATGTACTAGACATTCATTAAAAGGTTCTCAAATCTTTTGACCCTAATTGTCCACAACAATATTCAATGGCTCAATTAATTTGTACAGTTGTTTCTGAATTACTAGATAGTTTTTCAGAGGATGAATAAAAATGAGAAATGTCTTCAGTTATTTTAACCTATTTTACGGCTTGTTGTATTTCACTGGAATTTATTTTATTATATTGTTTGGAAAAACAGCAGCAGAACTAAAGAGCTTGTTGAGAACCTGCGATATTAATATTAATATTCATACTCATATAAAACGGCTTAATTCCAGCCCCACCCCCAGTTTTGCTCTCCCACGTCTGCTTTTTCAAGTGCACATGTGAGCTTTATTACAGAAATATTGCAAAAGGAGTAGCACAAGTCAAAGTGCTAAGATATGAGCTTGATCTGCAGGGTCTGAGGGGTTTGAAGTGCCGACTTGGAAAGTAAAAAAAGTGAAGTAAAGTGCAAAAGTAAATACGCTGTACACATTTTGTTTGTCAATGCCATTTACACCTTAGTAACTCTTAATCTGCAACTTCGAATGCAAAACACAGGTGTTTTTATTATTGTCTGTGTGTGCAAATATAAAGATTCAGCTTTTCACATCAAATTTTAGCTTATAAATATGAATAGTAATATGACAAGTTATCACATTTAAACCCAATTAGCTCTCAGGTTTCGCTACGGTTTTACCTTCATACGACTGGCCCCCGGCCCTCAACTGAAAACTAAAATCTGCCTTAACATAAAAGCAAAGCGAAATCTCAGCAGAAGCACCAAACGTGCCACTTCAGTATGTACTGCCATCCCATAGTGTGAGAGACAGCGGCTCATTTAGAGGAAACTAAAGAGTGAGCCTGTTCATTCATCAGCCGGTAATCTTGATCCCGGGAACGAAGAGGCTATTACCTGATGATTGATTTGTCTGTTTAAATCTGTTTTTTTTTTTTCTTTTCCCACAATATTGTAATGAGGAGAGAGGGAGCTGGGGGGTAGAATTTGATTTGCCGGATGAGAAGAATGGGAAAGTTGATGCGAGAGAGAGACGCCGGAATGTGATGAAGGAGGAAAAGGACAGAGCGAGTGATGAATGTGTAACGGAGAGGAGGATAGATGTAAAAGAGAGCGAGAGGAAAAGAAAGGAGCAAGAGCGATATATGGGGGAGGGGGTGTAGTATGCAAGTAGATGATTCACAGAGGGAGGGAAAAATGAGAGATTGTGCAGGGGAGGCAAATTAAGGACAAGCATGTTGGCCCAACAAGATGGAGGGAGATGGATGAGGGAATACATGGAGTGGGAGAATGAGGGAAGCATTTTAATTCAGAGAACCGAAAAAGGCATAAAACACTGCTTGCGTGTGGTTGTAATTTCGCACACACTTGCTCTGCCTCCTTGGTCGAGGGAAGCCTCACAAAATGGCTGTCGCTTATAGACGGCAGGTCCGATTACAGCATATATTAAGTAGGCATGAATCCAATATGTATAGCAGCAAGAAAATTCATTCCTCACAGGAAAGCTTGTTGTCTAGATTGACATATTCTCTTATTGAGCATGAATTCATGCTTATGTGAACTAATTCCGAAAGCCCTGTGCTGCTCTCTGAAGCGATTCTGTCCTACGTGTAAATCCGAACCTGTTACGCCAAGGTCTTCGGCAGTGAAAGTGATGCTAGAACGCTTGAGCAGCTCATGTGTTTTATTACAAACCTGTATTCTGTTTCTCTGGAACGTGGCACATTCTTTTTTTCCCCCCTCTGTTTTTCTGGGTTCGCTCCATTAGAGCAAAGGAAAACATGCCGAATCATTGACACTCATTATTAGCGCAATAGATACATTACATACTTAAGAGAGCGTTTCCCACATATAGATGAGCCTGGAACAGATGAGTAATTACGTGGCCTGTTACTTCACTTCCCTACTGTTACTTACTCACGTCTGACTCATTTGGAAAGCCTCGTGCTCGCTCACAACACGGCCTGCTTTCCCGCTGGTTTGAGTGGCGCTCGAGACTTCGTCAGGTGCGTGAGGGTTTGCAAACACAGAGAGGCATGGAGTTTGTTCCCCCTTGGGTTTGTCTGTTTATTCATCAGGACTTGATGCATCCAAGTTTAGGATCAATTCTGTTTTGGCACCTTTAGATTTCATTTAAAAGAAAACGACACATTTAAAATGAATCCAAAGAAATACGAAATGACTAAGGCGTGTGAGTCTGAGAACAAAAGAAATAAAAGAAATACACGTGGATACAAAGAATTTAAAAAGCAGTTTTGTCATAATTCCTTTGCTTGGTTTATCACCAAACTATATTATTATAATGAATAATTATAATAATAATATAATTAATCAGAATAAAAACCAAAACAGAAAGAGTACACAAAACATTAATATTTAACTTTTTTTTAACATTGCTTTTCCCTTTATAATTATCATTATCCTTTAAAACTTAAGTTTCAAGAGCAGGTTTGCTGTAAATTTATAGCATGCATTTAATCTTTGTATTCGTGAGTCACTTAGCTTCGTTTCTCGTAATATTTCGTACTTTATTCACCTTGCGTTCTTGCAAGTATTTATTAAGAGTTCAGCATCCTCTTCTTTTCCTCCCCCCTCCTCCTTCCTTTTTTTCGTCTTGGCAGTCGTTTCTGGAGTCTTTCATCGAACTCTGACCCCTTTTTGTCGCTCGTGCCAGCGAAGAGGTTCACGTTTGTTTTTCTGTCGTTCACTCCCATGACGACCGAATGCGAGAGTAGAGAAAAAAAAGGAAGCAAACAGGGACTGAGAAAAAGATGAGAAGGTTCTTTTAAAAGAATAGAATTTTGTCTAAGGTCGAACGTCTTTGTCAGTCTCGTGTTACAGCAGCTTTGCAGTGAAGATCCTCTGTGATTTCGTCCGGCGTCCAGCTACAGTCGCAGCTCAGGGAACACAGAGTCTCTTTTCTAACAGATCATTACCCAGCAAACAGCAGTTTGACTTTTTTTTGCCTCAGAAAAGTCTTGATTATTATGTTAATTTATTTATAAAATGTATATATATACATATATATATTATATGTATATATGTTGTACCTTTTGAAAGAGATTGCAGGCCAGGCTATTTCTTACTGAATACCTTACTGCAGTGGTTCACAGTTTTTTGTTGTTGTAATTGTTTTTTTTAAATGCAAATAACAAATGAGCAAATAAATAAATATGATGAATATAGTGGAGAGGGGAAGAACACTTATGAGGGAGCAGTAGCTTGCTGATCCATGTAGACCGATGGGTGGTGAAATGCTTCCTTAACAAAAACATGTCAAATCAATGCCACAAGCTACAGGTCCCATGTCGCGGGCCGAAAGTGCCCCTCTGCACATCTCTCTCCATTTCAAACCAGCCTCATTTTGTCAATGGCAAATGGCAAAATCATGCATACATGTGTAATCTTTGATCGAAACGTAAAAATCCTCCCGGTTCCTCAAAATCTTGAAAACGCATGGTACATGAAGTTTGATCTGTAATATTTGGGGCCTCCACCCCCTCTCTGCCCTGCTCCCGTCTCCCTCGCCCAGCAATCTATGTGGGGGGAGGTTGTGCCTCATACGGGGGTGGTGCGTCGGTTGGCTGTGTTAGTGTGGGATGAGTCTTTCAGGTCCTTCTGGATGCAGTTGTGGACCTGCAGGAAGTTGTGGTCCCTCTCCGAATTGTAGGTGGCGGTGGGGGTGCCGTGGCCGCCCTTTAGGGTGTCGCCCCCGCGGGTGAGTGTGTACATGGAGATCTCGGTGGAGGGCAGTGCCCCGAAACCCTTCAAGCCCACCGGCGAGGCGTCGCGGGAGTGCGAGGGGTCTGTGGAGCGGGACGAGGAGCGGGAGCGGCGCCGGTAGCGGTACCGGTAGCTGGGGATGCGCGTGATAGCCGAGCCCTGCAGGTAATCTGCGGCCCGCGCGCCCGCCCGCAGCTCCCGGTGCCGGTCGATGAACATGTGCACGGCCAGCACACCCACCATTTCAGCCATGATAAAGGACAAAGCACCAAAGTAGAAACTCCAGCCATACGAGTAGCTGTTCTTCTTGGAGTCGCTCTTTGAGGGATCCCCCGCATTGGCTGATATGTACACGATCATGCCAATGATGTTACTGAGGCCTGTGGGGAAGAGAGGAGATATTTTAACCCCTTAGTCATGACTAGAATGCTTATTCACAATATTGTATTCTCAAAACAAAAATAAAAGCTGTCTCTGGGGTGGTACTCTTTCAAAAAGTACACCTTTTTACCATATTTACTCATACTATATAGGCACTTTCACACCGCGTAGTAAGTTCTAGGAAGTAGCCAGCAAGGGTTTCTCTCTTGGACCGTTTTCCAGGTTATACATTAAAATACACTGTGTGTCGTTTTACCCTCTAGTATAGGTAGGTTTAGGATAGGGATTTCAATGAGGGGGGTAATAATTTGGCAGGGAGTTGAAAATTGTCAGTACACCAGCAGCAGGAACTGTGAAGCGTCCGACAGCGACGTCTTTATTCATGGCATTTACAAACATCATTAAACTGTGCATGGAGAATGCCGTGTTCAGAGATGTTTCTGTTTTGGGTTTCGTTATAACGGAGATGAAATATAAACACATAATTTGTGCAATTGAAAGAGTGTGAAAATCTGACTAAATCTCCAGTGACAAATTGCAGTGTTACCTGTCACTGAGGCTGAGAAAAGTGCACAACATTGCAGACAACAGGTAAATTCCATCATCACGTTTGTTGAGTAGGCTAAATATTTTTACACAGCATTTTAAAAATGCTGGGTGTACAGTGTTTCATGTGCGTTCAGAGTATAAATACGTCACTGGAAGTAGAACTGTTTTAAACCCTACTCCGAAGTAGGAGCACCTTTATTTCCCCAAATGCCGTTCCTGGAGCTAAATGTTCTCCTAGTTCCTGATCTTTTATCAAAATGGCTTAAAGTGGCATGCTTTTGCTACAATATAAAGTCCCAGACTACGGTTAATGGGTGCTGTGCATTAATATACGGGTCAATAACGCATAAATATTTTGTGCTTGCAACATTGGAAGACATACACTATACAAGCATTTGTTTTTATACAACATGTTATATGAGTACAAGAAAAAGACATTAGTCTTCCAAGGAGCCATTTTTAAAGGAGCCGATAAGATCAACAGCTGTAAATTGCTGTGGTTTTAATGTTTAAGAAGTTTTACCCGGTACAGCATGTCCACCCCTTCACATAGAAATAAAGCTTTATATTTAATGCTAATGTTAGGGGCTTGATTACACAGACAGTGGTAGCAGCAGCCACTGTGATGTTTTCACCCAGGCACAAACTGAGTTGTCAGACAACTACACCACCTGAAAACGTAACTTTCTTTTGACCACACAGAAAAAAACTCAAAGTGAATTTTAATTCAGAAACTCACTTAGACGTTTATACAAGTGGTTTATTAAAGTTACTGTTTGTATGAATGTTTGTTTTTGAATAGGTCTTAAACATAAGATTATACATTAAAATACACTGTGTGTTGTAAACAGATTAAACCTCAGTGGATGAAAAACAGGATGAAATGGCTTAAATCATCCCAGTTTAATGAGAAAAATATAACATTTAAATAATAGTTGGAAAACAGAGTTTCGCAGCTGATACAGTTTCTCTTTTGACTAGCCAAACGATGATTTTAGACCCTGTATGTAGCTGAGGATGACAGAACCCACTGTCATCTCTGTGCCTTACAAAATAAAGTGTAACTGCCCTCTAAATGGTAAGGTTAACACAGCCAGTTTCACAATATCTTTAACCCCTTAGCCATAAACTAAACGCTGAGTGGCTTAATTTGTCAGAGTGAGCAAGTAAATGAGGAGATCAGAGTGAAGAAGCGAGCTTATAACAGAGGCTGGAGTGGGTGACCTCACAGGAACATGATCTGTGGCTCACTGCTGACTTCAGTCACACTCTGGTGGAGTTGTCTGTGACAGAGTGAAACCACCATGATGGATCACTGGGAAAGTGTGTCAGGGACACCATATTTTTAGAGTTTAATCCCAAACGGCCTCTCTAAGCCTAGCAACAGAATCAGGACCAAAGAGAGTCAGAGAAAAAGAAATCGACTTGCTAACTGGCTACTGTACAGCACTGAAGTAGCTGGTTCAGAAAAGTCTAGCGCAAGACTTTGTGTCTAAGTGATACTGTGCTGATCTGGGCATTAAGGCCAAAGCTGTTGGGTTTCAGAAAATCGTTGTTTTACTGAATTGCACCGCTAAACAGGATTGTGCGAGAGAGTTTTGTAACTGTCACTTACGCTGTATTGGGTCAGCGCTACACCTTACACAGTTTGATCATGTGTTTGTCTACCAAAAGGTTAAAGATCAGGTTTTCTTTTACATTTGGATACAAATTCTGATCGTCAGCTTGTCACCTTGCTGAAGTTGACTGACTATGTGAAGGTTACAAGTCATTTGAGTAAGAGTAAGACTGATTATTATTGGATTTGTTTAGTGCATTTAAATATATTCAAAAGTATAAAGAAAATACATTATAATTGCTTCACAAGATTTCTGTGCTGAATGCAATTCATTTGAACCGTATTTATTACCGTATTAACCGTATAAATTTTGTTTTTAACAAAAATATTAAGCAGCAAAAAAAATCAATTACAATTATAAAATATACTGTATATATTAAAAGAAATATTTAAAATTGTAATAAAGTTTCACAATATTATGGTGTTTAATAAATTGTTTGGTCAAATTAATGCAGACGTCTTGCCAAACTTTTGAATGTTAGGGTATGATAAAATCTAAAATGTATACAATTAAAATGATAAATATTAAAATTGAAGATGTAAAATGATGCATTTCTTTATAATATTAAGTTTTAATGGATAAAACATTATTATTAAATGCAATTTGCTGGTATGAGTGGGCAAACAGAAAGAAAGAGATTGAGCCCTGATTGAGCTTTATGCATTATGCTGAAAACCTCTGTTGTGAAAAATAATGGTGCATGTGTTGTAGGAGTTATAGTACTATATGTAAGCATGATGCATAATTTATTTCTAAAAAGTATGTGTGTGATGCTTAACAGTGATGTACAGTGACTCAGCAAAGTTACAGTGATACACAGCTCGAAAATGAAAACAAATCATAATGCTTTAGTAGAATCTAGTTATTTGTATAGCAGACAAAAGAATCAAGGTCTTACAAGTGTGCGTTTGCATTGACTTTTGTATCTTTTCCTTGATTAAATCCGTAGACTCACCTGCAGACACAAAGAGGATTCCTGCACTGAGGATGATATTGTGACGGGACTTGTAGAACTCGCTGGCAGCTATACACAGGCCACCCATGAAGAGCAGGATGACGCTGAGGATGGGGAAGATACTAGACGCTCGAACGGCTCCTACAGTTGGAGAGAGAGAGAGAGAAGAAGACGAAGGTGGGATGAGTGTTAGATGTCTTGAATTCTAGACTGTTGCTTGTTGAACGAATCCGTGTAAAAGGCAGTGAGAGAGGGAATGAAGAAAGCTGTCATTTGGGTTGATTTTAACAGCTGTTCTCCTCTGAGCACATAGAGTGCAGCCAATCAACACTTTGCCAGTAGAGTAAACAGCTCCCACACCCTTTAAAACGCTTGTGGAAGAGCAATCTGAGGTCAAGAGTCTCACCAAACACTTGTGCCTACCACAAACACTCTTGTACTCCAAGACTGAGCAGGACCAGAGACGTTTACAGATGCTGCCATTCACCCGCATTAACAAAATATGTTCGTAGTGAGACTTCAACAAGAGCTGGCTTCATTCGAGCCATGAAATGACAAGAGAACGTGTTAATGAATGTTTTTAGGACAGACTGCCAGGCTTTCACCTCACCAATTAGTTCTTCAACTCGACGTTTGTGCAGCTTAAAGGGACAGTTCAATTCTGTCATCATTTTATCATCTTTTCTTTCTTCCGTGGAAGACAAAAGGAGATATTTTGCAGAATGTTAATGCTGCTCTTTAACATACAATGAAAGCATAGTGACTAGGGGGGTGTCATTTTATATTTACGTTAGGCAGATGCTTACATCCAATACCAGCTTACATTGCATTTAAGGTACAGTAGCATTCTATGAGTTCAATATAACAGATACGTTTAGGCTTAGTTCACACTGGAGGCTAAAGTGGCCCAAATGCGACTTTTTTGAGTCTGAACAGACTTTTTTAAATGTGGTCCTAAATTGGATACATATCCAATGTTTTGCAATGCGACATCAGTCTGACCGTCCAGTTTTATTTCGGCAAACACAGTTTGCTGCATCTGACGACGCGTTGTCTTGTGTGAATGTGGGTCAATTCAGGGCTGTATACGGTACACACATGAGACTGATGGCAGTCGCATTTAAATAACAATGTGAAAAACAGCACAAAAAAAATCTGATTTCAGCAAAACCTCCGATCTGAGCATTAAGACCTGCAGTTTTCTCCAAGCTTCTATATATTGACACATAATGAAAAACTGTAGCGTTTAGTGCTATTTAGGATCAAGCATGGTGCAGCCTGATGTTCTGATGTACCAACATCCAGTTAGTAGAAATATCCTTTAAAATATCTCCTTTTTACGAACAAAATGAAATCATTTTGGAATGACACTGGTGAGAAGAATCTACTGTATGAATCTTTTTTTGAGTGAACTATCCTTTTAAAACATCACGTGACACTTTCTCTTAAATCAGATTTGGGTTGATAGGAAGAATTTTGCCTATGTTCTTGGCTGCAGTGCAGTATTACTTTGAGATGATTAGTGGAAGATTTTTCGTAGTTTCTCAAGCGTTGACCTTCTACCTCTTATTTCAAAGCAGGAAATTATTTTCCAAGCATCCGCTTGAAGCCTAAAGTGACTTAATTTCATACTGTGTGCGTGCAGACACATTTTTTTAATCTGTAGAAAGAACAACAATTTACTGGAGACGCCAACAACAATAGACACCTACATTAATGCAAGGGGTTAACAGATTCTGGCAACTGAAGAACTCAAACAAGAACAAAAACATCGATCATTCATAACTTCTGAAGGAGAAATAGTGCAGATACTGGATACATATGACATTTTCAAGTGCTTGTGTTTTCATGTGTTATTAAATGTAGTATAATATGGCTGTACATCTGGATGTACTACTGTGTTCGTGTCAGAACTGAAGTTTACTTTGAACTCTGCTTTCATCATATAGTAGTGTCCTCGTTTTCTTCTGTCCTTTTTCCTTCACCAGTCTTTCTCAATTCTCACTGCTTGCTCCTCCATTATCTCTCTCTCGCTCTCTCTCTCTTTTAAAATACTTGACATGCAAAGTTATGCTTTCATCAGGCTAGTTAAATTTTCACCACTCCATCTAGTCCGCAAGCGCAGCAGTTTTTTCTCTCTGTTCCTCCCTGCTCTTGTGTAAATGCTGATGTGTGGACAGCATGACAGCACTGTGAACTCTTGCTGGATAAAGTGGGGACTGAAGAGTCAACTGCCCTCCTGTCCCTCCTAAAACCATCGCACTTGTGCCATCTGCTGCAGATCACACAAGAAGCCGAAGTCAGCTTCCACAGCAGCTATGCTGCATTCCAGCTCATTCCAGTGTTTAACAAATTGCCACAAGATACAAGATCCTAATTTATAAATTGTTCACTATATAAACGCACTGAATATGTGCTTCACTAAATGGCTATATCTCATTTGCTGCATGTGTTATATAAGGTGCGATTTTTCTAGTGCACTTGCTGCAGTTCTTCTCTCCCTCTCAGAGAAACCTAAACGAGACTTCACTCGAAGTGATGAACGGCATTTTAATTTTCTTGCGCTTTGTTCCGTCCTCTCCTATCTGTCTCTTTCCCTCTGTTTTTCTCTCTATCCACTCAATCTGAGTCCCTAATACTTCTCAGTGTCTTGTGCTATCTTTTCCCACTTCGATGTTCCACTAGTAAAACCATATGAGGCCAGGAATTGCCATTTGTACATCTAAGTCTGTTTGTTTTTACTTCATCTGCAACCAAGGCAAGGGTCTATTCTGAGAACGATTTGTTTGTCTCAACTATGAAAGCAAGAACAGTGAATACAGACAAATTGACTTATATATAAACTTTATATTCTTTCTAAAGGCTCTTAATAAGAAGGCTCTAAAATATTTATTGCAGATTTGCCTTGTATGCTAAAATAATGTAATGTTTTTAAATTGCCTTTATTTGGAGGCTTTTAATATATAATAGTGCTATTTGCAATTAACTGTGATTTGATGTATTCATCAGGATATTATTTTATTAATTCAGCTGCATTGATTACAGTTTTATTCAGCAGCATTAGCATGACCTGTAAACTTTCTCTATTCTGCTGTCTTTGGCAGAAAGGTTAAATTTGGATGCTGTTTGCAACTAAATAAAGGTGTTTTTTTTTAGATGGATGTCCTTGCAAGTTCTTTTTATCCTGTCTTCCTCTCTTTTTCTCATCCCTCTCTCTATAGGGTGTAGAGTTGCTGGGAATGGTCTGATTAAATATTAAGGTGTGCTGGGTGCTGACCCTGGTCCTCTTGCCCTGTAACAACCTTCTCCCAAATCACTCTCTCTCACACACACACACACACACTCACACACACCCCAATCTCACATTAACCCGGGGATATTGACATGACCAGTCACAGCACAGAGAGGACACACCACTCCTTCTCATCCATCAGCCTCATTCACAGAGACACCGCAAGGCAAGAGGGAAAGGGGCAGAAAAGGAAGTGAGGCAGGATATGAAAGTGGGAAAGAAAAAGCTAATAAACCTAAATCTATTGATTGTTGACATACGCGTTTAAAACGACGGGCTTCAAGGTCACAGAAGTGTCCTCAGAGACAAGGATGCCATCTTGATTTTCAGCCGTTGTGAATGGGAGTCTCAGCTAATGTTTTCATGCTTTAGAGTAGCAAATATTCCCAATTGACAGAAAATACCAGAATACGCATAATACATTTTTAGAGTAAAACTTCTATATGGTCAGTGAGAGGATGATATGGACAGGTTGTTGACGTTCCTAGAAATGGTGTGAATCTCACACACAGACTTCATACATTCCTAATCAGCCCTGTGGACACACGTGGGCTCATAGAGAAATGCTTTCACTCATAAAAATCTCCAGCCGGGCAAACTCGCAGCTTTGTGACCTTGGCTTTGACCTCTCGGATCAGGCAGCAGCACCGTATCCATGGCAGCAGAGGCTCTGGAGGAGGAAGAGAGTTTAGCAGATTCTCCCCAGGCTCTCTGCGCTGATCACAGCCGGAGACTGACCAGCCTGCGGGCTTTTTCACATAGAGAATGGGCATTTGTTGGCGAATTTTCACTGCAAACAAGATTTTGAATGGATATAATGGCCTCCTATTCTACATCATGCAAAAACATTTGTCTGTCATCCAACATTTTTTCTAGCCCACTAAAAAAAAAAAAATACATCAGTGAGGCTTTTTTTATTAAATACTTTTTGGTGTTGTTGCCTTTATTAGATAGGACAGATCACAACTGACAGGAAGTGAAGTGGTAGAGAGATAGGGGCATGGGATCAGGAAAGGTCTGCGAGCCGGGAACCAAACTTGTGATGCCACGAAGCGCAACAGAACTGCTGAATGTCGGTGCACTGCCCACAAGGCTATCGGCGCCGACGCAATATGGGCTTTTAATCTATAAAAGTTGACTTTGTACGCTTTGTAAACCTGGTCTCTATTCAAAGTTTGCTAATGCAGTCTACTAGGCAGTAATTCTAATAAAACATAGAATAGCTGCAAAAATACTTTTATTCAGTTTAGCAAAAGAGGAAGTAAAGACTTTTGTAACAATATTGTATTGAAAAAAAATATATATTGCAAATATATATTTTGCTTGAATTTCGTATTCATCAACTCCTGGAAAAATGTATTACGGTTACCATAAATATATTAAGCAAGACTGACTGATTTTATTATTGATAATGTTTCCTGAGAACTGATTTTATAGTTTTTACTGTTGTTCAAATAAATAAATCTCTCAAATGCATTAAAAACAATTCAAATGGTGGATATACACACACACGAGTCACCATTTGAAGTAGATCAAATCCTTTCTTCAAAGTCTTCTTAAAACCAAAATCTTGTCTTTGGACAACTTTGAACTTTTTTGATCCACTTCAAATGTTCACTACCATGTGTATATATATATATATATATATATCTGCAACAAAATAATAATTTCCCCAACATTTTATGAAGGTAGTCTGGCATATGTTTCACATGTATTGATAAGAAAGGTTCACTTTCATTTTCCCTAAGCTGAAAGGTGCATGCACCTATTGTAAAATGACAAAATGTATTTGCCGGTCAGTGCCATCTAGTGTAGCGGAGTAATTTTCATTGTAGTTTACCCTTAGTGATTATTAGTTTAATTATGGTGTGCCTATACTTTGTCTTTGTCCAGTGTGCTGTTTTGTCTGTGATCTATTGCATGTTTCACATTTGTTGGGGCTTCGGCTACAGCCCGAAATGTGTAATCAAACGCATAGGCTTCTCCGTTTACAACATGTATTAATATGTACATTTTCTTTGTTTTTCACTCTCTGCATGTGGGCTATTGTGGACTGAGGGCTTAAGGATGGAGGTTTCTCTGGGAGCTGGATTGATAATGATGCCCCAGGGTAAGCTCGTCTCTTTCGGCAATCTGCCCAGACTTCCCAGGCATGACACTGCCACGCAGCACAGGGAAATTTTCACACAAGCCCTGTGTAGCGTTTGAGGGTCTGTCAGGGGCAGAAACACTGCCTGCGGGGTTGTTATTAACATGGTGGAATAGGCATAGAGGAGAGAGAAGTCAGGGGCAAGTCAAGCCTGAAGCAAGGAAAAGAGAGGAGCAGCGCAGCAGTGTTTTTTGTTATGCTGCCTTCAATTAAAGTGCTCTGTGCTGGTGAACCAGGGCTTTTATCAGAGGCTGTTCTCAGACTCAAAGCTGCACACAGCCAGGGCTATTGCTTAAGTTATATTACCAGTCCATTCTTTCATTTATGCTTTTCAAAGAGGTCCCTGTAAAAATTAATCTTCCCTTATAAAAAAGTACTGGGCCTGGGCGATGTGCTATCAGATAGTACCTATGATTTAATTTATATACATATATACAATGCTGAATTATTATCCTGTTTATGGGCTGTAGTTTTTCAAAGAATATCATGGACATCACTTACAGAAGTCGAACATGGTTTTCTACAAATAAAACCAAAAAGCCATGCTTACTTTAGGGAAACCACAAGTTAACTATGGTTTTGCTACACCAACAGTTTAACTCTGGTATTTGTAGTAAAACTGTGGTTATACAAATGTTAATCAATACACCAAAAAACTTTACTATAACAAAACTGTTACTTTTCATAAATTACAGTACGCTATGGTAGATGTCCCAAATAATACCCTGATACCTTTTTATGATATCTACAATGCTCTGCAAGGACTTTACAATCTATCTATTTCTTTAAATATGTACATATATATACATATTTAAAGATATATATATATATATATATATATATATCATGGCAGCATTCAAAGCGGCTTTAGTGTAAAAAAAAAAAATCTGTCATTGTATTTTCTTTCATTTTAAAATAAACTTGCATTTTA
>JAUCNO010000710.1:9146288-9162090 GCA_032353835.1 Enteromius viviparus | reverse complement strand
GCAATGTCCCTTGAAAAGATATAATAAAATATTTACAAAAATGTGAGGGGTGTACTCACTTTTGTGAGATACTGTATCATGGCAGCATTCAAAGCGGCTTTAGTGTAAAAAAAAAAAAATCTGTCATTGTATTTTCTTTCATTTTAAAATAAACTTACATTTTAAAAATCTTTCTCAATCCAATTTCAAAATGCCACACAACTCTGTTAACAATCTAATAACACAGAGGCCCTTTTAAAAAATTCTCGCAGCAGTGGCGCTGTAGTGCACAGTACGTGGAGAGTGTCCTGTCACTCGCAGAGCCTGTGCCACAGCTAACAGTGACCTGGGCCAAATTAGCACTCTCGCCTCTCGCCCTGCTGATGGCTTGCGAGGATTAAATGGGGGTGAAACGGAGGTACTTGTCCCATCACAGACAAGAGAGTTTGCGATCTAATCAGGTCTCGTTGTGATTTAAGCAGAAGTCAAAATGCTGTCACTTTAAGCAAACCCTTGAGAGTGAAGAACACATGATGATCAGTAGTTTTTTTTTATTTTTTTTAAGCACAGGACTTCAGGTTTGCTTTATTCGCAAAACTATCTGATAGCTTTCCCATTCACCTCAAGTTAACTGGCCTATGTTACCAACAAAACCTTGATCCCTTGAGTGCAACTAATATGTGACCAGCTGCCGGAGCTGCTACATATGGGTCATATATATTGCTCTCTCACTTTGACATAAATACACACACTTTTTGCCTGACAGTGGCTGCCTTTGAACTTTTGTTTTATCAGTTCTATTTCTCTCTCTCTCTCTCTATCTCTCTCTCTCTCTCTCTCTCTCTCTCTCACGTTCATTGACAGCATTGTGGATCAGCCTCCCACAGGCTTGAATGTGCTGATGTGCAGGACAGGGTCATGCTAATCAGGTGCTTTAGCTCGCAGGCACATTGATTGAATACTACAAACGCTTATTAATCTAGCCCTGCCCCAGCATCTTTTGCTCTCACCTCAAACACACACACACACACACACACTGCAGCTCTATCATCACCCATCCACCTATTAAGGACGTGCTGCTAAATTACATATTTTTATGCAAAACCAACCAGTCTGTGGGTTGTCTAAAAACTAGTCGATGGCTCAAGGCAGCACTGTATAATTAGGTTGATTTTGGGTTTGTCTGACCTCTAAGCATTTTGTAACATTTAGACAGGAGAGGAGAACATAAAGCAATGATTTTGTCACTGGTTTTTAAAAATGTGACTATTTTTAACTTGACGTTTTTAACGTCTGTACCGTTTGCGGAAGGGACACTCAGTGTGAAAAAAAAACAAAACGGTGTAAGATTTGTTAGCTTGCACAGTTAGGGAGGCTAGGATAGTAGATGGGTTATGTTGGTTGTAGCTTTAGCTTTTACACACTTTGCACATAAAACTTTCAGTAACTGTGAACTATATTTATTTCCCTGCATCAACCCAACACAATATTTTCTGTCTCTTTACAGCTGATATATGCACATTTACAATGTAAATGTTTTTACTGTCACTCTTGATCAATGTAATGCATCCTTGCTGAATGAATATATATATTTTTAAAGAGAGATCGTATTGACTCCACACAGATATGTGCAGTAGTTATACATTTAAAGAAGCTCTTGTCAGTGAAAGTGCAATTTCTCTGAACACAGCTTCAGCTCTTCTTGTCAAGAGTTATTTCTGAGTAAATGCTAACAGACACAATCACATTGACAGTATTTGTGCAATAAAGCAGTGCACACATGAGTTCATTTCAAGCAAGCGGTGAGTATTGCACGCAAGAAAACACAATTATAGTAAAAATCCTTTGGAAGTACCTCAGTTATAAGCATGCAAGGAAGCCCACTACATAAAGCACATGAGCGTAAGAGCTCCAGAAGCTGATGTGCATCTGTAGTCTATGCATGATGAAATCCCCAGATTTACTGGTCCACAATCTGCTAGTCTGCTAGTCATGTCATAACATCAATAAATGCTATAAAATGTGTTTCTTTGTTATTTTCAAGAAACTGTGCTATGCCTTTGTCATTACTACTCGTTACCCAACTTTCACTTAACTTGATAAATTTTTCCTCTGATTTGTAATATGCCCTATTTCATGTCCATTAAGACCAAAATAGCATTTTTGGACATTTTATGGACATTTTATGAATTTCTTTAAAACTTCCTTCAAGTGACAGAAAAGAAAGTATCTTGAAGAATGTTAGTAACCAACGGTCGCTGTTAGCCACTGACTTCTATAGTATGGGAAAATGCTGTGGTAGTCAATAACTACCATCAACTTTTTGGTTGCCAACACATCTTTTGTGATCAGTAAAACTGAAGTAAGAGGAGGGTGAGTAAATGACGACAGAAATGTAATTTTAGTTTGAACTGTAGTGTTGACCAAACATGAAAAGTATGAAAATTGTTGGAAATCCCAAAAGTGTCAACAAAAATGACTTAAAGGTGAAAATAATGTTTTTAAGATACGTGGATCTCATACAACCTATCCATGATTTGTTGTGTTTCACCCTAGATGCACACATAGAGCTGAAGCAGCACATGAACTCTGTGATTAAACAATGGCACTGCTTCTAGCGTGCAAATGAACCGCTGCTAAATGTCAAATCAAGCCACATGCTTTTGTTTACGACCGTCGACATACTCCACATAAACGTATGTTTAATCATACGACATGCTGCTTAATGTAGTTTGTATGAGATTATATGTCTCCAGCCTAAACTGTAGTTGTAGATTAAATAATTTAAACATGCTTTTGTGTGTACAACAGAGCCTTTTCATTTAGTTTTGTTTGTTCAATATGGTGACTGTAAAACACAGTAGACTTCCCTTACATGCTTTTATGGTGAAATTGCGTTTTTTTGTGTAAAGCCATGTTTATTTTGACCATGAACAATGCACTGTCACTTTAATTCAGCGTGAACAGCCCAGCAAAAATAGATTCTGCACTGAAAAAAAAAAATGCTGTGCTTACATGGCTAGTATGAAGCGGGCCCTACAGCCCCTACTCAACTTTTTTTTTTCACTATTAGCCTAGAAATCATTAGATTAATAGATAAACCTGGAAATAGTCCAAGCCCCTGTCACAATCATATCCTGTATTTACTTCTTTCAGTTACAAAAAAGCGTTGTAAAAAATCTTTCCATTCAAGACCATTACATATCCTCTAATGCCTTAAATTAGTGGCTTAATTACAGATTGCTCAATGTACCTACTTTCTTTAAGTCTCCTTTACCAAACGATTATAAAATCCTTTACCTATTTCCACTAGGCTCCACTGATCTTTATCACAATAGGCAGGATCATCCTGTATTTCGCCCCTCTCTAGCTCAGTGAGAAGCTGCTGCGGTCCCGGTAATGCTGGGAATCCGGTACAGTACACGGTGATGCAATTCTTATGACCTACAGGACAACTGTGGTCTAAATATATCAATAATGCAGAGCATGGCCTTTGCTATTATGATCATGGGCCATTCGGCTGGGTGCGTGGCCTCTCTATAGGCTAAGCGATGTCATATCAGGTGACACAGGCAGTGGCCTGGACTCTCATGTGTGTATGCATGTGTGTATTTGTTTGTGTGTGTGTGTGTGCTGTATGCCCAGTGCCTTAGGCTTCAGTGGCATGTGCCCCATCCCCCCTGCCAGCCCTATGATGGATTGTGGTGTTTGGAGTAAGAAAATGAGAGAGAGATAGTTACTGGAAGAGAGAGCGGTTGAACAAGAGGTGGTGAGGGAATGAAGATTCATTAAATCCCCTCTTGCCCCAGCGATCGGTGTGTTGCTGGACGGTGTTTTCCTCTTTTATTGCTGTCTACTATCGCACCAGTCCATCTTCTCTGCCTTGAGCTAACCTACTGCAGCCTCCGCACATGCAAACCCGTTGCTGTTCGGCCAGCCTCATTGATTTTATCGGCCAGCGTTTCGGCATGTGTGCATCTGTGTGTGTGTCTGGGTCAACCAGTCACAGCCAGTTTTGGCCACACCGTGTGCCTGTGAGGGTGAGACCGGATACTCTGTATATAGACACCGATACTCCAGAGTGACATGCAGCTTCAGCTGTCAACACCATCTATGACAACTTTGTTACTGAAACATGCAAACCTTTATAAAACCTTTGTGTTCTTTTTGTTTTGTGAAAATCTTTAGTGTGCTATTGTTGTGATACAATAAAATATTTTATTTAGCATTTTTTAATGGGACAGTTCACCCAAAAATGAAAATTAGGTCAGTGATTATTCACATTCATGTCATTGCAAACCTTTAAGAGCTTTCAGAACATAATATTATAAGACATATATTAATAATATAAGATATTTTTGATGAAATCCGAAAACTTTCTGACCCTGCATAGACAGCAATGCGACTCAAAAATAGATGTTTTGACATAGAACCCAAGGTCATGGTACTGTCGTGAACATGCATCTAAGACCTACACGGAAGAAAAGAAATTGTTGTAAAAGTCATTATTTTTGTTTTCTTTGTACACAAAAACGATTCTCAAAGCTTCACAACATTATGGTTGAACTACTGATGCGATGCCGCATGGACTATTTTAACGAAGTCCTTGCAAACTTTCTGGACCTTGAAGGTTTCAGTTGTGTTCCTGTCTATGGAGGGTTAATTTAATCAGAATTATCTTAATTTTGTTCGGAAGATTAATTACTTTCATTTTAATTTTTGGCTGAACTATACTTTTAAAATTCTCATTCAAACTGCAGAAACATTTTGAGGCACTTTCTGGGAGGATTTAAATATGTAGGGTACGATGGGGCTAAAGGTGTCCTGGGGTAAAAGGCACATTTGATATGTGCTAAATGGCACAAAAAACATTCCAAAACATTTGCTTTTCAAGAAGCATGTGTATATTTGTCTCATCTTTGGCGCGATTGTGCGCAGCAGCAAAACGTGTTGCAGATTTACGTAGCAAATGAGAATTGCTAAAATGTATGCATATATTTTGAGACAAAGATCGATTTTCATCTTCTTTATGTTTTGTTTAAGATAAAGCAACAGCTTTTAAATAACAAAAGATTATGTAAAAAGTATGGTATTTGGGGTAAAAGCACCCCTGCTGTTGGGGCTAAAGGCACACAGTAATTTACATGATAATTAATAGATAGCTCACTTTTCCATTTGTTGACATGGTTAGATTCAGATGGTAAATATCATATATTATGTTGTGTGTTCATATTAGATATAGTCCCGTGTAGCCAGACCTTCAGACTGACGGCTGAAGGTCTGGAATTCATAGCGGCTTTCTTTGGTCAAGGCCCTCCCATACGGCCGTTTGACCGACATGTCAAACAACCAATCACAGTTCGTTTCGTTCGGCGTCACGTTTCTGGGCGTGGAAATGTCCCCACAACAACAGATCGGCATGCAACAAGTCAGTCAACATAGAAAATCCTGCTCACGCTAAACATCTGTTTGAAGCATATCTCTCCACCTTTCAAGACCCACTGTTCATAATTCTGGAGAACTTAACACAATACAGAATCGGCCAGCTGCGATGTCAGCATCTGTTGTTTCATGTTTGCCCGCAAACGCGGCTGATATCCCCTTCTCGGTTAGGTACTTCACTTGATCTTACACAACAGATAGGAGGGGATGCACCACTAGTAAAATTGGATCGCATACTTTTGAGAATCCAACGTTTGTTGTGTACCATATGCATCAGACTTTTAGCCAACGTTCCGTGGACGTGACGTCTGAGGCTGAGACTATATTATTAAACCATCATATTGAGGGTCTAAGTATGGCATGGATCATCAGACCAAATGCAACAATAATTGATAGTGTAATTGAAATAAGTAGTGTGATTGAAATATGAATCACTTTTGACCAACAAGTGGCGCTGTAATTAAATCATATTAGCGTGTTCTGAGTGAGGTGACAATGGCACACACAAAGTTTGTTGTCATTATTTCAAAGCTTTGCACAGATAAAGCCTCACTACGCCTAAAAGTTGAAGTGGTGTGGTACGAAAACGCTTTCGTCTATCGACACAAAATCAGATAACTTTTTGCCACGGCCTGAAGATGATCAGAATAAAATTTGGTGCAAATTGCTTTAACGGTCAGAGGAAATTGTTAACATGAATCAAAATGGTGGATATGAAGTTCAGTTAATTATGGCAAAATAAGTATTGATTTTCTCTGCATGATCCAGGGAATCCAGCAAAACCAGTTTCATTACAATAAGCTAATGCATTTTTGGAAATTTGAACAATGTACAATTTATTACTCTTGACCAATAGGTGGCGCTGTAAACAAAATGGTGTGGCATGGTCAGTGTGAGGTGACAATAGCACATGCAAAGTTGGGTGTGAATATCTCCAACTTTTTGCAGAGATACAGCCTCATATGCACTTTGGCATCTGTACGACATATTCATTGATGCGCCTGACAAAAAACGTTTTTTGTATTGATGCGAAAACTATAACTTTTTGCCAGCTTGGTCTGAAAATGATCCAAGCCAAATTTGATGCAAATCAGACAAATAGTTTAGGAGTAGTTTGAAAAAGCAGGTTGAATCATGAATCAAAATGGCAAACAGGAACTTCAGCCAATACTGTTCTCAGCATGATCCAAGTAATCGATCAAATTAATTTTTATTACAATAGGTAATGTACGCAAAAGTTATTAAAAATTTTTGAAATTTCATTATAACTATTAACCACAAGGTGGCGCTGGCCCCAACATTTTTATATACATTCAGGGCATGGTGCCAAACATTTTTAAAATGAATGTCGAAACGATACACCAATCCATTCTCAAGATACAGAATTTTTTAGCTAAATTCAAAATAGCTGACATGGGAAAATTGGACATGGCTCGACTCTGCATGATGTACCAGTTTTGTGATATTTGGACAAACCTTTTAGATATTCTAAGCATAAAAAGCCATTTGGAGTATCTCTTGACCACTAGGGGGCACTGTGTCAAAACAGTGCAGGTAGCCTCAGGTCATGCTCGTTATACCACACACCAAGTTTGGTGTCAATACGCCATTAAAGTTTTGTGACAGTCAGTGCAACGTCCTAGGACAAGTTCGAAAATGTATGTTTTGCGAACGATTGAGAATAGCAAAAACGTTTTCCTTTTGTGGCTTACGGTTCAAAAGTTATTAGCATAAACTTTTTGACAGTTTGGACAAGTGGAGGCGCTAAAGAGTTTGAGTTAAAGACTCCAAACTTGCTATGGTTAATTATGAGACTTTCCTCTATCAGTGTTCAAAATTATACAAGTTTCCCACAAGCGGTTTTATGGGCTGGCATAGACTTGCGGCGGAAGACGAAGAAGGAGGAGAATAATACAGTAATAACTCCAACCCATTCAATAGGTGCCTTCACACCTTTCCCCGAAGGTGCATGCTTGCTTTCCCCGAAGTATATTTTCAAAATTGGTGAAGGTCAATACAAAAAATGTCCATGTTACATTTGATAGGTCTTAAAAGCAACAAACCCTGTGAAACCATGGTTTACAGTAAACTTATAATAGCAAAGTGTTCACTTCACATTGTGCCTAACAACACCCTTAGATGTTATATATTCACTGTAAACCTTCTAGCTTATTGCTTTGTTCCTTTAAAAAAAAGCATGCCATCCAACATTCAAGTATTAATGTTTGTTAATAGTGTATTTTTTTAAACAGAAAGCTGTGGCTCCCATTAAAAAAGGCAAAACAAAATTGCAATGATAAAGAGGAAAGTAACAAATGGAGGACATAACAATAAAATTGCAAAATGAATTCTGCTATTATCATTTTACTGTTTTCACCCTTAAAACCCCGCTCGTCTTTCTCCCCCAACATATTCTTTCTACCAACTGACTCTCTTTCTTTTTGCCTCTATCTGGCTCTCTCAGCCCCTCTTATTCCTGCTTTTTCGTGCTCCCCTCCCCCTCTCCCAGCACTGTTTGGTCCTCTGTAGCTCTGTGGAAGATTGCAGCTCTGACACGGCATGATCTAAAAACCCACTGGCGCTTCAGAATGCTTCAGCACTCTTATATAACTGTGTGTGGATGTGTGAACTGCCTGATTCCACTGCCTAGGCTGCATACCCGTGATCACTCCAGCAAAGAAAAGCCTGCCACTGATGGGGCCTGTGCGAATGTGTGTGCGTGCCTGTGTGTTTTGCGCATGCTGTAAATACATATGCAGATGATGCGCTGTTACTACGTCGCAGATATTTCTTTCATGATAACCCTGAGCGTATGCCTGCGGGTGCCTAAGAATCAGCGTGCAATTCCCTCATAATCAAATGTGCATGAATCCATACAGTAATCTTGCATGTAAGTATGCAAATGTTTGGGTCTAAAAATACAGGCATGAATATACATACGCTTTTATGTGCAGCTTTAGAACGGATGCGAACGCTGACCTGTTTTTATTTTCCCCCGGTTTTGCCCATGCCTGAATAAGCGTGCTGTGTATTTTCAATAAACGTCAATTTTTTGGTGTATCACTGAACTGCATGACGCTCTCTGTGACATCACTTATGTGTCACTTCACTAATGTGGCTCCTCGGTCGAGGCTCAGATTTCTTACATAACTGTTTCAGCGAGTGGTGGAGATGAGAGCATCCAAACCACAGTGTCTGCTACAACACATGATACTTGCAGAGATGTGAGGTGCATCTAAAACCCTCCTATTCAGAACTGGACTAGAAGCTTCAGCCTTTCTCACAGGCATACTGTAGACCCCCAATTATTTGGAAGAGGGTGAATCATAGAAAAAGGCTTCTGTATGAGATGCCGCTCTCTGCCTCAGAGACATATTCCCTTTTCTCTATTGGCTGAGGCCATCTTTTTTTGGACACTTGCTTTGGAGCCTAATTAGAAGTGATAGAAAAATGCTTTAACTTGTGACAGGCTGAATAGCACACTTGGGTATTACTTTTACAGTTTCTCCCATTGTGTTGTGTACTGCAAAAGAGGAGTTTAAGGTTTATCTTATCAGTTTATCTTAACATGTTATCATGTTTTTATTGATTTATTGTGGTAGTTAGCTGCATATTTGAGTTGTTTTTTACTTAAAATAACCCAGATTCAGTTTAAATTATATTAATTGTCTTAATTGTATAATCATATTAATACGTAGCCCCCTAAGTGACATGGTGGTGGGAAAATTCTGGGTAATTGGAAAAATGTGGGGTAGGAGGAAAAAGTATTTTTTTCATCTTTCATCTTTTGCGTTCCGTCGCAAAACTTTTACAGTCTCACATGTTTCAAGAACACGCGTGTCGCGAGAGAACACAAGAAGTTTGCGCAAAAGATTTCAAAAACATTTTTTCCTCCACCATGTCCTTTTAAGGAACCCCGTAATATAGACATTGTTAAAATCCACGTTACATCATTGGCTCAACTGTAATGTTATGAAGCTACAAAGCTGCCTACGCAGGGTCAGAAAGCACTGAGATTTGATCATAAATATCTTAATTTGTGTTCTAAAGATTACTTAATGTCTCATGAGTTTGGAACGGTTTGGAGTCGTATAGTTACAATCGTTATCGCTAAGATAACATGATAATGTGCCTAAAGGGGTCCTGTAAGTCATATGCGATATTGGACTTTATTTTATTTGCTGAGTGCAAGCTTAAAATAAATAAAAACACTTAAATAACCCATGCAAACATGAATAAAATCAGTAACTACATCAGTCACTGGCATTTAAACAGAATGTCATCATTCAAAAGTTTGAGGTCAGTACTTTTTTTTTCCCTGCAAAAATATTTGGAAACGCAGGTGTTTTGAACTTTGATGATAAGAAATGTTATCACTATTAGAATGGGCATATATCAACATAGTATAATGATTTCTGGAGGATCACGTGACCCTGAAGACTGGAGTAATGATGCTAAAAGTTCAGCCTTGACGTGACTGGAATAAATTAAAATGATAACAAAAACAACAGTTAATTGTATTTCCAATCATTAGACTTCTTTCAAAAACAATGAAAAGTCTTACTGACCCTGAACTTTTATCTACAACAGCACTGTAGATAACCTCTTTGCAGATTTTTACGAACTAAGAAAGTTCTTTCTTACAACACACTCTATCTACAAGTAACTATCAATGCTAAAGTATATCTAGCAACACATATATAGGCTATCCTTAAATGACTGCACTGCTCTTGAAGGATTCAGAGCAACTTGGTATTAAGGTTACCTGCAACACCTACTTTTCGCCCATAATGTACTGTTAAAAATGAGAAAACATTCATTTATTTATTGAAGCGTGACATCCTATTGAAACCCACGCCGCTGTATCTTTTCACTCCGTTGATCTCTCATCACTCTGCTTTAACCCACAGTTGGTGACCAAAAGTACTACAGAACAGATGTCTGAGAGGATAAGACATGCAAGGAGAAGAAAAGTAGGAAGAAGAGGAGAGAAAGTGAGAGAGACAGAAAGCTGACCTATATAAGAAAGAGGCTGAAATATTTATGGAAGTGAGTGTCCTAATTCACAAGCCACTGGGAGCATTGCGGCCTATTCGTCCAATTGCAGCTTAGGAAAAGGACAAACACACATATGCGTTCATATACGTGCGCACACACACTTAGAGAGCACTAGGTCTGCGGTAGTTCTCTGACCCATGTCGTTTTGACCACTCCTGGCCCACTGGACCCGATGCCTTTCTCGGTGGGTGTCGTTCTTTAAACTTATCATAACGGTCTTTATTGCTGCATATGGGATTGCACAAGTGCTCAATGCTGGCAAGGCTTTATCTGTGGAGTTTGCACGCAATGTGACCGGCTCGGCACCCACCTAGCAGCCCGAAGCGCGTGTCACGCTTGGACAGATCCGACTTAGACTCAGGCCTGCGCTCAGAAAGCGAATGCATCATTATGACGGTGTCAATTAAGGATGAACCGCAATGGGGTCAATGCTGCCGCATAACTGCATAACCCGCGCTGTTTAACTGCATGAGCTATAATCACAGGCTCTGTGAAGAATCAATTACAGCAGGTCAGCCACCTGTTTGGGGTGACGAAAGAAGCTTCGCTATTGAAGAGGGATCTGCACTGGGATAATTGTATGGTCTTTTATTTGATATCATCATCTTACCAATGGGTGCTTGGTTAAGTAGGTTAAAAGTAGGTTCTGAATGGGAATGATGGGAAGGATAAGCCTGATTCCTTAGCTTTTGGCTGAATGTAACATATTTTTTTGATGTTACAGTCTGAGCTGATTTAAGTAACAGTTTAAAAAGTTGTGTGATATGCTGATTTGGATCAACAAGTGGTCATTCGGTGAGACAGAGCACAAAAAAATAGTTAAAAGTTCGATACACCTGCACTTTGTACTGACACAGCATTTCAAAAATGTGGTGCATCACAACCGATTTGGTTATGTAACGTTTATTTATTTTTGTTTTTTTACAGAGTGTATTTAAAACATGGCTTAAACATTCTGCATAACGTTTACTTTAATGCGCAATTTAACTTTGATTGTATTATTCAAATTAGTTCATAGATTTCGGACACATGTAACACTAATGACTGAAGTAATGTTGCTTAAAATTCAGTTTTGTTTCACAGAAATAAATTAAACTTTTAAAATATTTTCAAATAGAAACCATTTATTTTAAACTGTAATAATGTTTCATGATACATACATAATATTTGTATTTTGATCAAATATTTTGACTAAAACATTTAAAAGCAATCTTCTGAAGAAATTATGAACATAATATGCTTTTTTGGCTTCATTATTGTTGGCCAGTAATTTCAGGTTCCTCAGAATGATTTCAACCATCATGGACCAGGACCCTGTATAAATGGACCGTTTGACTAATTTCCCTTCTCTCTCCAGCAGTATTGTTTTCCTGCACAACGCTTTCAGAATCTTTAATTACTCTTGGTTGTTACCATGTTGTTTCTGGTCAATTCAGGCCCTTGTTTTGATGACAGTAACTGATAGTCCTGCTTGTGAGTTTAGGATTGATGCATGTGGCTTGTTTGACACTCAGTTTTCCGGGTCTGCTTGCGCAGACGAAAAAAGAGTGGAAATCAATGCTCTGTGTTTACGAGGGAGCCAGTGTACTGTAATCGGGCCTAGTTGAGCCGTACTGTACAAGCTGGAGAGTCTGCCGCTGCTGAGTGTCTAAACAGAGTGAGGAAACATTCACACTCTCCCGCAGAGACAACAGACCATCCTTACACGGCTGAACAGCATGACAAAACCAAAGATAGGTGGAACAAAGTAAAGTCTAGGAGATTACTTTAATTCCAGTTCTATTACATTCATTTTTTTATTATTCTTTTTTATTTTTCTCCTGATTTTTTTTTTGTATTTTCTGAAAACAATAGACAGTAAACATTGTATGTAAATTGTAATATGTAAATATGTAATTTTTAACTACAATATAACAAATAACTGTTTAACTATGGTTATAGTAAATTTTTATCGGCATTTGAAATCTAAAAATATCCAATATAAGAACTGCATAGGCAATATAATATTTAGTGTTTTCTAATTATTTTTTATATTTGATTAAAATATTTGATATTTTTGTTTCATACAAAAATATAATAATTAATAATTTTATATTATATTTTATATTATTTTATAATAATTTTAACACATTCCTATTTGTAAAAAAAGCTTAAATAAAAATACTTTTTTAATATCATTTTCATAATTTTAACTTTTAAAAATTACTTAATTAAAAAAAAATGAATCATTCGACTAGCTCTTTTTAATTATTATATTATATTATAAATATATCTTATGTTTATAATATATGTTATATTTTAAATACAACTGTAATATATATATATATATATATATTTTTTTTTTTAGAAAATTGCAAAAAATATCAAAATACGTATAACTTCATGAAACAATAGAAAGTTCTGCGGGCCTGGTAATAACCTTTTTCAAACTTATACTTTTGCAGAGATTGTACATGTAAGTTACTTCTTCCCCACCCCCCCCAGGTAGCAGTAACAGCACTTGGGCATAAATAGCGTATCTGCTACTGCTCGAAATGCCTCACAGATTGAACAAAAAAGAACAAGATGGTGAGAACATGAATACTGTCACAGAAACACTAAGGAGGCACTCACGTAAGAAGTACTCCGAGGCATCTGCTTCATAATCTGTGTCTTCTGGAAAGTGATCTATCTGCTTACACAATCCTTTGAAGTTTCCTGTAACAGAGAAACATAGTTGCAGGGTTAGGTTTGCGTGTTCGAAACACCACATTACCGCGTTCTCCTCAGTAGCGTTTCTGTACGGCTTCACGCTTATTCGGTGGGCACCGAGGCACACGGATGGCCATTTGGACCCAGAGCGCATGCACTCGGTTTGGGCTCGGCGGCTCAAGCGAGCTGGAGGATGCGGAGGCCTGACGCGAGGTGGCTTGTAAACAAGAGCAGCACAGCTGGTGAAGACCTGGAGCTGCTCCAGCCGCTGTGCTGTGGGACGCTCATCTCATAATGTTTGTTCATTAGGCGTACCAGGTTCAGACACTTCTCGGCCTGCTCAGTCAGAAACCAGCCGTCTTTGAGCACTGCTCTGGCCCGTAGCGTATAACAGGGCAGTCAAGGTGAACCGGAGATGTGGGCCCGCAAACAGCAGCGATTACCGCAGCCTTTGATGTGTGTGGACATAAACAACGGGCACGGCACCAGGAACGCAGTGCCAAGCTTATGAAGTTGTTCATCCCTCCCCCCGTTACCTCACCGCTCTCCCTGCTTCATCTCCCACTCTCTCTTTCCCATCCTCCCATGTGTTTCTCTAATGATTTAATCAGTTTTTTTTTCTCCTTCATGGTGCCAGGTGTTGCTGGGGATATTTTGGCTGGGAGGCAGAACATTAGTGGCATGCTTGTGGAGATGAGATGAGAGTAGAGGCCTATCAAAGACGCTTTTATGTAGGAGACAGATTTACACTAGTCTCTCTGCTCCGTACAGTCTGTTTCACTAGGCTTTCAGGTCGAGAAGAAAGATAGCAGGCGAGCTGTACCTTCTGCTTTTGCGGGGTTAGTCTATTAGGGGTCGCTTTTTTTTGGCCGTCATTTTTAGTTTTGGTTTCGGTTTTCAAGATGGCAGCTCTTGCATAAAGAGAATAGAGTAATGTATTATAAAAGAATACTTCAAGGCAAAGTGTGCAATTTCTGTGCCAAGCGTAATGAGTGTTGTCAAACCAAGCAGGTATGTGAAACCTGGAGAAAGCTATCTGGTAGCTTCAATGGCTGCTTATTAGCTGGAGTGCATGATTTGAAACGTGGAGAAACAATTGTGTTCAGAACCGAGGAGGCTTGAGCAATCACTTGAGTTGTAAAATGTCACGTGACTAATCGCACTAGAACTGAAAAACAGCTTAATGGCAATGTTGATTGGCTGATGGCAGCACAAAAAATGCACAAACGCTTAACTATTGACCATCCTGAGTGTTGGTGGTATTATTTTTAAGGGTCCTTCACAAATAATAGGGGACTGGTAAAACACTGGCTATATTATAATGAAATAATTGTGATTTATTTAGTCAGAATACATAGCTATTTTTGTTAAATGCAGTAAGAGGATATGCAAGCCAGTTTGTTCTGAACATTTTTTGACTTAAAAGCCCCCCAATAGCTAAAACGATTTCCCTAGGCTATATAAGATAAGACATAAAGATGAGAAAATAAGGTCTAAACAACATTGAAGCATTCTTAAAATATTGTCTTTTGTGTGCCTGACTGGAGTTCGTTTTCAAGTACATAACGATTTCATAAAAGTGATAACTTAATAATCCATTTTTGGATGAACTGTCCCTTTAAGTGTCCCGTCTCAGGTATCTCAATGTTATAAAAAGCTGTAAAGGTTTGCGGATAGATTTTTATAGCAGTACCAGCCTTTTACTCTGTTGGATTTGTCAGTTATTGCTTTTTATGCAGCTCAAAGCTATTTGAGGTTGACTTTAATGCAATAAATGAATAATATGCATGCTCAAATATAGTTAATGGCATTATGGTTAGATTGATTCAGGGCTTTAGTCAGGGGTTCTGTGGGAAGCCCAACACAAACACAGCATTGTGTGAGACACCTCTTAATCATCCGAGGATCAGAAATGCAAGTGCTGAGTGCGTATGTTTGTGTATTTGTGATGTTCATTGCTCTGCTTCACCTTCCTGTGCTTTGGCTCGCAATCAAACATTGCACATTGATTTCTATCAGTGAGCTCTGCGGCAATTAGCTGGAGCAGGAGTGGGAGAAGAGAGAGAGAGAGAGCGAGAGAAGGTGAAGATGAAAGGGAAGAACAGGACAGAGAAGGAAGAACCCAACAAAGATTACAAACATAAAATGGAAGGGGAAAGGTATCCTCGAGGTAAAACAGAAGAAGATACAGCGTGTATCGATACTGTAAACAGCTATAATTCAAAAGTACAAATCTTCACATGCCTGCAGTGTTCTCTACTGTAGGCTCTTTGAGTGTAAATACCTACAATAATATTGTTTTAGTATCTTCAAAGTCATGTCTTTCATATAAGAAGTGTAACATTAAAATATGACGGTCACTCACAGTTTTAAAATATTTTCATTTTTTATTCTATACGCTGTATAGACAAATGTTCACTTGTTTTACGTAATGGATAATGTACAGGCAGCTGGTAGTTATTGCAGGAATAAAGGTGCGTTTACACCAGGCGCGAATTGCGCGAATAAATCGCGCTGTTCGCGTGAAGTTAGACGCGTGAACATTTTGAGTTTACTCGCTGCATTCGCGCGAACAATTCGCTGCATTCGCGCGAACAATTCGCTGCATTCGCGCGAACAATTCGCTGCATTC
>JAUCNO010000710.1:9109158-9133207 GCA_032353835.1 Enteromius viviparus | reverse complement strand
CAGGTGGCAGTGATTAATTAATTAGTCTCTGTGACCTACTTGGGTGAGTTGAAGTTGACTGCACTGATCCCAGTGCAATCATAGCCTGACAGTATGTATGTATGTATAGTATTCCAGTGAAAATATATACAGTTTATGGGTTCACATACAGGAAAAAAAAAGATACACGTTACTAGTGTTGCACTGTAATGATGATAATATTATGTTACTGTAACTTGTCGTTTTTTTTAACCATTGATTGTGATGCTAATATTTATTATGTTTGGAGTTATGCAGAAGTGAAATTAAAGCGTTCACAAAGCAAGTTATAAGCGCCCGCACTATGTGGGTTGTGGACAGAAGTTAAAGTGTTCAGATACACATACAAGCCAAAATTCTATCAAACTGCTCTGAAACTAATCAAGCGTCGCCCACAGGCTGACAGAAACTATAAGTGGGATATGACTTTTTACTCTGTTTATGACAGTGGAAGCAGAATGAATCTGGCAGTGAAGATATGAGTGTTTCCGTTTCTCATCTCATTCTCTCCGCTCACACGCTCTCCATTAACAGACTTGCCAGAAACAGCAAAGGCCACTGATGTTGCATGGTGTATGATGAGTCATTTACATAAGGTAAATATTGAGCCACCTCTTAGTCAGCCTCTTTTCTGGATGACTATTAAAACCTTACCTGCTATATACTTTATTTTTCCCTGCATGGCATCCCATGTCATGATGACAAGATTGTTTGTTGTTCTTACTTGCTTAAGGCTGGTCCCACACTGCACTCTCAGAGAAAAAAGAAATCTATTATACCATTTTAATATATTCTAAATTATAAATGTTATATTGTTAGGGGTACAATAGCTTGTCACTGAGGCAGTTTCCTTAAAGGGAAATCCTTGTTCCTTATTTAACACTAAACTGTTATTAACGGTACATAATTTTACACTATAAAAATATTTATTGATGTTATAACAAAACAGATCATTGTAATACATTTTACAAGAATATATTACTTTAGTCATTCAATTAAAATGACATTTTTAACTCAGTGTTTTGTTTGCAGTTTCTTTGTATTTATTTTAAAAATTAAAAATTTTAGGAATAAGTTTCCACTACGGAATAAAAATGTTACAACGTGAAAAATGTAATTTATTTATTTTTATTTATTTATGAGTTTAAACTTCACATCTCCTTTTTTGTTATTTTGGAAAGGAATGAAACAACAAAAAAAGTAATTGTGGCATTATTTTATCTATCTATAATTTTCACAATTCTGACTTTGTTCTTTTTTTTTAGTATTTAATATTTAGTTAATATAATTTTCTTATTTAGTTTACATCTCATTTATTCCATGATGGAAACTGGCTTTCATAATTTAGATTTTATAGTTTATTTATTATTATTATTTATTTTTTAAGTTTTATCCTGGGTACATATCTGCACCTTTTAGGGGTAGATAAGGTCCTGATTGTCCTATTATGGCTACTGCCAAGTGACAAGCTGTCAAAATATTTATTATTATATTTTATTTTTAAACCAGCAGCAACGTGAAGGTGTATAATTTCAAGTCAAAATGGAATGGTATCCTGATCTTCTTTGCTACATTTTTAAATAATGCTGACTGACATGTTCTGAACAGAACAAGAAACATTAGCTCAATAACAAAACACCACAACAAGCGAAATAACCATTAGGGTAACGGTATCCGTTCCACCCCCAATATGAAATAATGTTGGTTTAGCCATAAGGAGAGCTTAAATCAAATGTCAGAACATGTACTACTGCCAATTCTTCCTCAGCAACACACACACACTCTCACACACTCACATGCACACCTCTCCAACCCTCCCCCTTTCTACTGGATTGCCTTAGGCAGAATGATTAATTTGTTGCTATTGATTTCTCTTCCTGAGCCGAGAGAGCGACCAAGGGGGCACACAGAGTCTGTTTGCATGTATGTGAGAGAGGAACAGAGGGTGACTTCAGGAAGACAGACAAGTTAAAGACACACTGTGTATGAGATGCACAGGTATAAGGAGACAATGAAGTCCTTAAAGGGATAGTTCACCTAAAAACTAAAATTTTATCGGCTTAATGTCATTCCAAACCCATCTCACTTTCTTTTGTGTTTCTTCAGAAAACAAAATGAATTATTTACTGCAGTAAAACGTTCCAACGGCTGGTTTTCATGCAAAAAAAGCGAGCAGTTTTACCACAGTGACTGTCTCTGTTCCCCATCCAATTGTAAGGTAATTGGAGTAGAAATAGGGTAGGCTCTGTTCCACAACCTAGTGTGCTACTTTGCTGCCTTCACAGGCAGTTCTACAGGTATGTTCAAACAAGTCTTTGCATTGCAATACCCAGCTTCCATTGTTATAGTATGCAAAGATGTGCTGAATTAGGACATTTGTGTTCAAACTGTTGCTGTGTCTGACAAAGGACACGGTGTTCCAAAAAACACGGCTCTCAAAGAACTTCAGCTTTTTATAAAAACAAGACATTTTTGCATTTGCAAAACCTTTTCTTTTTCTTTTAAAATTCAATTTCCCACACATTGTGTTCTGTGTAAAAGGCCCCTAAATTATCATCATGACTGCATAAGTAATATTTGCAATCAATGTGCCACATAAATAGCAACTGATTTCTGGATAATTTGGTTTTATGATGCTAGGCTATAAAATGATTATTATGCCTAAAAATACAATGCACAAATGAACATTGGGTAACAATGTCAGTTTTAATTACACTGAACTACTTTTATTCGCACCTTTCATTTAAACTTTTTTAATGAATTCATCGCAATCCACATAGCATTGTGTTCTGAATGAAGACTTGCCTTAGAAAGGGAACAAACAAGGGTCTAAACAAGCTATCTTATATCTGCAGCTTACTAGGATTTCAAAAAGAGCAATAGGAAAACAGGTTTGGAATGACATGAGGGTGTGTAAATGATGACAGAATTTTCATTTTTTTGATGAACTATCCCTTTAAGGAGTGTGTAAAGAGAAAGAGGAGGCTGAAAAATTAGACGGAGACAAAGAAATGGAAATGTTAGTCATGACAGTAGATAGATGTGCATGAATGGATGTGAAAAACGAATTGGAGGACAGAGAGATGAATGCATTCAGGACTCAGTGCATTGCTTAGCTGCAGTTTTTTTTTTCTTTCCTCTGATCCCTAATGAAGAAAAAAGCCAATGGTTGCAGTCTGGATGCGTCAAAACCACCTCCCCTCTGCCTCACTTTCTCTTCCACTCCACTTCTCTTACTTCCCTTTATCCATACCTATTTCCCTTTTGCACACTCTCTTTCCCGACTTTGCCAATTGGGAACTTTTAGATTGCATATATAGATTTGCATTAATACTGCAAAAATCATTGGCTTTTAAACCCCACTGCATTTGGCTGGATTTATGCAGAATACAAAAGTGGTTTAAATTTAATTTATTATAATATGAAAAAATAAAATACCTTAACAGATTAATTGTGCACATTTATAAAAGTTTAATATCATAATTTATATAATTGGATAAAATCTTTCTATAGATCATTATAAGTTTATATAAGTTCCCCACAGTTTTAGTGTTTCCCCTGTTCAGTCTCTGCCCCCTTGTTAGCTCCCCTAGCGATTAATCAGCTCGGCCTCCTCGTTTTCGTGTTTGTCTGTCAAACCGTCCAGTATTAAGGTTTCCTTATACAAAGCGTTCCCGGGTCCTAGTCACGCCACATCTGCTCCGATCGGCCAGAGTCACAGAACGTCTCCTCGGTCCATCCTAAGTCATTGCACAAAATAACCATCTACCCACAACGACGACATAAGAGGGTCGCCGACCCTGGGCTGTTGCACTAGTTGGCCGCCAGCCCCGAGCCACAACACAAGATGGTTGTCAAAGCGGAACTCAAGCCCCAGTTTTCAGTCACAATGGATGCTACGGCAATGAACCCCGGCATCGTGGGTGATGCACATGAAGACACCAGGGCCTTCCCAGGGTATATGAGATGGGTGTCCAGTTTGGCGAACCCCCCATTGATGTCAGGGCAGCCGATCTCCCCATGGTCCTAGCACAGGTCAACACACATCTCTCCTTAGTGCTCCCAGTCAAGGCAGTCGCCATTTTTAGTGTGTGCCGTCCCACGACTTTACCGGTTCCTGCCAAGACCTTAAGGGCTGCCATAGAACACTTGTTATGCCTAGACCTGGTTACGGAGGCCATTGAACCTTTGCCCTGCACTGCCACTGCCATAAGGGCCGCCATAGAACCCTGCTTCATCCTGTTATGGCTATGGAAGCTGCCCCTGAGTCCTCACTATGCCTTGTTACAGCCATTGAGCCTGAGAACCTTACCCTGCTAAGTCACGTCCATGGAGGCCGTCATTAACCTCTCTGTGTTTTCTGTATCAATTAAGTCTGCTCTGCCCTGGCCTGATGCATCCTCTGCTCCGCCCTGGAGGGTGCCTCTGCCACCTGTTCCACCCTGGAGGGTTTCTGTCCCACCTGCACGGTCTGCTCCACCTTGTAGGGCATCTCTGACACCTGCGCCACCCTGGAGGTTATCTGTACTGTCTGCGCCACCGTGGAAGGTGTCTGTGCCCTCTGGTTAGCCCTGCCGCTTCGCTGTTCTGCCCACACCGCCATGGCCCCCTGGACTGGCTCTACTGTGGCTCCCTGGTCTGCCTTTACTGCTTTGGCTCTCTGCTCTGCCTGTACCGGCGTGATCCCGGCCACTATGTCTGCTCCACGGTCCACGCCCACCTTTGCTTTTTGGGGGGTGGGAGTGGGGGGGGTTTGTTACGATCACCAGCCAGCTCGAGCTCCACCAGAGGGCACTCCACTCCGTGGGAGTGTGTGTTACCCTGTCTGTGTTTCTACATTGTAATCTAAGAACTCTTATTATGAAGTGTGTTCCCCACTGTTTCAGTGTTTCCCCTGTTCAGTCTCTGCTCCCTTGTTAGTTTCCATAACGATTAATCGGCTTCACCTCCTTGTTAACCCTTTAAAAGTTGTTTGTGTTCGACAGTCAAACCGCAGAGTATTTACAAAGCGTTCCAGTTTCCTATTTGTCTTATTTGCTGTTTTTCCCGTGTACCGACCTAGCCTTGCCTTTTGGATTATTGCTCTGTTTTGCCCCTCTAGATACTGTTTGCTCCTCAATCGACCCACGCATTCTTTCAGGACTCTTCCTTGTGTTTTGCCTCTATCATCCCTGTTCGCCACTGTTGACACAGCCTGTATGACCACATCTGTTCATAAAAGCCCGCACGTCTTTGTCCCCTTCGTTATAACAACAAACTTTAAATTAAATGACACTGATAAAGTCTATAACACATCTATTATTTATTGTTATTACCATCTAATGCATGGACCAATGTTAATTAATGGGACCTTTTTGTAAAGTGTTTTGGGATCTTACAAAATAATAATTAAAATTCTTATGATACTGAACTATTTTTTATACAGGGTATATGTATTTATGTAGGGTTTATTAACTTAGTACTACTTGGTACTACATAAAACATTTAGGGTTTTTAACTTATTTAACTAAATTGACTTTATTTTAGGGATACTTTAGCTGGAAACAATAAAAAATTTACTGATGTACTGCATCAAGAGATAACAAAACACTGATTACTCAGCCATTTTTGTTATACATTTGCATTGCAAAAAGCTACCCCACATCTGTCATACGCATGCTACATTTCAACACTACTATCAATGCTAGCATGTTTCTTCCTTCATTACGCTGTGTCTCAATCTCCCTCTCTCTTTCTTCGTGCCTGTCTGCTTTTCTGCAGCCTTAATAGGCTGCTGCCGTTAAAGGTGTTAATTCATTGTCACACTATCTTCCTCACTCCCTCCTTCCCTTCCTCCTCCTCCTCTCTCTGTCCCTTTTCTTGCTGTTGCTATGAGCCTGTGACTCGTGACGCTGTCCTCTCATCTGATCACTTCCTGATAGTGACACAAAGCAGCTTGACGTAGAGCGTCTGCCATTGGTCCCCTCCAAACACAGAGACACAATGTCTAAGTCACACAGAGACACGCACACACAAACCTAGTATTGAGACGGGAATGTGTTGTGCCAGCTATGCCACTGTGACCCTCAGAGCATGTTACATGTCTGTGTTTGTGTGTACGGCTCTGGGGCTGCGAGAGAATGAGCAAGTATGAGAATGAAATAGATATGAAACGATGGATATGAAATAGATATGAAGATGGCTGCCTGTCACACAAGCCTAAATGCTCTACCCTTTACTGCTGCCTGGCATTACTACCAATGAGTTTGAGTTTGATTTGTAAAGAAAGTGCCTCATTAGGTTTTTTTAACTTAAAAAAATGGATGACACTGAAGCAGCGGTTCACTTAGCTTTAGCATCCGCGCTATCTGTGGTCACTCTAGAGGCCCCAAGGGAGCGGCTGGTGGAGCGGTGTGTGAACTCAGCGTAATTCATCTGATTAATTGCTTTAATTAGGCTCATGCAGGGCTTAGCAAGAATGCATTGCGTGTAGAAGCACTATGGATGGTCAGAGGTCAGTGTCTCTGGACCCCTGTTACTTCTGCCTCTGACTTCCTATGTGTCTCCCAGCACAGATTGACAGAAGTAGCTAGATTCTGCACCACTAAAACATTAATAATGACTGTTTCCAAACAGGTATCTTCAATTCAGGTTCTACCACACCAGCATGGCTGAGTCAGATGTTGATATGTGGGACAAAACTTGACTAAGCCAGAGTAGCAAGAGCTGCCTTTGTTTTTGTACTGTTTTCTGAGGTCCACTTTTAATAATTTTTTTAAGATACATTAAAACATCATAATTTAGAAGTAATTGGGGTTTTCTATCCTGTTTTCATCCCTCTCATCTGATTGTTGACTCAAAAATAAACAACCAATTTATGATCGACTAATAGTTGTGTTTGGCAGTCTACATTCAGATGAATGATGCTGTGATTTGATTGTTTCCCACAGTAAAATTAAGTAAACAAAGACATTTCTAACTGATTAATTAAAGATAAAGTTCATAAAATACATTTTAGTGTTTGATTTCTGGTAGATCTTCGCTTCTGTCATTTATCTACTATATGTGCCAATCAGTGGGCAGTGCTAAACAGGAAATGATGTAAAAGCAGGCGTTGATCATCTTCTGCAGAGGCGGAGTTTAGCTTCACTATTACATTATAGAGTAGAACATTCCAAAGGCTGTCATTTCTGCAGACTGCCTTTAATAAGCTGTTTTTAGACTAACAACAAAGATTTGGGTTCTAAAACTTGCAGGATGTTTTCTTAGCACAGTGACCTGTTCACTTATTTTTAATGATTAATTTTAGCAAGGATGCACTAAATTGATCAAAAGTGACAGTAAAGACATTTATAAATGTTACAAAAATTTCTAATTTAATTAAAAATGCAAATTTTTGTTAACTTTCTATTTATTACAAATGTGTGAAAATGTTTTTATCACCGCTTAGTCAAGAATATTAAGCAGCACAACTGTTTTCAACATCAATAATAATAAGAAATGTTTTCTTGAGCAGGAAATCAACATAGAAGGATTTCTGAAGGATCATGTGACTTTCATGATGTTTCAGCTTTGCCATGATAGAAATAAAATGACGAGGGGATGTGCAGTTCTTGCTGTGCGCTTTTTTCAAATATCTTTTATCTTTAATTTATAATTTTAAATAATTTGCAAATTTGCATCAGATGTTTTTCTGTTTGCCTATGGAGAATAATACTTTGTTGTGCTCTGTATATCTAAGACGCTGTGTTTTTATTTTTCAGGAAATCGGTATACGAATGGCTTATTTATAGTTGACTCTGTGCACTGAACTGGGATAGAAAAAAAATATTATGGCACACTTAAAATTTTAAATGTGTGATTTCTTAGCTTGTGAATGCATTCACACATGCATACATACAGGCAATGTGAAGATTAGAGCCTCCTTGTCCTGGAAAGCGAGAGAGTAAAGAGAAGTCATGCTGCTCCTCATTAAAAATTCATATTGTTCCTTATTACTCTAAGAAAAAGGCACACACACACACAATGGCCTCTTCCAAGTTCAAAACCCGGCAGAGAACTGAGACGGGCAGAGGAAAGTGGGAATAGAGGGCACAAATGACACAGCTCACAGGAATTTCATCATTGTCATCCCCCATGACCCGAACCACACACTTATCTATCGGGAACATCTGCACAAAGAGGTGATAGTGGCAGTCTCTTTTGACACCTTGTGCAACCTGTTCCTGAGGTTATCTTCAGATGAGCAGCTTCTCATCAGCGGTTTTGTTAAGTTTGTGTCCTGGCACATACAGAGCCCTGAATGCTTTTTAAACATGATGCATCCATTTTGGAATGCAAAATAATTTTTTACAATCCATTTAACCAATCAAATTGTTAATGAGTGTATTTATCTTATTTTAGAGTTACAATATCTAAATATATCTATGTAGAATTAATTGATCAGGCAACACTATATAGAATATTAAGGATTGTTTCTTAATGTATGTCTCTTTAATTTATACGTTAATTATAATATATAATAATAATAATAAAATATGTAATATATCCTAATTAAAGTTATAAATGAGTGAACAAATATTTTTGCAGTGTTTCAGCTTATTCTCAATAACTGCTAGCATCACTATTAAAAGCATTAAGAAACATGTAAAAACATTCAGAACTCCTAAAAGAAATCTGATAAATACACCTAAAAAGCCTTACCAATGATACAGAAATGCCCTAAACTCTTAGAACGGCTTAGCCATTCTAAAGGTTTGGACAAAAAAACACCCAAAAAGCATTAGTAAGTTTTTATAACAACACAAGTGCACATAAGTCACTCAGAACTCATATATACTACAACATGCTCAAGCTCAAACTACCACAGCAATCGCAACTTGTAAAAAATTTGCAACAGCATAGAAACAGGCAAAAGCACTCAGATGATCTTCATTCCAACACATTAAAACCCTTCACAAATCACAGCGCCTTCGAAACTACACAGAAACACTCTGGCGACATGGAGGTGAGTTTTGTATGGTCAAACTGAAAACATTCAGTCTAAGGACACAAGCTGGATTTTTAGGTTGAACATTGGAACATACAGTGCACTGCAAGACTTTGGCTTCCCTAAGATAGCCAGTCTTGTTGCATTCTCCCAGATGAAGTTGACAGTGGCAGTCTCCTGACAGCAGTATGTTTAGCCAACAGCACCATTTGCTGTGACTGGAGGCTTTGCCAGCACTGGTGCCTGATGTAAACACAGCCATCTGAGCAGCTCTGCTCAACCACAGCACTGCTTGGCCCCTTTGGACCCAAACCACCTTAAAATGGCTTTGAGAATTGCTACTAATATTGGGTGCAAATTCTTAGCACTGAATTGGGTGCTATTACCCGAGAGAAAAAGACAATGTGGGACACACACACTCTAAAAAAACGAGCAGGGAGGAGATACTCGTACCATTAGAATGAGACACAGGGCACCATTTACTTCCCATCAATAGTCTTCAAAGTCCCTAGCAGAGCTGGAATCAATACAGACACAATGTGGACCGTTATACCTGATCTTCCACTTAGAGAAGGAAAAGAAATAGGAGTAGGATGACTATATATTTGTATGAAACACGATACTATAGTGTTCCTCTTGTAGTTTCGGTAATTCATGCTAAACAAGAGCATAATTTAACTAACTGCAGTTAAAATGGTCATGTGGTTTTAGATTCAGGAGGGACATGGAAACGCAGCATGTAGCTCAATGCACATATCTTGAAAGCCAACTAATAAAATGTAGTTAATGAGCCCTGCTGCTCTGAACCTAATAAACTAAAATACAGATTGAGCTAATGTTGTCTTTTGGGATTTTTCCTCTTTTTTGTCATCTTATTGAGGCTAAAGAACTTACGTTGCAACTTTGTATGACTTTAGAAATCACTTTAATTATTGCTTTACAGTACTCCCTGTGCATATGCCGTCCTCCGTCTCTCCCTCCCCCCAAGCACACAGCCGCAGAGGGGGGTGGATTTTGGCCGTATGCTCCTGTCTGGAGCGACCTCGCCAGCTAGGTGCTAACCGCGGGTCTGCAGAGGTGGAAACATCTCAGTCCATCCTCCACAGAGCCAGAGCCTCAACCAGAAGAAGCACGCTCATTACGCGAGTACCCATGGCACGAAATTGGATCATAAATAAATGAACATGACGTTACACATGGTAATGTTTAGGGACATCTTAATGGACTGTCTGAGTGTTGTCCTATATGAAACATTACACTTGAGGGCTGTAATACATCAGGACCGAAGCAAACGCTAAGCAGCGTGCGCTAAGATATGATCTTCTCCAAGGTGAGTCTCACCCATAGGATAGCAAAAAGATCTCATTAATTTCTCCATTGACAGCGATGAGATTCAACGGCAATAAGAGAAAATGGAGAGCAAATGGAGTCTTCAGCTTCTTAAATTGCTCTCTTGAGAAAAAGACTCAAGTAATCGCACACGTCTCCTTTAGAGTGTCACAAGAGATTTCAGTGTCACACACTGCGCTTAGACTGTCATACGCACACATGCTAAATATTCTAGATATACAGTTAGGAATATAAGTATTTGAACACACTGTGATTTTGTGACCCTGTGTGTTCTTACACTTAGAAATCATGGAGGGGTCTGAGATTCACATTCACATTGTCACATTGTATGATTTTTAAAGAATCTATTTGTACTGCACTGCTGCACACCTGAGAAAATCAGTGTTAATTTGGTACAGAAGCCTTTGTTTGCAATTACAGAGGCCAAACGTTTACTGTAGTTCGTCACCAGGTTTGCACTCACTGCAGGAGGAATTTTGGCTCAGATCTCCACAAGATCTGTAAGGTTTCGGGGCTGTCGCTGAGCAACACAGAGTTTCAGCTCCCTCCAAAGATTCAATTGGATTTAGGTCTAGAGACTGGCTAGGCCACTCCAGAACCATGATGTGCTTCTTAGGGAGCCACTCCTTTGTTTTCCTGGCTGTGTGCTTTGGTTCATTGTCATGTTGGAAGACCCAGCCATGACCCATCTTTAATGCTCTGGCTGAGGGAACGAGGTTTTTGCCCAATATGTCACAATACATGGCGTTCATCCTCTCCTTAATACAGTGCAGTCGTCTTGTCCCCTGTGCAAAAAAACACCCCCAGAGCATGATGTTTCCAGCCTCATGCTTCACAGACCATTTTGGTCTCATCTGACCACAGAACTTTCTCCCATGCCTCCTTTGGATCATCCAGATGGGCTCTGGCCAACTTCAGACAGGCCTGGACATGTGATGACTTGAGCAGGGGAACCTTTTGTGGGTTGCAAGTTTTGAAACCATGACGGCGTAGTGTTCTACCAACAGTGACCTTTGAAACTGTGGTCCCAGCTCTCTTCATGTCATTGACCAGCTCCTCCTGTGTAGTTCTGGGCTGATTCCTCACCATTCTTATCATCAGTGATACCCTATGAGGTGAAATCTTGCATGGAGCCCCAGTCCAAGGGAGACTCTCTTCCATTTTCTAACAATTGCTCCAACAGTTGATCTATTTTCACCAAGCTGATTGGCCTTTGCCCTGTAGCCCTTTCCAGCCTTGAGGTCCACAATTTTTCCTCTGGTGTCTCTTGATAGCTCTTTGATCTTGCCCATTGTAGTAGTTAGAGTCTGACTGACTGTGGGATTGACAGGTGTCTTTAAAGAGCTCAGACAGGTGTTACTAATTTAGATTATTAAGTGGAGTAGGGGTGGACTTTTTAAAGGCAGAGTAACAGGTGAGAGCCAAGTGTTCAAATACTTATGTGCAGCAGTGCAATACAAAATTCTTAAAAAAATTATAAAATGTGATTTCCTGATTTTTTTTTAAATGCTGTCTCTCACAGTAGGAATGCAAAGGTGAATTTCAGACCCCTGCATGATTTCTAAGTGGGAGAAATTGCAAAATCACAAATAAATACCTCACTGTATATATGTAAAATAAAATAAAAAACTTATTGTTAACTGCAACAACAGTATATGCAGAATGTTGTGTGTATATATTGATGGATGGATGGATGGATGGATGGATGAATAAACAAAACAAAAACTGAGAAAAACTGAGTGCTCAGCAGATTCTCTCTCTCTCTCTCTCTCTCTCTCTCTATATATATATATATAACACACATACACACACATAGCATGTGGATAGCAGCATCTGCTGAGTGCTATGTATACATACACAGAAATGAATCAGCATATATAAATGATTTCCGAAGGATTGTGTGTCTGAAGACTGAAGCAATGGCTAAAAATCTAATCAAATGAAATATAATTAAAAAATATTTAGCGCTGTGTTTTTGACCAAATAAATGCAGCATTGGAGGGCATAAGAAACAATTTTCAAAACAAAACAAACAAACAAAAACTTACTGATGCTAAGCGTTTGAATGGTTGTGTAGTAAAATTTTTTTATTTTATATACTTTTACCGCTCTGTCCTAATTTACAGATTCTTTATAAAAGACCAATTATAATTCAAATGTGCTTGGCTAGATGGAGGTATGTGGGTGTAAGTTGGGGTATCTGATCGCATCCCCTCACTTTAGTGATGCATGGTGTTTGGGTTCCTCTCTGACACAAAGCTAATGCGCTGTAATGGATTGCAAATGAACTGTGCCAAGGACACCACCAATTCATCACACCTGAGAGGGCTGCAGATTCCACCGCTGCTATCAGGGGAAAAGCAGCAAAACGCTTTGACTTAAAATGAATGGAGCAGATATAGAGTTAATCAGCATTTATGGCGGGATTTTCTCTCGTTGCTTTAAATTTGCAAAATGGCTGTTGGAGTGAGGGGGGTGTAAATGAATGATCCCCTTTGAACGTTATCACTGAATTGGTCTTTTGTGCAGTCTACAACAGTGGAAATGAGGTCAATTCTATATAATTGGTCTAATATCACTGAGATTTTGGCACCACAAGCAATAGCACAGAGTGAAATTCTAAATGACCACACACCTGTTAAAGTGCATGTTGTTTTATGCGAGGCAAAAAGAGGTTTGTAGTAATTGGAGCCAAGAAATGAGCTGCAGTATAGTCAAATCCCTTCTGCGTCTACACTAAACAAATCCTCTCTTTATTTTAAATGAACTATGTATTGTAGACAGAACTTCTTTAAAGGTATAGTTTATTCAAAAATTATACTGGATCATTATTTACTCATCCCCATGTCAGTCCAAGTATATTTTTGATTCTTCAGCACATGACGTAAGATATTAGAAAGGAATTTCATGGTGCTCTATTTTATACATTTAGTAAATTAAGCTCTTAATCTTAAAAAAAAAAGACAAAAAGTGCCATTAAAATAATTTATATTAATTATTACAGGTCTTCTGAAGTGACAGAAAAATAATCTCTCCACCTTTCATCTCAGATCTCAGTGTCTAATTCTAATATCATCATAACATGCTTTGCTGCACCATTTGAGTGCATTTAAAAAGTAGCATAACTAGATTAAGTCAGTAAGTCAGTTTTATTTTTTTTAAATAAATTAAACACATTAATAAAGGGTGCATTAAATGGATTAATAGTAATAATAAAGATTTTACAATGGTAATTGGTACAATGGTTTTAAAAATGTAAAACAGCAGACACAAAAAAAATTCTGCTTAACTTTTCCTTTTAGCCTTTTCCTTAAAGGCATGTAGCTACAGTATATGGTATGAAGCTCAAAATGTTATATGTTGAACATATCTATTTAGTTTAACATGTCTTTTCTTATCTGTACTATTGCATTCATTCATCAGCGATAATCAGTGAAGTTACACTAGAGGCCATTCCCACACACTCAGAAATCACACAGCGCACCAGGGCCAAAAGCAACCAGAAAGCCTGTGTCATTCAATCCCGCTCATTCCCCTGATGAAGGCAGCCCGCAGCTCTAGAGAAGATGATTGGAGGAGTGATGAATAGCATCACTCGGCTCCTCCTACCCGTGACTGGGCTGTCAAACAGTTACGTTTATGACCTTTTCGAAATTTCATCACACCATGTATAGTTTAAGATATCTCTATGATCATTTAGCTTTCCCTTATTGCAAACAAAGGAACCAAAGCAAAATGAATGCACAAAAGCTCCTGAAAGGGATTTTGCTCATGCAGATGTGCATCCCCAATAGAGGGTCAACTGAGTGGGGGGAGACGGAATTTCCAGAATAGCATGAGCACTCCTACACAGCACCTGCCAACCATCAGGTAGAAAGATGCAAAAGCAGGAAAGAGAAAGCAAGCCATAGAGAAGAGAGAAGGCGAGAAATGAGATGTGGAACAGACTGTTCTGTTGCACTCTGATCACTGCCGTCACATTCAACCTGCTTTCAGAGCTGAATCAGAATGAGGATGATTCAAGTGGTATTCCACCCGGGCCGTCTCCCAATCCAATATTAATAATGCCCCTGAGACCCTCATTATGTTCCCTCCTGTCTGAGCGGCAGAGGAGAGTTTTGTCCTCTGATACTGGCAGAGGTTGTCTAGATGTCGCAAAAAAAGAAAAAAGATCTGCAGTTTCGCCTGCGTGTCCTGCATTTGAGAAGTTCAAAATGAGAATCGGCTTGCCAGTACATTAGTTCTAAATAAGATCATTATTCTTCTAAACAAATGGCCTCTGTCATTGTTTAAATGGACAGTGCACCCAATAAAAAATGAAAGTTTTGTCATCATTTACTCACCCTTATGTCATCCATATGACTTTCTTTTTCTGTGATACTCAGAAAGATATATTTATAGCAGGTTAAGCTGCAGGTTTCTAATTTAAGTGAACAAATGCTAATGTCATCACATGGCTTCAAAAGACATGGAACATCTGGAAACCTTAGGCGATTTTTGTTTCTGAAAGTCAAGAGGTTTTAAAATCTAAAAACGTCTTTTAAAGATGGTTGCATTTATTTGATCAAAAAAATACAGTACAAACAGTGTGTGACAATACTGTGAAATATTATTAGCATTTAGCTGCTTTCTGTAGTAATATTAAAATGTAATTCATACCTACAAATTTTCATTCAATTATTACTGCATTCCTCAGTGTTATGAGCCTAGAACTTTTATAACCATGTAAATGTCTTTACTGTTACATTGCTCAATTAGATGAATCCTTGCTATCTAGCTAGCTACCTAATGAACGTTTGTGAACTCCCAGTAATAACTTTTTTCGTTTAATCAACTGTCATCATTTACTCACTTTGGCTCTTCCTCTAATGGCACAGCTGAATATATCAAGCTGGAAATATGACACCTCAAAACTGTAATTATCATATAACAAGGCAATGAGAAAAAAGCCATTGAATGAAACAGCTCTTCTCTTACAGGATGCTTTAGAAGTGTAATACTGCTCCTCCAGGATGTTTTTTTTGTCTCTTACTGTTTCATCACATCACTGGTGTTTATAGGATAAGTGGATCACAGCATTGAAGTGTTATAGAGAGTGGTCATGCCAAAGAATATATGGTTGGACTTTTCCTTTGGTGAGTTTAGAGCTGAACTGGTCTGATTGTTTTGGGGCAAGTGGCCTGTGTGAGCAAACTGAAGCATGCAGTACTGTCGTAATACTGCGTAATGCCACTCTGGACCTGGGTCATTAGCTGGGCAGATCCATGCCAGGCTGGTAATCCTTATCTGATCAGTTTATGAGCGTAATCCGTGTCTACAGCAGCGCCAGGCTCCGGCTAAGACCCACGGCTTGTCTGTCTATATCACACATGCATAAATATATGACCTTTTAAAACTGAAAGTGTCACATGTGGCCATTTTGATCACGCGAACACTAGCCACACTGGTTCGGTCGACCTGGATAAGACCTCACACGCGCTTGCTTACAAAGAGCAGATTTGTGAGCGTGAACAAGCAAGAGGTGAGAAAAATGCAGGAGTATTTTTCACCCCTCCTGCTGAGACGGCGCTGGTTATCTCTTCAAACACACACTTTGGCCGCATGCGAGTGGAAAACTTGCGCAGGAAGTCCATTCATTAGCAGCAGCCCCCCATGGCCAGGAAAATATTCGCAGCCATTCATTCAGGAGAATGATCTGTCTTCTTGGGAAAGTTGCTGTCACAGAGATTGGGAATGATAAGTGTTGAGTATGCGAGGAATATAACTGCGCCTCCTTTGTCACTGTACTTTGCTGCGCTTTTTCTGTGCTCTCGCTGTGCTGTGCCCTCACATCCATTGTTAGCGTAATGAAGATTAATATCGCAGATTACCTGTAGTTCTGCTGAAGTACACTTGGGTCTGAGTCACTACGTTAATGGCGGCCCACCTTATACTAGCTTGTGTTCTATCATGGCAATGTTTGTTCATGTGTACATGCATGCACTGCAATGTCACACTGATTCATATTTGCTTCCACTCACTATAGGGACACATTCTAATCTGCAGTGGCACTATAATGGCTCCGTGGGTGTCCAGAACAAGACCTTAACAAGCTGTCATCTGAGAGGTGCGATAACAGAAAGTGGATTGTGCTTTGCTTTTGTGTTGTTAAAAAAAAAAATAGTGGAAACTTCGCCCTAATTATCTGGCTTGACACTTTTTGCCTTGTGATTGAGGATGGAAATAAGAAGCTATAAATTGAAAATGTGCAGTGGGCATTAAAAGTATTTGAAAATTTGAGCTTAGTTTAAAAGTTTATGAATTGTGTTAGATAACAAGATTTCCGAATAAGTGGCATCTGCGAACAAAAGAGGCTAGACTTTTTTTTCTTTTCGCAGAAGTATCCACATTTCTTACTAAAAAAACTTTTAATCAGCTGGTTTCACCATCCTTTATGATTTTTTCAGTCGGTTTGACTAAGGATTTAGTTCGTAATCCACCAAGTTTGACAACTAAGCTTTGACTCTCAAAAGAAAAGGCCCATTTTTCTGTGTTAATATAAAGGATTTTTATGTGTTGATGTTTCACTGGTGTTTTAGCTGTGTTATAATATGCAGCACATAAGGAAATGCCTGTGAACGTAACAGAAAAAGTACTGGTAGTTTTCTGACCGGACATCGTCCATTTCTCTACAGATTATTTTCTAGCAGTGTGCATTTTATCCTCCTTTTTTGTTTTGCCTGTGTCTATTATATTATCATTTAAAACAAACGACAAACTGTTTTAACATTTTAACATCAAAATGTTTTTCTTAGTGTGTTTGTGCTATTTATTTTAATAAATGCCCCTTGGTTTTTTTATCTAATGACATCCATATGTTTTTAAGTATGCCTTTAAGGTGTTGAAACATTGTAAGTTCATTAAGAACAAAATAGATCTGCTGACATTAGAAATAAATGCAAATGCACTGAAAACCACTTTGCAATATAAGAGAATAAATTGCCAATGGATAACTCTGCTACAAGCTTCTCAATAAACAGAAAAAATAATAAAATATTTTTTTTGCAGCTTTGCTCTAAGGAGACAGTGTAAACCTCCATTACTATCATTAGCTTTATTTTAAGCATTTTAAGAATTTCATCTAATGGATATACAATACTGTGGTTAGTATTACTTTTAAAAGATGCATTAAATTGATCAAATGTGACATTAATAATGCTACAAAAAAGAATAAAATGCTGTTCTTTTCATTTCTGTTCATCAGCGTATCTTGACAAAATGCAATCCCCAAAAAAGTATTAAGCAGCACAATTGTTTTTAGCAATGATAATAAGAAGAAATTATTTTAGAACACCTAAATCAGCAAAGAATGATTTCTGAAGGATCACGTGATGCTGTGGAGTCATTTGCATTTATATTAAAATAGAAAACTGTTGTTTTATATTATAATATAACTTTTCAATAATACTTAAAAAAATCTTACTGACCCCTCTCTTACTGATCTCTTCTGTTCCTCAGGAAGTTATAATGCATCAGATTGAGCCAAGCTCTACAATATATGTAAGTCTTTTTGTAGGTGCGTTCCTCTGGATTGTGGTCTATAGTGTATGTATACTTGTGTGGGTGCGAGAGTAGATGTTAAATATCTGAAGCATTGCTAATATTGCTCAGGACAGTCCAGTGAGTGTGTTTCCCCTCTCTCATCAGTTTGGAGCACTCCAGGGACAGATTACACTAACACTCTTGCCCACCTGCATGCTGTAAATCTATTCCTCCCTAGCAAATCATCTTCTGCACTGACCACTGAGATTTACATCCTTGCCTGCCTACACACAGTCTATGAGATGGCAGTGCAAGACGGGCTCTGAGAGGCGGCACCTGCTTGATAGATACAACCGTGTAGGTTGAGGGATAAGTGTTATTTACTGTTGCAGCTAATTGCTTTTGTCATAGTCTGAGCGTGAGACCTGCGTGAGCTTGAACTGAGAACAGAAGGAATAGAGACGTCTCACAATCCTCTTCTAATTAAGACTTATCATAGACCCACACCTAATTTCGCAAATGAGCTGACTGCAATAAACAATGTAAGTGTATGTTCTACTGTTAAAGTGTGATGTTTATCCAGCGATCGTTTTGCTTGTTCAGAAACTGTAGGATTTATTTTCTGACACATGCAGAAAGGCAAATGTTTCATTCTTCTGGGTTCTATTCTGCTGGCAGTTTATTAGCTGAACCGAATCAAATGATATTGCTATTCCAGAGAATTTGACCTCGGTGTACAATATCTGTGTAACTGAGAGCTAAAATGAATCACAAATTACAACTGACTGACTACGATGTGGAATTTTGTGGTGCCTATGACAGACAGATGCAATACAAGAGAAGCTATTAGGAAGTATTTTACATGGACATGTTCACCAGGCCCCACTTGGATGGTTCTCATAAAGTACCTTTGGATCCAAGAGATTCCTGCACAGAAAGGTTGTACGCCTTGAGCCTTTCGGATCATTTGACAGATGAACCTTAAGGGTAAACTGACAGACAAAATTAAAAAGCAGATGTTAAGGACATGCTCGCAGATGTGGTCAAAGTCACTCATCTTGCCTTAGTCAACATATGGCTATGAGAACTCATGCTGTCAGAATGATGGTCAAGATCAACATCCAGTCTCCCCTGTCAATATGCCTTGTAATTTAACTCATTTGACTGAATAAAGCTACACTGATTTTTTTTCCTTAATAGATCTTCCTGCGCTTTAGAAGCAGCAGAGGATGTGTACAGATAGCATATGGCAGTGTGCCTCAGAGACCCATGCAGGCTATCTTGTGAACCCTGGTGAGGATGAGGATTTGTAATGCTCTGTGACCTCACAAGGTGACATTGCTAGGCCAAAGTCAGCAGTTAGTGCAGCTACTGAAGCATGACAGGAAATCAACAGTCTGTGTATGTTGACCTGCAGAGAGCATTTCTAAACATGGGGCATGCGTGTGGCGATATCTTTTCCAGGTGTTACTTAGTGGAAGTCCCAGTAGTGCACACATGCATTTATCTGCTTTTACATCCATAACGTTCCCCTGTGGGAAAATCCATCTTAAAGGGATAGTTAACCCTAAAATGTAACTTGTCATAACTTTATCTTCCATTCTTAGAAATAATTCCAAAATATATTTTTTACAGTGATCCCTAGCCTCTGTTTTTGTGGTTCCACTTTTAAAATTACTTTTCATGGGTTTTGGGTTAATCCAACAAAGCTGGTAGCCCAGATAGATGGTTTCTAGCTGGCCTAAGCTGGTCATTCACTGGCCCCAGTTGGTCATGAGCTTCAGCAAGAATACATTTTACAAGTTAAATAAAAATAATAAGTGTTCAAAGCGGTTTTTAGAACATGGCCATCAATCTTAGACCATTAAGAAACCAGTTAACAACTTCTCTCGTATTACAACACCTCATACTATAAGAGACAGCGGTGTGTCAAAGTAGACCCTGTTTAACATCTTTACGCGTCGGTGTTAGTATTGTGCGCCGCTGTCGCTGTCCGTGGTTCTGAAGGCGGAGCTGTTAAACCATCACGAGAGCAGGCAGCAGGCCTAACATGCGTTTCCGTAACAACCGACAGGAACACGTGTGCACATGCTGAGATGGACCCTCTAATGCAAATGGGGGACCGCAAAACGTCATCGGGTGGATAAACGAGAACATGATGAGAGTCGCCTTACCTTCCAAGCAACATGTCCTCCACAGTCCCGAGTGGGTCATCACCTCTTCGTTCTTCTTGCTGGTCTCGTTCTCGTTGTTGCTCTTGATCTTACACACGCCGCGCGAGTACAGCCAGTAGTCCGTGCCCACCGCGATGGTCATGAGACTGAAGGCGGCGAACGCGCCCACCGTGGTCAATAACATCTGAACTCCGCGGTCAAACACACCCATGTTTCCGCATTCCATGAAAGGGGGACCCCCTTTCCTCTTGATGTATAGGAAATAAATATTTGAAAATTTACGGGACCAAACCAAATTAAAAAAATGGGATATATTTGAGCGAAAGGAGGGGGAAGGGGGAGGATGCGGTAGGAACCTTATGGTTGCGTTTGGGTGAGAACCGATTAAGGAAGAAATAGGTGAGCCTTTTTGGCTTTTTCGTTTGTTTTTGGAGTGGAACGGTACGCTTTCCGCACTGTTCCAACAAAGAGCAATTTACCGTCCTAAATCGTTTGCCCTTGTCTTTTTTTCTAAACGAGGTAAGATATGCAGCAGCTAGTGCTACAGCTTAAACTTACACGAACATTCGCGTTGCAAAGCCACTAATCAAAGATAATAATTAATTGCCGAGGCCTTTAATAATGGCCTGAGCATGTCATTCAAACGCCACAGCAATTAAGCCAATGCTGAACAACGCTTGGTTTTAATTAAGACAATTTAGGCGCGTAGATTTGATGTGTTAGGAATTGAGGATAAATACTGGTTTAGGAAGAATGTGGAATTCGGACTGGCGTTGACGGAGCAATGGAAGGCTTTGTGTCGGATCGTAATATATCTAAACAATTCGATGTGTTACAACAACTGTTGACCTACGTAGCTGCTTAACAAACACGCTGTCCTCTCTTAATATGGCTAAGCAAATCCTAGTCTATTCTAATCAAGAGGGAAAGACGCAGAGAGGAAGAAGAAAAAAGCCCCAGAAAGGACAGGGAAAGCTCTATTCAAGTGCAGGAGCAGAAAAAAAAAATACAGGATAGATGGATGGATGGCCAGGATAGTCCAGTTCAAAACCAACAAAAAGAATGTCCAGGTGAATCTAAATCTGCCGCTCTCGCGTCAATTCGACAAATCAAGTCAACGATGGAATGACAGAATTCATCAAGAACGAAACATAAATGAGCAAAATGGAATAATAAAATAAAGCACTACTATATATCCTTTTTCCTAAAATTCTGATCCCCAGTTTCCATATGTATCTCCTAGCTCTTTGAAGCTCTCTTCCGAAAATGGCAATCTGCTGTTGAATATGGTGCCGTCGAAGATCCGGTTAGAGCAGGGAGCATCCAGCAGAACGAGCCGACCATTACTAGTCATAGAGCCGGCTAGAAGAGACCGAGAAGGCGGAGGCGCCGGAACTGCTGTGGTCTACACCCGCCACTGATGCTTGCTTATCCAAATCCGCGCTGGCTTTCTCGCACCCAGAACCGTCCCGCTTGCAGAGCCCTTGCGCCATGTAAAAGACAAAAAGACCTGAGAATGAGGAACGTGGTGTGCTGGGAAAGGAGGATACGGGTCTGCTTCTGTCCCCTTTGCTTGTGTGCTAGTGAAGATTTGGGAGAGGGATGTAGGCAGGCGTGCTGTGGCTCAGAAAGAGGGAGGGAGAGAGAGAGCGAGAACGAGAGAGGGGGAGCGAGAGAGAAAATTATACAACAGAGAAGGGATGTGCGGCGACAGAAAAGGGTGCAGTTAAAACTCTTATTTAGACGGAGCGAAACATACGAATATGAACTCGCGTTCTCGAACGAATATAGAGGACGATGCACATGCTGGGTTGCAGCTGACTACATGTAATGTGGATTATGTAATCGTTTTTTTCTTTTCTTCTTTATTAGCCTATTATTATTATTATTTTTTTTTTTGTGTGCAATAATCAAAATCGTTTTATTAGTATAATAGCCCGCGCAGCATTTTAAGATGGCCTGCAGGAAATCTACGTTTGTAAATGATAGGATATTTAATAAATAACATAAAAATATAGAATGATGACAGGACTTCTATTTTGTATGATTCTAATCTTTACGAAAAGCGTTCAATAGCCGTACTGTTGCCATGGTTACCAGCTCAGACTATCGCAAAATCTGTTCGCGAGCATCAGCATATTGCAATTTAAAATGTTTGCACTTAATTGCTGAAATCTTTATGATAATAAATTTACATATATAATTACATAAATGTATAGTTTAAAGACTGTTTACCCAGCATTTGAATGCAATAAACACAATGCATTATTATACTCCAAAAATACATACATTATTATATTGTACTCCAGCAATACAATTTTCATTGGCTTATTTGCTTTTCATAATGATTGTTTGTTCTTAATGTATCATTCTTATTCATCGTCCCATTGCCCACTTCATAAAGCATACATATCTCTCACGTAACGCAATAATACATAATGCAAAATATCAGAAAAGCTTTGTCTAGTAAAAACAAAAGTGAGAAAAAGGCTTTTTGCCTATGTGCATCGAGTTCTGTGCAAAGGAATGCAAAGCCGCATAATATAGCACCTTACCATGCTAGAGCCTCCTTTAGAGCCCTTTTAAGTTTCATGCATACAGCAACCGACTCTACCGCCCCCTTCTCCTGACCAAAGGACATGCTTAAAATTCTAGTCTGGTACAGTGCTGGACCACTCCGGATTTAAAGCGCAGACGACAGATGAGGAGAGCACACTGACAGATACGGAGAGGAAGGGGACAGGAATATATAGGGTAGTAGATTTAGTGAAGCAGGGAATTGGGAAGTGTGATTTCAGATTTGCAGAAAAAAAAATTATAGCATATAGGACGTTTGTCTGTTTTCATAAGCACGAATACATACAAAACTATGGTTATCAGTGGATGCAGAAGGATGGGTGTAAATGTAACACATGCCGATACGATACCTTAGTAAACATAATATGCACAAACTAATGTCTGGGGCAAATATGATAGAGGTGGTGTTAACGCATGAGAAAGTGGCTGGTCTCCATCATTAGTCGCTGTGTGTTTGCCCACTCTGTTCCTGCACACTAATCCAGCCTCTATTAGCTGTGTCATGATCACTGGAATGAACAATGAGCAAACAGGAGTTCTGGCTTTGGCCACTGAGCCTGACTGTGTGATCTACTGTGAACCAGCAGGGAATGATTAAATGGACATAAGTGAATGGGTATTTTAGAGACACGAGTATATCATTAATGCTGGAGCGGATTGTAGTGTGTAGCATCAACGTATGGTATAAAATCCCAGCCATGTTAGTGTTGCAGAAATTTGCCTGAAGTGCACCTATTGTTGGCAACAGAGTATATTTACTGTGAAATATTACCTGAGCCACCGCTGTGCCTATTATCAGTTTACGGCTAACATTTTGAGGTGCATGGAGTTTATTATCAGAGGCTTTAAAGCGATACTGAAATTCAGCGCGGCTCCATTATCCCTGAGCAGTAGGAGGGGGGCCGTCATGTGGTTTTGGAGTTGCTGCTAAAACGGGTCTCTGATGGTGTGGCCCTTGCTGGTTTTGGGCTTCACTGGCACATGGAAAACTCTGGAATTCATTCCCTGCGATTGAGGTCTGTGTTCACGGTACATACTTCCCACGTGGACCTTTAATGTCAGCTAAACATTAGCCTGCAAAAGACCAGCGCTAATCAACTGCTTGTTAAAACACCCCTTGAGCATTGGCTTAAGCAATGCTTAAAGTGAATTGTGCTCTGCAGAAGAGAGAGAGGGAGCGAGAATGAGTCGTGGAAACGCAAAGGATAAGGTAGCTCTTTGAACTGCTTCCTTTTTTGTGGTTTCGTTAATTGGATGTGATTATGTGGAGTCACTTGGTAAAACTCGCCTGGGGGCACACTCTTTCTCTTAGGGGTAGACACTATTTCCCTCCGCTGAAGGTCCCGTAGATAATTGATACACTGGTTTCAATACCTCCTGCCTTTGTGTTGCCATGTGTATTTGTTCTAACACAGGGGTGTAGATCTAGCTTTTTGAGGTC
>JAUCNO010000710.1:9092064-9104485 GCA_032353835.1 Enteromius viviparus | reverse complement strand
TTGGATTTGTCAACCCAAAACTAATCCTGTAACTCTGAGTTTGTTTAGCCACCATCATGGTACAGGCCCCAGGTCTCATTCTACATGTGCTACAACAGCTTGGTTTTGTTGACAGAGGGACTGTGTTAGACTGGCCAGCAGATGTGTCTCCTATTATAAATGTATGGCTCATTGTGAAAAGGAGAATCAGATAACAGCAATCACAGTCTAATGAGTCTTGTATCAAGCGAGACTGGTCAAAAATTTTGCTTGCAGAACTTCAACAATTATCCTAAACAATAAAACAGTCATTAAAAGCACCATTAATGTGACAAAGTGTTAAACATGCCTCTGTCTCAACGTTTTTGGAATGTGATGGAGCCCATATAAGCCCATAAGTTCATATTTTTAAAAAAAACATTTACGTTGGTCAGTGAAAATTTGGAAATTATTTCTTTGTATTTTTGTGGATTAGATATAGGTTAAAAATAATAATAAAAAAAATCAGATTTTAGATTTTCTTAATAAAAAAAAATGCCCTAATTTCTTTGTAATTGGGGTTTTAATAACTTCTATAAACAGATGTATTTGGCATCATGTTCAGGATCTCAGGACAGCAGTGGAGAAAATCTGCAAGTTCTTGGAGAAAAATCTAGATGATGATGCTATCCAACATATTGTGGAGAAGGCAACTTTCAAAAACATGAAGAAGGACCCGAGGGCAAACTACGAATTCCTTCCTGGAGATCGACTGCTTAAGCCCCAATTCATGCGCAAAGGTCAGTATTCAAAGATTACAATCTTGGAAGATGTAGACAGGTTCTATACTTATTCTATTCTTGTAATTGGTTTGCTGTTCCAGGCACAATAGGAGATTGGAAAAACACATTCACTGTGGCACAAAATGAAATATTTGATCATATCTTCAATGAAAGAATGAAAGACTTACCACTGAACTTCATCTGGGACTTGGACACAGATGCAAACTAAAAACATTCACAAATAAAAGAAGCAGCAGTTCTTGCCACTAGACATTAAACTGTTTTTTAAAACACTGTTCTCCAAAGCCTACACAATAACTGGACCACTGTACAACCAATAATCTCTTATATAAGCTTTACATATCAAGTATGACATTAAAAAAAAATGTTAAAAAAAAAATTTAGTTTTGTTTTTACATTGCATTAAAATTCACTTGATTTCATGCAGACTAATATATGACCCATAAAGGTTCATTTAATTTGGTCAATTGAGATTTATACATTATAGATAACAAAAAACAAACTTATTTTGTGGTTTATGTGTAGTTTTTTAGGATAGAGCAATATTTGAAAATCTGGAATATGAAGTTGCAATTAAATAAATAAATTGAGAATTTAAAGTTGTCCAAATGTAATGATGCTGAAAATTCAGCTTTGCAATCAGGAATAAATTATATATTCAAATAGCATATTTATTTTAAATTGTAATATTGCACAATGTTTTTTTGTGTGTGCTAGTGATTAAATAAATGCAGCCTTGGTGGGAACTCAAATGTCAGACCATTAGATGTATGCATTTCATAGACACTTAAATGTTTTTTGTTTAGTTTTTGATCAAATAAATGCAGTCCAGAGATCAGCATCATGAAGCCGGTTTAGTTTGTGCCAACTCTGGGTTTTAGGTACCATGAAATTGGTTTGGCTTTTAGCAGCTTACGCTCCACAGCTAACCTGCTTTGGGGCTAGTTATGGTTTGTTTTAGGGATGTCAAACCGAAAGTCAACCAATTATTTAAGCAAAGTATCATCTCTAATGCAATAAAGCCACTCCTCCAGTTTCTCCTACTCCAAATTAAAGGACACTATACTTTTTTTTTTTTTTTTTAGAAAATCATCCATTTTTAATTATTTAATTTAATTATTTGATAATATTTACATCTTCCTTGAACATATATAGGAAAATGTGTTCTTTAAGTTCTTTAATTTTGCTGTGCAAAGTGTTAATCTACACATTGTTCAATCTCAATCTTTGGTAGTGAAAGGCACTGACTCTCAGGAGAAGAGAATCAGTTTAAAAGCATGTGATTGGCTGCTCCATTAACTCCGGATGAAGCCTGAGCAGACAGGAAGTTGTCCAGCAGCTTCATGGTATCGTGGTTTGGTTTTGTAAACTAATCCTGTAATCCTAGATTTTGCTCAGCCACCATCATGGTACAAGCCCCAGGTGAGAACATGCATTTGAAAGACATTTCATCATTATGCTTGTTCCCTTTAAATCAAACCCATAGTCTTAGCATTTCTAGCACAATATTTTAACAATTGAGATTTATCAGCATCAATTCTAAAAATAAGGAGCATTTATATTGCCTTAAAGCTTCAACCTAATATAAAAAACAGGAAAGGCAGTCGAACCTGAAAGTACTCATTACAAAACTGAGACGTCGCCACAGTGCATGAATAATCAATTATCTTTATTCAGCTCTGACAGCATTGAAACACATCAAACCAGCAGCTGTGGTAGTTAATGACTCCTTAATTGTCTTCATCTGTTGGGGAAAATTAAAAGTGCATCAGAAACAAGAGGTAACCAACTAAAAAAAAATATATGGAAAAAGGCACCGAAGTGAGAAACAATCCATTATCCTCACCCTCTTCATCTTCTTCTTCGTCGTCATCATCCTCCTCTTCATCTTCATCTGAGCTGAAGGTTCCATCAGGCAGGCTGTAAACCCTAATTACTTGCTGCAAGGGACACAAAAAAAATGCTATGAATTAATAATAATAATAATCTTGATTGCACAAAAATTAAAGTTGACAAGGTGATTTCTACTGGCAAAATTAACACCACCGATACCACATAGTTTATTTCCTTTCAACTCAGCGATGTTCATAATAAAGAATGTTCAGATGGGTTTTACATATAAATAAGACAAAATTACTCCATTTTAAGCCATTTGGAGTTTCCTGCTTTGTTGCAGTATATAAAATATCTCAATCCTGCAATGCAACAGACTTCAAACCCAGCATAGCTTCCTTCTTGCCTTATTAGGGTCTTTAAGGATGAGGTATTTGCCCTCCTCCAGCTTGCGACAGATGTCGATCACGCAGCGCAGGATGCCCCAGGCATTCTCCATACTCAGGTTAATTTGGCTGGCAAACTCGTTGGGTTTAAACTGCTGTGTCCCCAAGACAACATGCCTAGATGAGTCCTTGACGTGATAACGGGAGACATACCTAAGAGAGAAGGAGGTGCAGTGAAAAATCAGCAAATGACAAAAAAAACAACTGACAACAAGTTTTTTTTTTTGTTGCTCACCCTAATTTGAGGTACTCCGATCCAGCGAGAATGGCACAGCAGGTCCAACGGGCCAATTTGTAACTGTTGTTCTTCAGCTCCGTGGCCAGAACAGCTCCTCTCTGGGAATCCAGTTTCTGTCTCCAGTCCACTCCATTACAGTACTGTAAAGAGCACAGAATTATATCACCTGAATCAGCCAAAATACACTTATCCTTCTCTCTTTCTTTGTCTTACTCTGGAATCCCACTCGTTCAGGGTCTTGACATTAATAAAAGAGACTTCTCCGTTTGCACCAGTCATCACTCCATCATGCTCACAGCGCACCATGAGGTCAATGTCTTCCCCCAGCTTCCACCTTCGGTACCTGAGAATCAGTCAGATAAGGTTACCATTTCGAATTTTACATACTTATAATATATGTAAATATATAATCCCTTGTAATACATGTCTTCACTATTTAAGGCTGTTTAAACAACGCTTATATATATATATATATATATTATATGATCATTTTAGTCTCAAACACCACGTTTAACAAAACAAGTCAAACCTAACCTAAAGTCACATATGGAAATACAGAAATAAAACTAAACAAAAAGGCACAAAACAAATAAGGGAAATTTAAAAACAAACAAACAAAAAAACTACAACCATTTCAGCCTGTCTGAACAAGTTTCATGGAAATGTTACAAAAATAATATCTACAAAGCTCAGCACAAACCTGTAAGCAACAGATGCCACCTCACTCTTCTCCGTGTCCTCCTCAACAAACGGGTTAGGATTGGGGAACTTGTACCTCTCTCCTCCCTGACACCAGAGCAACAAAAACAGTTAAACAAATATCTTTGTCTGAAATGGAAAATACTTCATTCATGTATCGTGTTAATAGCCGGTTAACTGTGGAAAACAAGGGCGCACCATTCTGAGACACTGCTGGCTGAAGTTGTGGTTGATGTAGGTGGCCTCCATGGCCAGGTTTCGGGGGGAGTTGAGGGAGCTGCCCTCGTCCTGAGGCGGCTCATTCGCAGTCTCACTCACAGTAAGCAGGTCTACAAAGGGAGAAAAGTTTAAGCCTTAAAGCTGCACAGATATTACTTTATGCATCAAAAACAAAATAATTTTTATTTATTATCATCAGGGCTTGACAGTAAGATTTTTTTACAGTAGTTTTCAATTGCACAACTATATGAATAAAAAAAGCATTTTTATCTCTGCCATAAAAAAAAAAAAAAAAAAAAAAAACTTTTTTTGCAAAATCTTGAAGTCAGAGACAAATGTGTATAAGGGTTAGCGTTCATAAACATTAATAAACAAAACCTCATCTGTTAACCACATTGGCACCTTTACTTTGGATTTGCTCATCAGAGTGATCAAAACTAGGGATGGGTATCATTAAGGTTTTACTGGTATTACTACTACGGAACAGACGGACATTTCGCGCGCGAGATTGACAATAACAAGTGCCAACAAATGTCTTTTATATTATCGCAAATTAGAAAAGGTTAAAATATGCTATAATATAACGATTATTTAGCAATAGGATTTTTTTCTGCAGTACCGAGAGCAGAACTGTTAACGTCAGAGCTTATCGATACTTCGTACTTATATAATTTAGCACCGGTACCAATTGAGTACCATGTTTCCGTACCCATCCCTATTCAAGTCACAGATATACTTATATGTTATGCTGAAAGATGCACAATACACCACCTGCCAAATTAAGGCGAATTCATTGTACATTAACAATTTGGAATAAATATACTATTAAAAAAACTACATGGGAGACACATTGAATTGTGTTCATACATACACAGAAAACAGTGCACTTCAATTTTAAAGATGAGGTATCATGCGACAGTGCTTGTCGTCTGCTGTGTTACCCCCTTCGCACTGACCCTGAGCAATGCTTTCATTTCAAGGCAAGCGAAAATACAAGCGTTTGAGTTAAATCCGAATATGGACAGCATAAAGACTTTGACATCCATCGAAATGAGGCACACTCATCTGAAGCACAGGCTTACCAAAATCAGAGTTGTCTCTCTTGTCAAAAAAGAGCTTGTTGCCCACACGCTGAACAATGATATCCCAGGAGTTCACGGAACGCGTGCAGCACATCAGAGTTGCCAGGATGGCATCGGTGGCAAACACATTGCCCTGGGTTTTAGCCAACTGTGAAGACATTTTCAGAACAAGACCAATTAGCATTGCCACTTATAACAGAAAAAAGACATGAGCAGCAACGACAGCTGAAGTGATGCTGTAAGTGTGCTTTGGAGTACCTTGCGGATCACCGGGTCATCAGTGGTGGTAACGGTGTGGAAGATCCTCTTGATGCTCTTGAGTGGCTTTTCATTGCGTGTGGTGACGCGATCGAAAGCCTTGTCGTAGTGCTCAAGAGCTCCACAGCACTCACTGTGAAAAAGAAACTCAGTGAAGGACTCCCTCAAGAGTAATGCGCTCGTACAAAAATTATCTGTTTTTGACACAAGTAACGGCAGGGTGCTTACATGTCAATTGGGTCGGCCACATCCATGTATCTCATTTTCATGAGTCTGGGGAAGTCCATCTCCTCCTTCACCTCCCAGTCACTGCGCACCTCCACAGAGGAGTCCCTGGGCTTCAGCTGGGCCTGAGGTCACAGGAGAGGAGTCCGAATGAATAAATAATCATATTTAGCCAATGAAGGTGCAGGAAAGTGAAAAGCATTTTCAATACTAAAACTAGGGGTGGGCAGGATGACCAAAATGGAATAACAAACAACAGGAATCATTTATTTTTTTGATTGAATTAAGTCATTACAACATCTAAAGTTTTAGGTTATTAGTGAAATTATACATTTAAATATAGAGTAAAATTAACTACATGTACTTTATGGTTATTGGTTAAGATAAGAATTTGGGACACTTGCATACAATTATGCATAATTTATTATATTATTAATACCATAATGTAATGTGTAATAGGGACACTTTGTTATCAACTTTTGACTTAAATTGTATAAATCTGACTTGAAAATTAGTACAAAACCATCATAGCAAAAAACACAACAACTAATGATGAGCAATAGGACAAATAAACAAAGAGGAACGAACAGTACATGCAACAGAAATATGATATACTTCAAATCTAAAAACAAAACGGCATAGTTTTTATTGTATGAGATAAATATAGACTGGAGGATTGAATAAAAAGCCAAATGCTAAAAGAAAATAATGGTAAAGCACGACTAACTGTGCGCAAAAAAATGAAGAGCCACCTAAGAAAATGAAAGTGGAGGTGACATGCTGTGGTGCTGGAGATCAAAGAAAAGATGAAAAGAGATGAAACGGATGAATTTCATACCTGCGACTTCTGATCCCACTTTTGCCGAACTCCAAATTGCTTCTGGAATTTCTTCTGCAAGCGCATACGGTCCCTATTCAGTGAGAGGTAAGGGTGAGTGCATGTTTGCAAGTCACAACTAAAGGTTTTAGTGTTTTTTTTCTGACCTTTCCTTCTGCTTGGCGCTCTTAGGCAGGGTCTGCATGTTGAACTGAGTGAGGGTCCTGCGATCTTTGTCTCTCCGAAGATTCCTCTGTAAAACAGAAGCACAACATATAATAAAAAACATTGAGGTTAAGAGAGGTTGTAGTAAGAGAGCAAGAACGTAAATGTCCAGAAACCCACCTGAGCGAACCGCATACGGTTCCTCTGATAGGCAGTCTTCTGAGTCTTGGCAGTATCCACCAACTGGAAGCTGGTCTCATCCTCCTCATGGAAATAAGCATACTGACTGCCGCCTCCAAACTGAGAAGAGTACTTATCTAAACAGAACAGAGATCAAACATTTAGACTGATAAGTGACTTTAGCAAAAAAGAAAGTTTAGCCATTTTGACCAAACAGGAAACTGCTGTTGTAAAAATAAGTGTGAACACTCACTTGTGTATCTCTTATCTTGGTATGTAGCACCAGTCCAGTCAGCTACCTGTTCACAAAAATAATAGCAAATTAAAAAAAATAATTAAATAATCATCATCATCGTCCACATTTCCAGGGTTATAGGATTGACCAGGGTATATTAAAGAGAATTCACCTTTCCCAGTCGGTCTCCCTTACTGAAAGGCTGGTACGGCATGTCTTTAAACTTCTCAGGAACAGCACAAGGACCCCATCCTGATGGGTTGTCCTGGATCACAGGTGCATGGAACTTCGCCATTGCCTTAAAAAAAAAAAGTACATTATTAAAATAAGGAACCACTTTAATATTATATTTTATACATACATGTATATTTCCCCTTCTGTATCTTTTATCTGAGCACTGGCTTTGGATTAAACATTACCAACATAAGCAGTATTTTAAGCACAAAGAGGAAAAATCCAATAATACAAGTAGAAACATTAAAAACACAAATATGTAATAAATATTATTAGGTCCCAGTCACAATAACAGTAACGTTACTTAAAAATATGATTTTTTCATTTAAAAAATGCAATACCCAACACACTACCGATACTATTGTTTTTAATTCAATAGCATGCACTGTAAATAATTTTATATATTCTGTCTAACGTTATCTGTAAAGCCGGTTCCGGACACATGACCTAAAGATTAGCTCTCATTGGTCAGCGAGTATTCTTTAGACTCACGAAACAAGAAAAATGGAAATAAAATTCAAAATACTGTTATTGAATTAACTCGATATAAAGAATAATTTGGATATAAAGAATAATTTGGTAATAACGAATACATAATTTTTGTAATGAACAAGACTTCGGATGACCGCTTAACGATCACTGTGGCCGCGGTTCAGAAGCATTTCTACGACATCCTCCAAGATTTTACGAGCGCCATGATGAAAAGTCTCACCGCTAACGCTAGGTCGCACAAAAGAGCCTTGCCCTCTCCCTTTGACTTGATTTGACATTTGTGAAGACATATGTTATTGTTCTACGAATGTCGCTGATACTGTGTCAACAATATAGTCTGACTGATAAACAGCTGCGCGGAAGGATTGAGCGCGTAAAATCAGCTGATGCATTCAGCAGCAGCGCACATGCTTCCTCCCATTAACGTTACATGAAAACTAACTTATCCCAGTCATTTACCGTGAGCTTTAATTTTTTGCGTTTGCTCTTGGCTGTTATTATACAACATCTGAGATCATAAAACGCAAAACGTACCTTTACTGGAGTACAAATTATTTTTGATTTAAGAATGCACGACAACTCCCAGGCGGTGCGGTAAGAGCCCCTGCCGTAAAGGAACGCGTCACTCCAATTTTACGACACTTCACAAGTAAAATAAAAGTCTGCCGTATTAGCGAATGTCTCAGAAATAAAAGTTCACGCGCGTTGTAAGAGGAAGAGCAACGGTTTAGACGTGTACTAGAAGTTCTAATTACAATGATTTACATGTACCTTTTAAATGTTGGAGTATGAATATAAACATAAGTCTGATTGAACAAACAAGCAATTCACAGTTTAAACTACTTAAACAAATAGATCATAACGTCATAAAGTCTGTAGCGTACATTACACAACTTTATTCATTTTTTTAATGCCGTTGTACCTGGATATTATTTGTTGGATAAAGAAATGATCTCTGTTGACCTCACCTGTGGTGGACTTGTTTGGGATAAACATTTATGGAGAGAGGTATCTATCACCATCAGTGGGTCTAAACCCTGCATTATGTTAAGCTACAGTTGAAAACCTGGAGAGCTGGTTTATCAAACAGATATATTGTAAAAATTGTAAAATATTTATTTTAATAGCTACTGTCTTAAACAACCCAAGGGATACTAAAGCTGAGTTCATTTAGTTAGCTATATTTAGTATTAAACGTTACAGATTTGAAACCACCAGATATCACCATTTTACCTGGCTTCCGATTTCTCGTTTCATTTTCCCTATAGGGTTTTTTTTCTCTATTTTTTATACAAGTACAGGTTATTCTACCAGTCTATTTTTTGTGTGTTTTCTTCTTGTCAATTGACATAAATAATAGTACATTTGAAAATCTTGGTGTTTTTCAGCAGTGTGAAAATAAAGTCATTCTTATTCATATTTCTTCAGCTTTACAGTGTGAAAATACATCCCCTACTGGCAACTTCACCTGCTTTTCAAATCCCTATAAAAAGTTTCAGCATTGAATCAAATTTGATTAACTTTTTTTTTTCTTTCAGTAATTAATTTTTTAGGTAGAAAGTGATGACTCTGGAGAGCCTCAAAACCCACTCAACTCCATTCATGTGTGTGTCAACAAGGCATGTGTTCTGCAAGTTGACTTAACTGTAGTGTAGGCGGCACAGATTGAGGATATATTTGAGCCAAGTTCCTGGACTCCTGGAGATTAACACACAAAAATCAAGAAGTCCCTAAAGAAGGCATCATTCAGACGCGAAAAAAAAAAACCAAAACTCTGATGAGAGCACTTCTATGCCACTTATTCATTCAGTTTGATTGCAGTCTTATATTGTACAGATACACTCTCAGAAATAAAGTAATATATATATATATATATACTGTATATATATATATATATATATATATATTCCCCCCTGCCTGCTTAAAGTTCTCTCTCTCTCTTTTTAATGTTTTTTTTTTTTTTAAATTGTAAATTCGTCATACTCACTACTAGCCCAATCAGAAACATTTCCTTTCCTCTATACTACACACATAGTGATAAAAGGCTATGTACTATACTGAGTTTATGCATTTCAGATCTCAGAATGTGCCCAGAGCCCCGGTGGTGTGAAAAGCTTCATGCATTTATTCATAGGGAAAATGCTAAGATCCAAGATGAGCAAACACATGTATAAAAGCGTTGCTGAGAGCTCAGTTGCGTACTCTACTCAGTGGATGGCTGTCCGACAAACACACAAGGGTCCTATGGGACCTTTTCAGTATAACATTTCGATGACATTTCAGTATAAATTGCTCTGTCTTTCTGTTTATTCAATGTGCAACTAATAAAGGCATTCATGTACAGACCCTGTCAAATTTACAGACTGGTGGCATTGTGTGACTTGACAGCTTTGAATTGATCCTTGCTGAGACTTTGAATGTTAATTCTATTGAAGAAGGAGTTCAGACTCTATTGAATGACATGAACCTGCAGATCTGGAGTGATTTAACAATCCCATTAGGTGAACTAGAGGAAAGTATAGGCCTTTAGGCACTCAAATTGTTTCTCTTTCCTGTAAATAGTGCTTCTCCACTGGGTTTAGTTAGATTTGGGCCTTGCATATTCAGTTGCTTCCCTTATTAACCCAGATCGACCGGTGACGTGTTTCTGGGCTCCCTGAAGTTGTCCCCCCGCGGCTAACTATAAACATCTCCAAGAGCACCTGCTGAGTGCCGTCTCTCATATCATTAAACTATTTTAGTGATTCTCTCTGCTGATATTTTACATCTGTTCTTTGGGGCAATAGAAATGAGGCATATTTACTCTCTTGATCTCATTAGGAGGGACCGGGAGTCCATTTGATGTTTTGCGAAGCATTCACTAATGAAAGGAATTGCTCTCTGGACTGTGCAACATTTTATTTTAGTCATGTGATGTTAGACATTGATATGAAAGCAGATCAATATCATCCTTTTTTCTTTTATAATTGCACACCTGAAAAAACAACACATTTGTGAGTGTTACCTTTATACTGGGTGGGGAAGACTTTCATATTCTGTTTAATGTGCTTGTTTATGACATGTGAAACTGTAGCAGCTTAAGGGATGGATATACACTGTAGCTTGAGATAGCAATGTAGATTTTGTACAGTTTGTACAGATAAAGTGACATGGTGAGATCTGACACATTTAACATAATTTTGTCAACATGGAAACAGTATAGCTTTGAAAGAAACATTAAATTCACAAACTTGTTTATGAAAGATGAAACATTTCACTTACATCAAATTCCTCTATTGTGTCTATGCTAAGGGCAAAATGGAAACTAGACAAAAAAACCTCATCAAATCTCATGAATGTGCCTGTAAATAAAAACTTGTGGTGGAGAAATGCAAAATGGACTTTGCCATGTTTATGCAAAGCAATGATTAGGGTTGTGGGGTAGATGCGTGTCAACTGGTGTACTATTTATGCACATTTTCATGAGACTGGGCTAAAAAAATAGCACTTATTTTCTGTATTCTCTCTCAGACATCTATTTACAAGGTGAAGTCTAGTGTAATGGCCTTCAAATAAGAATGAATGTTTAAATGTGACAATAATGGAAGAAGTGAAAGTACATGCTGAATGCATGGTTTGATTCCAAACATGTAAAGAGTGCCACATTAAAAAGAGACCATGCTCAGTACACTTTCAAATGAATCAGGCAAAACAGTGACAATATCTGTTTATTTATTGGGAAGTCTTGCAAGAATTCATGTATAAGATGACAGAATAAATCTCAGTTTGCAAGCTCAAATAGTATAGAAATAATAGTACCAGTATAAATGTTTTTGATCTGTCTGGATGTTTAAATAATGTCCATCCCCATTGGACACATGTCATATTACACAGTCCATTCTAAAAGCAATTTAGAAAACAGTTCTCGCCATTTAACTAGCTGCTTATTAGTATGCATATAACATTTTGGCTGTTTATCAGTAATAATAATAATATTAGTAATGATTAATCTGCATAATCTTATTTATAGATCCTCTAATCCTAGCCAATACCTACAATTAAAAACTACCTTACAGTTAATAAGGAGCAAATTAAGAGTTTATTAAGGCAAAAGTCATAGTTAATGGTGAGAACTGGTCTCCAGTCTAAAGTGTGACCGTATTAAATCTGTCGGCATGTGGAATGCACACATTTTCTAGAGGTAAATCAAAGCTGACGGCTGGCGAGGTGTAAGATCAGAGCTTGGACCATAAGGTCATCACTGTGCTCAGTTGGTTGCAGGGGGATAATAGGTGCAGAGAACCAATCAGACATCAACTGATTAAGAGTAATGGAAGTGTCTTGAGCTGAGCCAGTGAGGAAAGGTCAGAGGATAATACTGACACACAAACAATTACAAATCAGAATTAAACAAAATTGTTTCCTCCTCAAGGTGTGAGTATATGTATTATAAAACTTTTTATTTTAAATAAATGCTCCTTTGAACGTTCTATTTATTAAGGATTATTAAGGCAATTTTTATATTATTATTACTGAATATGTTTTTGTAATTAATGAC
>JAUCNO010000710.1:9070085-9091380 GCA_032353835.1 Enteromius viviparus | reverse complement strand
TAAACTGGTTCTTCAAATCTGATTGGCTAATCACAATGTTGTTCCAGGGTCAACAAAGATGTTGACCCAGGGACACATTGAACTCAGCCAAAATCAAGTTCTGCGTGGGGGGCACTAGTGATGTTTTATTTATTGTTTCTTGTTGTGAAGTCTGTTTTGGAAAGCTAATGCACTAAAAGAGTTTAATAAAAACACAAACATTTTTAATTGAATAAAAATATGCTTAATAAAAAAATAGGTAGGCCTATTTTAAAATGTCTTGGTTAGTATATAAGAAGTCTTCCAAAATGTTGGTGTCAACTAATGATTTATTTTAATGTAGATGAACTATATCATCTTAATACACACTAAGTAAAGCTACTGGCCTAATATCCTAACAATTTAATAACCTTATCACTTGTTATTATTGAAATCACAAACCTCCATCCTCTTTTATTTCTTTTCTTCAAGTTTTTTAACTACTTTGTTTCTCCAACCACCTGCCTCTCTAATATCACCACACAAAACTTTCTTTCTTTCTACTTGTCTTCAGCCTTTTGGTCTCTTAGCAACATGACTCCCTTCCTTTGAGGCTAGAGTGAAGTTGTCTAGTTGCAAAACGTATGTGATTTAGAATTGCATTTTTCTCTTTCAACTTCCATTTCAGTGCACGTGTAACAACATGATTGTTGTTATTTTTGTTCCTGTTTATTTAGGGTGGTAAACTGAAGTGGAACTTTTTTTGCAGAAAGTCTTTGGAGTTGAGATGAATATATAAGGGGGCATGTAAGAACTAAAAGTCCTCTATGCAATGGCACAGAGACCCTCACCTTTCTCAGAGAGCTCAGCGATACAATAACAGTATTCGCATAAAAGCCACTAGCCTCTGCGCTTCTAAAGAAGGAGAAATCAATCATTCCTCCCTACTCAAAGGTTGCTGCGCTCTGCAAATACTCAAGCTGCTGAGAGACAAGATACCTCGAGTGTAGTATCAGTATGTGATACTGAGAGGCGGCAAATTAGGGGTGGTGACATTTAATTTGGCTCCTTTGGTGAAGCATCTCGCAGCACTCATGAAGGATTGCAATTAGGGTGGATGAGCTGTTTTACATCTTGGCCTGTCATTCATTTCCAGGTCATCCACAGGTCGCACAGCGGTATGCTGTACCTCACTAAAAGCCAAGGCAGCTGCAGGGCCTGTTATTACCATCCCTGACACGGTGAGGATTAAAAAAAAAAAAATCACATTAAAAATTTATCATTATGTAATGAGAATGATATTTAGAGTGAGAGGTAAACATGTTTTTGCCTCTGGATACATGTCTGCTTCTGCACCTGTTTCACTAAAAGTGAGTCCTTAACAAAACAAAATATTGTGTGCAGAAATGCAGCTTAATGGCATAATTGGTGTAATTTGGCTCATAAAAGAAAGATATCTAGGCTACACCTGCAAAGGTAGATGGTAAATTAATAGTAATGCTTTTTCAAAGTGTTTTTGAGGAGCTGCCTCTCAGAGAAACCCAAATAACCTTTGAGATAATTGTGAAGAAAAAATGAGCAGGAGCTGAGATTGACACTTTGAGGTAATGTCCTCTCAGGGCTCCGCATCCTGCAAGTATCAGACTACACCTGCTTTAGCATAAATCTAAGAATTTATATTCAATTGGAAAGACTAATTGAGTTGCTGGCGTCTCTCCAGTGTTCTAGGAGTGAAATGATCAACAGCTGCTGTGTATTAAAGGCCTCCATGAGGCATTTTTTCCTGTAGCATACCTGCCATGGAGAGTTTTTCTACAGTCGCACACCATAAATGTTTTTGTGCATCATTTTGAAGCAATTAAAGCATGATGATATGAAGATCAATGACTGAGGTCTTGTTAAAGGGGAATTCAGAAGTTTTCCACAAGTCGGATTCTTTAGGGACTTCAAGACACATCTGCAACATACTTTGGTTAAAATTCCTCAATGGCAGTGTAAAACACTCTTTTTACCCTATCAAAATAGCTCTTTTCACAGCCAGCCATTTTGGTGCATTTCTCTTTAAATGATAATTAGCTGTTGCTCAGCTCGCCCCTTTCTTCTGATTTAAATCTTGAAAGTACACAAATGTAGTTGCAGTGGATTGGTCTAGTCATGTGCCAGGGTTTGGTGCCTTGGAAGAACTGACTGAAAGTTACATCTGAAATCTTGCAATGATGATAAAGCACCAATGAATCCTTTGGCCACACCTCAGAAAGAAAAGTACATTTAAATACAGAAAAGGAATTGATGCCTTTTAAATAATTTGTATAAATAAATGTATCTGTATCAGTTATATTATTATTATTTATTTTTTGTTACATCCTTTTGACACAAATCCATTGCACAACAGCGGGAGCATTGATACTATCTAGATTTATATGGCTAAGTTACCTTAAATAGTAAAAATAAAATTAAAATATGACTGTCCTATCTGTTGTTGATGAATGGTGACTTTTCACAAATTCATTGATCAGTTAACCCAGTGTTTACTAAGCCACGGTATTTCCCTGTGAGACCTGTCAAACGGCCTTGTGAAACGATTTAGTTCTTCATTTTCGTTCGGAACGACAAGCTTCTCTTCCAAAGCGCCATTCATGAGACCATAAAAGCTGTGTAACTAACATAACGTTTATCAACAGGCCTGGTTGTTAGTTACGTTTAATGTTGTCTTTTTACCTCACGGGACACTTGCAAAAGTTTACACATGCAAAAACGCATATAACACGCTTCAATAAGTGATTTACCTTAAGTTTCACATTTCAAAAAGTTTGTTTAATGTTAATGGCTTATAGTGAGAAAAATCGCACGATCTCTTCATATCTTTTCACATCGTGAATGTTTTGCAAATAACATAATTTCGAGAGGATCACTGGACGAGTCAATCATACACGGCTGGCAGCCCATCATCTAATCATTCATTCATTATCTCGCACCCAATCCAATCCTTTTCTCTTCGCTATAAAAATCACTGCCTTTCTTTCTCCCACATCTCGCTTTTGTGCATCCCTCCTCCACCCCTTCTCTGCCCTTTTCTCATTTCACGCCTTCCTCTGGGGGGCAAAAGGAAATCGAGTCGAACGCCGAACTCTCGCCCCCGCGCTAGGGTTCAAACCTTTAGGGTTCGGAGTTCGCCGTTCTCCTGGCTTGCTCCCCGGATTCGCTAAATTATTTCTATCAACGAGGAAGTGTGGACTCTTGAAACGGAAACACAAAAAATATCAACATGCCGAAATTAGCTAAAATTAATTTTAGTAACACAGCTTTTGACATGTTTTATGGCTTCCCTCAGACACATGATTCGATGTTTTTATATGTTGTATGTTTGTGTATGATAATGATTATTTAAATAAAACATTTACACCAATTCAGTCCAAAATTAGGTACAAATATTCAGTGCCATACTTGACTAACATAACGTTACTTCATGCATTAACTTTACATACACTGCCCTATATACCTAAATATTAGTTTTAGGTTAGTCAACATTTATCAGTCTGAATGTTGACTGGATTTGAAAATAACCATTCATTAAATGAAGCAAGCAATAAAATGAGTTCAACTAAAATATTTTTGCCCTTTAAACATTTTGTTAATTGAAAATGTTTACAGTGCATACAGAAATGTATTTAGATTGCTTGCTATAGCTCACTATGCCATCTATGGAGTCCTAAACTAGAAAGATACTGAATATTTAGTAAAATCAGAAATCAAATAAGAATGTTACATAACAGAAAAAATATTTGAAGGGGCACATGTTAAGTGTGGGCCATTTTTCTAATGTTTTGGTATCGTTACTGATCCTGCCAGAAGATGCAGTCAGATGTCAACCGTCAAGCTTGTGTTTAAACCCATTCAAATCCACATAATACACTTCTGCACTTACAGCACAAGCGCTTGACCTCCAGCTCTGCCATTTTCCTCTTCACTCCTCCGCTTTCTGTCTTTGTCAATCTTTCACATAATAACACAGCTTCAGGAAGTTTCTGTACACATTGGTTTCCAAGACTGCTGCAAAAGAGCCATTTTTCATCTGTGATGCCTGTGTCCCAAACACCAGCTAAAGGAACACTGTTACACAGAAAATGAAAGAAAAGGGATTGAGGGAGTTGGTGAGCGTTTAATTGAAAGAGAAATCACTAGACCTTTCCTGCTGCCTGATGAAGCGGCCCACATTTTAACAACATCCTCGCTATAATTGGCCAATGAGTCACTGCACTAAAAATGCATAGACAGATTAATTAGGAAAAATGTTATCAGGTACAATGTCATCTGAACAAAGTTATTTAGAAATACAGACTTGTCTCCTTTGGACAGGGGCAACTGATTTTTTTTTTACAGATATATGCCTGGATGCAAATTATTTATTTATTTTCGGTCCGACACTACATTCAACTAATCAGTTCATTTAGAGTTAATTTAGAGTACAATAATGTCTTTAAATGGCTTTATCAAATAAGGAAGGCACCCAAAATGGGATTCCAGCACTCAGACCATATCACTAAGATATATATATCTAATAACACATTCTTATACCATATATTCATATAACAGCTTGTCAAGACGTCAAGGACTTAATGTCAACCTATAGTCACAGATATGCTTTATTATTTGGTTTAAAAGAAAACAGCAAGACTTTAGCAGTGATTGAACGCTTTTGTAGCCTTAAGCCTATGACGGGAACCACTATTGATCTCACTTTCCTCTCAGAACGTCATTTCACCCTTAAGGTCTGAATTTTCTTTAAAATAGACCATGGCTGGCATTGTTGTGCAATGGCTTGTTCATGCTCAACTACAAAAAAGCACAAGTGCAAGGCTATGCTATCTTTTACCCTGGTGCTAAGAAATATGCATTCTGTTATGTCAAGCCAAATTTTTCATTTTGAGAACAAGTTCCCTGTTGTGCCCATCTTCAGTGCTAGGCAATGATGTCCTGTTCCTATTCCTAAGTTCTATTCTTTCCTAATCAGTGTCTTAATTATGATTATTTTGAACAAATTCAATCAAATATAAAAACCCAAATATTCAGCAGCTATGATAAAAGGGGTGGGTGTGGGGATGGTGTTGTGGCAGGGAGCCACAAAAAATCAAATAGTCTGAGCCTTTAAGCTAATGATAATTCTACTTTGAAGAAATATAAAAACACAAATAATTAAAAACAGTATGAAAGAGGCATAAAAAGCACATTCACAGAGACAAAATATTTATTTATAAATCTAGTATTTAAATATCCAACTACACACACAGTGATTTTTGATATGAAAGAACTAATTTAATCTAATACAAAATGCACCCCTCAACGTTAACTCTTTTAGCTAGTATGCAAGTACGTGAATGCAGACAACATTGCTCTGTCATCACAGACTCTTGTGGTGGTAAGAGTAAAGTTGCAATCACTGTATGGCAGGTTTTTGGGGACCATCACAAAATATTTCCTCGTGCAGATTTTGCAGCAGGCTCAAACTAGTCACACAAATTCACAGCATTTTCTAGCAGAAATTTGCTTGGTTTGACTGCAACCTACTGTATGTGTGAGCCTTATGTCACAGTATACACTACTAACAATAAACAACCAATAGATTGTTTTGCACACAAATATTCAGGGAGACAGAATATAACATTTAGTTGTCTCTGACATTAAACCAGATGTGTTATTATTCAGTTAAATTGTTGGAAACATACTGACTTTAAAAGAAGACATTTAAAATAGACGAATTGTGCCTTCAAGTCTTGTTGCAAAAATCGTAAAAAGCCATAATTATAAATTCCCAGGAGGACCTGGGGCCTGTTCCATAAAACAAGTTTACCAAATAAGCCAGACATAGCCAGATTATGGCAGATAGTCTGACTTATTTTAATACAAATTAACTGGTAAAAAGTCAGACTAACCAAAATAAGCCTGGCTTATTTGGTAAACTTGTTTTATGGAACAGGCCCCTAAATTTAGCTATAGCATCTCTTGTGGAAATGCCAAGAACTGAACCTTTACTTGGGTTAAAATGTATCTTTTTAAGTATCTGCATTCAGGTACTTACATGGCTCCAACATTTACACAACTGAAAAAAATAACCCTTTATAACGTTTTATACAATTTAAGGAGCTGAAACTAACCGAGGATTATATACATTTGGTGTTAGATAAAAACCTTTCTTTGCACTTATCAAAATGCTAAAGTAATGACTAAGGACACATGGACATCTATGTATTTTTATCCTTGAGCAAATGGCTTTGTTTGCACAAGAGGCCTATATAAGTCTGCGCCAAGAAATGAATAATATCACAGCATTCACAAGGAGCCTTCAGCACTATTTGCCTCTTTGTGCATCCATACTGTGTGTGGGTGGGCCCCGGTGGGTGTCAAGCGTCCAGTGAATCACAGAGATTCATTTAGATACGGAGAGCTGTCCAATCATAAGGTCACAGAATGGGCGCCTCTCTGCCCACAGCCACAAAAGGCAGCTTCTCTGAGCGGGTCGATAGTAAACACAGTGTGCAATAAATGTCACATAGCTATAGCACAACAATTAAAAATAACCCTAGTAAACGGCAGAATAGCATAGCTTTTTACACATTATTTTTTAATATTTAAACAATCAGTTCTGAACGAAAGCTGTGAAATCCACAGAGTCATTATGGAAATGGTGGTAGTTCTCTCTCTCTTTCTCTCTATAATGCGTCTACAATGGCTTTCTATACGCCTCCAAACCAATCTGAGTGTGAGCCCGTGCGTAGGAGGAGGTGGCGTAGGGCGGTGGGGAGTGTTGTTGATACGTTAGTGCTTGCTATGATCTCAATAGTTAACGTTTATTTATAACACTCAGAAAAGGGTATCTGAATGTCACATAAGCATATTACGGTGCTGGGAAGAGACACTGTGGAATTTTAATGTATGGGTAGCTTATGTTGTCTGTCTGTGGAATTGGACCATAAATGAATTTATAATTGGAGGCACTTAAACCTCTTTAGCAGGTGTCGGATAAACGCAGTGATCCTAAGGTCAAGCTCAAAGATCATGCTCTTTAATTATGCTAAAAAAAACCTCTTTTCATTATTTATTCACCCTCTTCTGAACTCACTGTTTTATATTTCATTAGAACACAAAAGGAGATTTTTTGATGAATCACTGCATGGCTATTTTTGCAATGGCAGTTACATTGTCTTTCAAGTTCCAAAAATGTCTCTATATTCCATGTCAAAGAGACGTCTAACTATAACTTAGCGTGAAGAGCATTCATTAATGAATAATGTCATAAAGAGTTAGTTCACCCCAAAATGAAAATTACTCACCCTCATGTCGTCCAGTGAATCAAAGGGGAGAAGAATGGTTGAGTAAATTATGTTATTTTTTGTTTGCGCAAAAAAGTATTTTGGTAATGTCGCAAAACTGAAGTTGGGCCACTGATGTCACATGGACCATTTTACCAATGTATTTACTACGTTTTTTGGTCCTGGAACATTTCAGTTAATTTGTGTCACGTTCTTAAGGGTTCTGAAACGACATGAGGGCGAGTAATTAATAACATAACTTTCATTTTGAGTTGACAGTCCCTTTAAGTTTTTGGTCTGACCTTACACAAACCTGTTAAAGGTGCTCTATGCGATGTTGCGGGATTTTAGCTTGATTTCATTTTTTATCTCAAACCGTATGCAACCCCTTGATCGTCTTGCTGTCTGCCCTCTGAATACATTGGGAAAAAACCCGGTCTCGAAAGACAACACAGAGGCTGCAATACTGAAACAAACACTATGGGTAAAGGATGTCCATCACAACCAATCGGCAAGAAGAGGTGGGGATAATGCGCGCGTTAAACCCCACCTCTTCTTGATGATTGGTTGGCCGAAGTTTGTTTTTGTTGCGATGAAAATCTTGTACCCATAGTGTTTGTTTCAGTATTGCAGCCTCTGTGTTGTCTTTCGAAACCAGGTTTTTTCCCAATTTATTTAGAGGGCAGACAGCAAGACGATCGAGGGATTATGCATATGGTTTGAGATAAAAATGAAATTGAGCTAAAATCCTGGAACATCGCATAGAGCACCTTTAAATTAATTTAGAGATTTTTAATATGAACTACTATACTCCACAGTGCTGTTATGATGTTTTTTTGGCCTTTCTCCATAGCCATTAAAAATCATCACTTTCTTTAAGGTTCTTGATAATTTGCCTTTTGGAATGATATAAATGAATGATATAAAAGTGAATAAATAATGACAAGTCAATTTTAGGTAAAAAATCCTATAAGTTCCTATAACCTGAGTGTGTATGTTTGTTTTTTGGGTGGTAAAAGGGTCGTTCGAATGGAATTTGTCAATGGTTAAATCTAGGTGTTCGTCTCATGCACAAACAGAAATTCTTTAGGACATTCATTCCAAAAATGGTGCATTAACAGTTAAATAATATATGTAATTTTTTAAAGAGTCCCACATAAATAGATGATAGTCTGGATAGTAAACATTCAGTTTGAAAACCAACAATCGTATCGTGTTAATTTTTTTGTGTAATATTTAAAAAATGCCAACAAACAAGAACACAACTAATAGGCAGCACAAAACTATAATATAGCAAAGCGCATGTATGTGCATGAGTTTGAAGACCTGTTTGCAACAGATATCGATAAGTGTACAATACTTTTACAAGTAAGGCAAAAAGCACATACAAATACATTTAGAGAAAACTACAAGCCGAAGTATAATTATTGACCTGTTAACATATACAAAAACCTTCTCCAAATTCTTGTCACTTAGTAGTATGCTACAAGTCTCACTAAGTATGTTCACATGTGCAAGCAAAAGTGCATGTAATTGTACTTGATCTAGTGCCCAGTCATAGCTATAGATTCAATGCATTGATTAAATCTTCTAATCAAATTTAGAAAAAGGCACATAAATGCTTCACATATTGTGGTGCTGGTCCCATAGGTATTAATACCATGGAATGCTGCTGATGAGCCTTGCTTTGATTGGCCAAGTCCTATAAATAAGGCAAAATTCATTGTGACTTTTCAAAATGTGTTGCCAGACTGTACACTTTCACACAACAATGTCTAATTACAAGGAGGAAATTTCATAGACATGAAAACGAGTTGATAGACTTCAGGAAAGGCAGTACTGTAACTGCAAAGTGAATAGAGCTCAGGGAGGCATTTACAATTTTACTGTTTTTCCAGCTGACACAAAACCTTACAAGTAGCTGATCTCCAGTGAGTTGTTCTTTTCCACCGGTTCCTCTGGCAGTGTTTTCACATTTCCATTTTTAGCCCCGTTCAGCAGGGTTGCAGTAGTTCCAAAGCCTGGGGCTTTAACATCCCCACTCGTACCTCTCCTGTCTGGGGAACATGTCTCAGAAACCCCAGTTCCTGAGGGTCTCTCTAAGAAAAGCGCTCTGCTGCTTTCAGGTTGTCCGCTTCCATTTCCATTCTGAGTAATCCTGCAGATTTCCGTCATCTCCGTCACTTCCTCCCTGTACTCTTCTTCATCCTCATCCTCTTCATTTCTCACTGCTCTTCTAAGGCTTTCCCTGGGCATCAGCACTCTTCTTCGCTCCTCCTGATGCTGCTGCTCGGTGGGCTCGTGGTTCTCGACTCTTCGAGATGAGCGGCACAGAGCCTTTCGAAATCCTCGTTTGAAGTTGTCCGAAAGGAAGCCATAAACGATAGGGTTAGCACAGCTGTTAGCGTAAGACAATACCACCACAAAAAGATGCAGACCTTGGGGCTCATCCCGCAGTGACTCCACCAGGTTTATGATATTGAGGGCATAAAACGGCATCCAGCAGAAAACAAACACAGCCACTACTATCACCACCATTCGTGTGACTTTGCGCTCCGACTTGCGGCGTTTGGTCGAAGTGGCGTGAACCTTCTTTCCCGAGCTGCGGATTTTGATCACAATGAGGAGATAGCACATGCAGATGACTAGCAAAGGAAAGAAAAAACCAACTGTGGAGGTGTAGATGATGAATACTGCTCCCCAGATGTTGGCTGGCTCTGGCCAAATTATGTTGCAGATGCCTCCTTCCCGTTGCACGTTTGCAAAAATCACCACAGGCAAGACTACCAAAAACGACACTGCCCAGATTGTTCCATTCACAGCCTTGGCAACTTGCGGCCGCCTCCATTTTGAGGACCGTATAGGATGAACTACAGCCAGGTAGCGATCGATGCTCATCACGGTGAGACAGAAGATGCTGGTGAACTGGTTAATGCCGTCAACGGTCATTACCAATCTGCACGTGAATGAGCCGAAGGGCCAGGAGTGCATGGCATTCTGCACGGCGAGGAAGGGAAGGCCCAGCATGAAGAGCTCATCGGCTATAGCTAGATTCAGGATGTAAATGTTGGTCACTGACTCTGTCTTGGAGTAGTGCAGGACGATGTGGATGACCAGTGAGTTTCCTCCCAGGCCGATGATGCAGACGACGATGTAAATGAGAGGGATGAGGATTCCTGCCATGGTTGTTCCTGCTCGGTTCCCTGCATCTGTCCCATTGGTGCAGTTCGAAGCATTGAGAAAGCAAGTGTCATTTAGAATGCTCTCGTTAAGAAGGAAACCAGGAATGGAGCTGTTGCCCCATAAGCCCAGCACAGCAGAGGCGTCTACTGAGGTCAGCTCCATCTCAGTCTCTTGCCGTCACTGCCTTCAGCTGGGGGCCATTGTCCTGCACAGAGAACAACCACAAACTATAATTTCTCTCAATGCACTCTCACATTCAATAAATGCATAATCTACAGACAAAAGGTCCATTGTTAGGAAGTTTATTTCACACTGTTTTTTTGCAAATCTGAAACTAGCTTACCAAGTGAAAACATACAATAGACTAAACCTAGACTAGTCCAACAGCCAAGACGATATTAAACAGCCAACATTAATGTAATGCCGAGACAAAGATGCCTTTTTCATAAATTTATACATAAAACATGAAATCCATGTTTTGTCTGTTTTAAACAAAATGTAGCCTAAATAATGATTATTGTGTGTCTTTTTGACATTATATAAAAATAATTTTAAGTAAAAAAATTATTAAAGTCAAATGATAAACAATAAACGGAAACAATAAAAGACTGCTGTATCAAAACCAAAAGCAGAATAAGACAAGACTAAATTTATTGTAGGCTGGGAACGTGTGTACTACTCTGCAGGAGGGGGCAGGTGTTGAATGAAACTTGGAGTAGTGGGAAAATTGGTCTACACAGACCTCTGCTGTGTGTGTGAAAGATCAGTACTTGGTGCATTCTCATCAGAATGAGAAATATGTTCAGTTTACATGCTTTTTTTTAAATGCATTAATAAAATATTAGTTATTTTTAAAATTACTGTTATATCATTATATTATATAGTGGCAACCTTCACAATTTACTTTCCAGAGGCAACCTGGTTGAGAACCACTGGACTAAACACTGGTCAAATAACATAAAAAGGGATTGCAGAGAACAGTTCATCGTAAAACCACTCACATCGCTTACAGGGATTTGGATGGTGTTATTTTTGTCCCATAGGCAATCAGGCATGCCAATTATCCTGCCTATGTGAGACGCTCAGCAGAGAAAAGTCTGCCTCAGCAGTACCTTGCTAAACCATTAGAATGACAGCGTTTCAAAACATTAGCACTGGATATATTTGAAAATTTGAAAAACAATTATGGACAATGACAATTCAATTATAAAGCAAAGCATAATAGAGCAGAGGCTAGCTATACTGGGAATAGTAATTTAAAATTCATAATTAAAATAGAATGACCTAACTGGTAAGTGCTATTATATGTTGTGTCAGATAAGAAAGAATTTCCGTGATGGCAACTGCAATAAGACTAAATAATGTGCTTTCCCACATGTAGCTAATAACTGATATTCAGAACTGACTGAGCAGATCATTTAAAAGCCCATTTATGGTGTGTGTGTGCACATTCACTATGTTTGTTCCTTTTCAGGAACTCGAACTGCGTCTGAAAACGCTTTGGGAATGCCTCCAGCCTGACAATGCTCTGAAACTGCTGAGGAAGTGACGTCACCGACCAGGAAGAATAAGAGCACATGTGAAGCAGTGCACGCAAGCCTCATTCATTCAGCAAGCGCTCTCTATGCGACTGTCTCTTTTCAGACTTTCTAGTTTAAGATTACTATGTCTGGCAAGAATTTTCAGAAGTGTATGCTCAAATTGATCTTATGGAAGGAATTAAGATGGGTAATCCCCTATCTCATGCCTAACCAGACAGATCCAGAGGCATCTCTCCGGGTATTGGAGCGCCGCTGATACCGGCTACTTCTCTCGAGAGAGAGCGTTCTGCAATTCACTCTTCTTCCTCTGAGGAGGTGGATGTGGTCCACCTGCAGTCCCGCGGGAGCCGCGGGACCCAAACGCACCGAGTTCAGCCCGGGACCAGATTTTGATGGGTGAATGCGGGCAGTAAGGTCCTTACGTTAGTGCAGGTTAACTCAAATAAAACAAAACATTTGTTTATTTTACATTTGTTTATTATTTATATTTAAAAAGGGAAGCAATTGAAACAAATAATTGAGTAACGGGAAGAAGCTGTGAAAATAAAACTACTTATATGTTTACCTGCGGGCTTTTGCGGGCGGGAGCGGGACAAAACTTGAGTACTGGAGGTAGTTAGTGTAGATTGTAAGCCACTTGTTTAATCTCGCCAGTCACAACTGTTTTCTGTGTGTGTAGATCTAATGAAGGTGATTGAGACGGGTATTCCCCTATCGCTTTCTCAACTGATTGATCTAACGGGTGTGGAGCATGTGGTGGCCATTCTCTCTCTTTCTCTTTAAAACAGGAGAGAGAGCTGACCCTGCTCCCTAAAGGTTTCTTCTCGAGGGAAGTAGGCTTCAAGTCCCACACTGCTGCTAAGGCAGAGCTGTGGATACACTAAACAAAGATCCCAATAGGAGAGAGTTTCCGCCACTTTCCCAGTCTGCTGTTGGTACAGTGGTAGATTCCTCGTCTCCCGTGTGGGCCAGCCGCGGATAATGGCAATGACAGCCAATCAGCCTAAAGTATATCAGCAGCACGAAAAACAGCTAAAGTGAGGTCACAGCCAATGAGATTGCACCATTTTTTTGCCCACTGTACTTTGTACTGAATTTTACTTTACTTTACCCAGTTCGTGGGACTGAAATGCTAGTAGTAGTAAAATGCACTAGTTAATAAAAAATTTACAAGAAACTGGTTAAAATATTAATTAGTTTAGCATTAAATGTGTCTATCATTTATTAATTTTTTGTATAGAGTTAAATAGAGGAAGGCCCAAACCTGGCTTTGGTACTAAGGGCCCTCTCTCAAGCCCCTTTTGAACTGCTAGAGCAAGTCTCTGACCGTCTCCTGACCTTTAAGACTGCAGTCTTACTGGCGCTGGCTTCGTTAAAGAGAGTAGGGGACCTTCAGGCCCTGTCTGTGGCCTCCTCATGTATGGACTTTGCGCCTGGTTTGGCTAAAAAATTCCTCTACCCGCGAGTGGGTTATGTCCCTAAAGTACCTTCAGTACCAACGCAGCCAGTAGTACTTCAGGCATTTTGCCCACCTCCCTGCGGGGGCCCAGTGCGAGCACTGGATATCTACATTCGTAGATCTGATGGATGGTGGAAACTATCTCCATATGTCTTATGAGTCTTCTGGTCTCCCCTCGCCGATGGGAGTCAGAGCTCACTCAACAAGAGGTGTGGTGGCCTAAAAGGCCTTTTTGGCAGGTGTCTCGGTTCCGGACATCTGCAGAGCAGCTGGTTGGTCGTCCCCTGTGACCTTTGCCAGGTTTTGGGCTAGACCTCCCAACTACCCCGGGCTCGGTTGTCCTTGTGCCTTAGTGTGCTGCATCCACACAGGCGGGGGCTTGGGAGTCTGGGAGCGTGGGTATCTCGTTCCCAAAGCGTTTTCGGACGCAGTTCGAGTTCATGAAAGGAAACGTCTCAGGGTTATGAATATAACCCCTGTTCCTTGAAGGAACGGGACGCTGCGTTCTTTGCCATACCCCTGCGCCCCCTCCTGGGCGCTTGCTTCATGCCTGAGAGCTGGTGTGCATTGCTTCGCACGTGCTCTTATTCTTCCTGGTCGGTGACATCACCCGAGGGTCTCAGCACTTCGTTGGACGGTTTGCATAGCAGTTTCAGAGCGTGGTCACGCTGGAGGCGTTCCCAAAGCGTTTACGAACGCAGTGTCTCGTTCCTTCAAGGAACAGGGGTTATATTCATAACCCTGAGACGTTCTACAGATATATACTCTACTAGGTAATCCCGACCTAAAGAGATTTTTTTGGGGGGGGGAAATTACACTTGCAGTACTTGTTGGAACGTGTTTCGTGTCTAGCTAAAAAGTGCACCAAGGTAACCAATGCCGTGAGACCATGCCAGGTAGGTTATGTTTGGCTTAATTATTTCCATTGTGATATAAAAAACAATATACTGTTTGAGAGTGTAACAATAGGCGTGAGAGAGAAGAGATCAGGTCATCAGGTGTTCATATGTGTTCATATGCTCCATATGTCTTTGTTGAAATGAAAAAGATTTGTATGTAAGATATTCACACCTGCCTCTCTCCATTTCTATTGAATTTCTTTTCTCTCTCCTTCCCAATTACATCCAGAAGCAAAGAATATGGAAGATAAATTGACTGTAGCCACTGTGGCACTCAAACAGAGAGACAGGAGAAAACATGAAGAGAAGAACTGAAATCATCAGGCTCTATATATAGGTTTAATGTAATCTAGGCTGAGATATGATCATAAATTAATTATGTTTGATTAATGTAACTGAAAAACACTGGATACCAGCAAACTTTTTTGATTAAAGAATAAGCTGTTTGTCAAAAAATGTAATGCCATTGACTTTTACTGCTTCATTCTTTGAAGCTCCCAGCTTTTGACTATAGAAGAAAATGTTTTGGAACATTTCAGAATGAATGCAGGTACTGTAATGATGTTGCATGAATGACAGCTAATTCATTATATAAAAATTCTATAGAGTTGCAAAGATTTGTTCCCTAAAAACAGATGAAAGAGCTGTTCAGTGTAAAAAAAATAAAATGCAGAATAGAATAAGAGTGCAAGTCGAACAAAGAGAATAATAAGTGAAAAGAGGTAAAAGCACGAGAAGAAAGGCTATGATCTTTCAGGTCTATGACATTCATATGGCTCTACACTCATAACCTTCATGATTAAATCCAAAACCATCAAAACATTTTTTTCTGGCTCTGGCTTTGCGTAAAAACGTCTCAAAGGATCAAATGATTGATTTCATTAAGACAAAGTGTGCTTTTTGCAGTGTTTTAAAGTTAATTGGTTCTTTTAAAGCAACATGAAACACAGACATGCAGAAAGGAAAAAACCTTTATATGTCTTTATAAGCTTTATAATGAATGCACCACAGGCTGGTTTTGTAAAAACCATTACTAGCTGGTAGTGCTAATAGTATGATTTAATGTTCACAATTTACATGATCTCTATACTGTATCAAAAATGTGCATGTCAAAGAGAAATTGCATGTCAAATGTTGATTCTCATATGGTCATGGCTTGCAATACATATAAGGAATTATGGGCCAAGCTGAGTACTTTATGAGCACTGGGCTCCCGGCAAAATGCACTGGCATTTCTATCTTTATGGGGACATTTGATCACCGTAACTTAGAGAATACACACACTCTCACAAACAGACTATAATTATATATTATATATTAATTACATATTGTATAGCTATTTTTTTTTCTAAACTGAGGATACCGAGGCTAGCATCTTTTGAATGGATGTTCATTTTAATCTGTCTTCTCTCACCCATGGACACATGGGAGAAATCCATCCGTTCAGTGGTTTATCTGAGGTTTTGGCATTTGCTCCTGGGACAAGTGCTAGATAAGAACAATGGTGTTTGTATTGTACAGATAACAAAACCATTAATTAGTTGAAAGCCACAATTTCATTTAATTCATTTGTTTTGAGAGCTTGCTTGACTCAAAGGCTGGACAATTAATATAATTAGCCATTCCATTTACATCTATTCTCATCATTCCAAAATGTTTACAGCATTATTTCTTGTAGCAGTAACTAATCACAGACATCTATGTTGTATAGAGTTGAATGTTATGGCCAATCAAAAGGCTTTTACACCAGTTTTTAAGCCAATCAATAAGGACAACCGATTCCAATGAGTAGGTCTAATAAGCAGTCTGATCCATAGAAGTGTGTTTAATGTTTCCTTTTCATGAATTTAGAGATGAACCATTTAGAGAAGCCCAGAAAATATTCTAGTTCATTCTGTCATGACTGTTGTAGTAGGCAGTAGGCAGAGACGAAGTAGTAAAATAAAACACAAACTTTACAAGATTCAAGAGACAATAAACAAAGATCTACACACATCCGTTTAACCTTGACGAATCCACAATGACAAGACAAAACACAAAAGCTTAAATACACATGAGGGAACTAGTGGCAGGTGAGGAACCCAGGTGGGGCGGAAAAACTCATTAACTAAACAAGGACAGGAACAACAACAAATAAGGAAAGACAGGAAGTCCAAAAATGAAACCAAAACATAACTGTGACATGAATACAGACATGGGTGTGACATTATCTACCCCTCCCAGAAGGTGCGTCCTCGCACCTACAAACATCTAGAGGGGGGGGGAGGGCGGCGTTCTGGCCATAGGCGGAGCTTGAGATTGCAGAGGGCCGAAGAACTAGGCCGACGGCGAGGGTCCAGAGGGCCAAGGCGTAACCAATGGTGCTGGCGACCAACACGGATAAGGTGATCCGGAGGTCCACGATGGAGCAGGAGCGAGAGAGGACCAATTCGGAACCAGAGGGAGGGAGGAGCCTGACCAAGCCGGCAGGACGAGGCGAAGCCGAAGGAGTGGTGTCCAAGGGCAACGGAAGTCCAGCAACCCACCAAAGTAGAGCCGGGGGGGGCGATCGAGCCCTGTGCAAGCACCGCAGGAGAGGAGGGAGCTAGGGCCCATGGGGAAGCCGAAGGGTCCATGGATCGAGGCGGAGTTCTGGCTTCGGAGGTCAAAGAAAAGACGTGACGTCCTGTCATGAGGGAACTAGTGGCAGGTGAGGAACACAGGTGGGGCGGAAAAACTCATTAACTAAACAAGGACAGGAACAAGACCAAATAAGGAAACACAGGAAGTCCAAAAACAAAACATAACTGTGACATGAATACAGACATGGTCGTGACACCTTTTATTAATTAGAGAAGAAGAAAACTTTATCTAACAAACTTAAAAAAAACATTAATGACTGTTAAAGCATTGATTTGGAGCAAAATAACCTCAGACAGTTTACTGCATAGGCTGTTTTTAGCAAAGGCGAAGAGAGATCATCTAATTTCAGATCACAGATTTCAAGGGTGCAGACAGCTCAGTTAATTGCAGATTTTAGACAGGCTGAGATGAAAGACATGGGGTACCATTGACTGACACTTTTGTACTAAAGTGAAAAGCATTGGCAGTAATCTGATTTGATACATGTCGAACCGCTCGCTTACCAAGTAGCTGTTTTTGAGACTGCTGCATGTACTGTGGTCTCAAACCATGAGTGGGCCTTAGTTTCTCTGATGTTAATTCTTTAACAGAGTTTTTCCTGTATTTACGCTAAAAGATTCTTCTTGTCAGAGGTCTTTTCTGTGGTTTCTTTGTTAGTGTAAGTAGAATACTTGAAATAAATTCACCATATACTGTGTGACTTTGTATGTTGCATCAAACATTGTCTAATTGAAAGAAATCAATAAACAAGAGACAAAATTACAGTCAAAGTAACTTAGCAAAAGAAAAATGCTGTAGAATTACCTAAACTCTGTATCACAAATAATAATTTTTACAGTTCATTGCACTCCCATTTGTGAGAATTTGATTGCATTACCTGAATAAATGGAGATTAATTCATCTATAGACAGAGAACAACAGATATGACTCATTTATGTGGGTCCGAATTGATCTCAAATGAATTAGCAGGAATTTTTCAGCTCAAAAGCAGAACTAATGTTTTACAATCAAAACAACTGTGACCTAATCAACCGCAAAAACAGAATAACTAGGCCTATGTGGACATATTTAATCACCCTTTTGTGAGAGGTTGGTTTTCTGTCTTTCTTTCCAAGAGTACGTCCTTTACCATTTTGTTAAGGACATACATACACTGTATATAATTGCAGTGAATATAACTGTATGATTAAGTAAAATGTCAGCTATGATATGGAGATTATGATAATCTTGTAACTGGAGACTCACTTCTTTATCATGGAAATAACTTAATGTGGCCTTTCTACAGTATGTCTGTGAAGTTCATCACACCATGAAGTGTCTCATTTGTCATCACTCGTGAGCTCACGAGTCCCTCCAGCCCGTTGTGGTCTCTCTGTGTCCTCAGTGTGCACTTTTGCTGACCGTGTTATGTCCACAGCAAACTACAAACCCACAGTCTCTCTGGTATTAGCTCACCAAAGTGGAGGTTTTGAGCCAATATGTTTTTCTTCTTGTAAAGAAGTGACACTGTCAAAGAGGTTAAACTGATTTAATAATAGAAACTTCGACATGAAAACTTACTACATCAATATAAAAATTATCAGTTTAAAATTAATGTTTCCTAGTTATGCATGGATGCACAGTGTGACATAATTAAAATATTTACAAATATTTCTATCTGTATTTTTCCGAGGGAAAGCTCTGCTTGGCATTGCCTCGTTAATAAAGAACATTTCAGTTCCCGAACAGATGCACATGCATTATACAGACAGTGTAACACAACATCTCATTGTAGGATACAAATGAGCTTTGAAAAGCTTGAAATCAGTTTGATAAAATCACTTTTTTTGATGTCATTGTGATGCACACTGGGGTTTCTCTATAGGGTTGTAACTTTATTTGACTATTTTAAATATGGTTGATGCTTTTGTGTAATTTATGCAACACCAACTATAAAGAGAGATAATGACTAAAAAGTAAATTTTATGCTTAATTTAACATTGTTCATTTATAATCTCTCTGACTTCAGTGCTGTCTTCTAGAGATTAAAATTAATTTGAACAAAATTGTTACAAAATTAACAAAATAATAATAATTCATTGCATGAAAGAAATGGTAATGGGATATGGACCCAGTTACAGACAGGCCATCTCTCTACTCTGAAAAACAAAACTGCTGAGAAACGTCTGATGAATATTACTCAAGCAAGCTCGTCTATGCATATTTTATAAACATCTGCTATGTGGTGTCACCTTTTTATTCCTATGCAATGCCTTCTGTTTTAAATATTCTTCTCCATGTCCAGTGCCCCCCTCAGCTAATCAGATCATTGACCCTTGCTGCTCATATCAGCACTGAGGTTTGCCAGATTCAATCATATTTAATTGTACTCATCTCATACATACTACACAAAACATCTTAAGATGGTTGCTCCCCAAAACAGTACACCCATGATTAACAACATGCACACTGGTTCTGTCTCTGTGTCAGGGTTAATGCATTGGTAAATGTCTGTTTGCATTTCTTAATAAAATATTTGCTCATTTTAAAGAATCTCTTTTTGTTGTCATTCGGACTGCTGATGACACAATCTGTTAAAATAATCAGTGTCACTGGGTACTGTCATTGTTGTACTTTCACTGACAGATGCAAGTAAATCTACAATGTGTGTATCAATGCCGGCCACAGGCAAGAATACATTCATATTAAAGTAGATCGCATAACACTGCTGAAGGTTTGCCACGCATTTACTGTTAAATTCCATGTTTATGCTGATGAGCAGAAAGGACCTTCCATCTGGGAGCTATCCCTTCAACCTTTGCAACTCTAACCTAGTAGAAGGCCTCGAATTGTGCAAATTCATGATCCAGAATGTCACAAATACATGATACATGATGATTTCATCATTTAATCATCTCAATGTAATTCCAAGCCTTTCGGTTAAAGAAGCTTTGATGATTTTAAAATAGAAGTATTATTAAAGTAGAGTACCATAGTACTAGAAGTAAGTGTTGAAACAATATGAATATTTTTTTGTCCAAACTTTAGGCTGTTATTTACTGATATTTACAATTCACCATGCTGTGTTTTACAGCATTTAATATTGGAACAACATGATCACAGAATTTACATTTTTTGGGAAAACTGTAAGTTTTATAACTACAAATTTTTCAGTCATTCAAAACACTGTATCTAGATATAGATAAAAAAGTACATTGTTTTATAAACAATTTTTTGCAAATAAAATATTTTAGAGCATATCAAAAATATGATTAAAAAAAATAATTAACAACTCACGCATTTGTACTATATGTGCATGAATGTATAGTTAATAGAATTTTTTAAATCACATTTATATTTTTATATAGATAGATGTGCCATATGTTACCAGTCCAGGTTTCTGCTCAAGGATCTTGATTTTGTACTTGAATGTTTGAGTTCAAATTTTGTTGGGTTTTGAGAAGCACTGTTATAATTATTTTTTGAAATTATTACCCCAAAGCTGTGGTAACTGATTGTACCAGTCCTGTGAGAGATTATGTCACTCCCTGCAGGGTGGTTCAGAATCAGTGCTTGTGAAATGGGTTAGGTCTTATGGGCCACACATTCGCTGTTCTTGACTGCCAGACTGTTTCAACGCTGAGGGGCCTCTGATCTCTCAAAGACTTGCAATCTCTCAGAGCTTAGTAGAAACCAACAAACAACACACTTATCACCCCTGAAATGCTGCAGACTTAAAACACTGAAGTCACACAGCAGGAGACAACAAAACAAAAATCCCTCTATATTACCAGATCAAATTCACCTGCTTACTTTGCCACCCTAAGCTGATCTGCTTAGTTTCTCCATTGATAAACATCAAACATCTCAGACCTGTCTGAAACAATCCCAGACCACATTCAGGCTTTGCCTTGAAGACATAGAGAGACATTCAATCACCTGGGCACAGTTACGCTCTTTCAACGTCAAAAGCGTCCTTGCAGTTATTTCTACCTCTCTGAGAATAAGCACGTCTTTAAATAGCAGCCCTGCATTTAATCAGCCTCTCACTATTCAAAAGAAATGAACTTTGCCTTCTGTCAGAAAATAGAAGACTGAGGTTACATATGAGTGAGCCAGAGAAAGAAAAAGAGACAGAAGGACAGACAAAAAGAAAGCGAAATTCATTACATGTGACAGCAGCTATTTGATCTATGCATCAATAATGCATTGATCTGAACGTTCATTGAATATCTATCTATGATTCATCAAATTTAAAATATTATTCAGTAACAGATAGATAGATAGATAGATAGATAGATAGATAGATAGATAGATAGATAGATAGATAGATAGATAGATAGATAG
>JAUCNO010000710.1:9000129-9069985 GCA_032353835.1 Enteromius viviparus | reverse complement strand
GATAGATAGATAGATAGATAGATAGATAGATAGATAGATAGATAGATAGATAGATAGATAGATAGATAGATAGTGTTAAATATAATTAGATATCATTTAAATTTAATTGACTGACAGATCTGGGGTGCGTTTGTTACATAGGGCCATTGTTAATGACATCACACACATGTGGTGGAGGAATAATTTTACATTTAGATAGAATGTAAGATAAAGATATATAAAGTAATGCATGTTAGTTTGCTTCTTGTACCCAAGAGCATATTTATTGAATCGTACTAACAAGAAACTATGCTTCTAACCACAGGTCCAAAGCTGTAGTTCTGACCAAGTACATTTGTGAGGTTAATTGTGTATGTTCGTTTGAACTATGCTTTCAGGAAACACCGAATCTTTGAACTATGCTGGTAACGACGGAACTTGCGATCACTAACCATGATTTTGGGAAAGGCACCCCTGGTTAGTACCTGAAGTAATTTGGATTACATAATGATCATATTGCAAATATTGGATATTCCTGTTTGAACCCTGCTTGTTTGACTACGTTGTGTATCATTTAAAGCTTGCATTTGGATTTTACGCTTGTCTGAGTCCAGCCCTTTGTTACAAGTAAGTGTTTTATTTGGATACATATTTCTGATAATATAATTAAAGTTTTTTTTTATTAAAAAAAAATACCCTGACATTCCTTCATTAAGGTTTAATGGGAAACCTTGACATAATATAATGTTTAATGCATTTCAAATTGTTAATATTTGAACAATTTTTTTAAAATTTTGTATATTTTATCTCTTTCATATCAATATGGTTACATTATCCTATTTACATCAGTGTTCAAACAAGTAATCTAAAAGTAATCCAAAAGTACTCTGATTATATAATATAATATAATGGATTACGTTATTAACTACAATTTTTGTCATGTAATTTGGAACCAGTAATTGATTACAATTTGTAAGTAATCTACTCAGATCTATTGACTGAATCCACAAAGCAAACTTGAAAGCACTACTCTTTATATTTTGGAAGCAACTTCTTAAAAAAAATCCCTGCAGGCAGAAAAATGAGTGTTAGATGTTTATTGCGTTGCACTAACTTTCTATATGATCGATGGTAAAGTGTGAGCTGTATGTGGGTGGAACAGTTGGAGCAGTGTTGGGATGGAGAGAGGCATGTGATGAGACAATGCAGCCCCACTGTTACTCGCACAGTCACGCTCTCGCAGAGGAAAGTCGAGAGGCTACTGACATGTTCTGTGGGTAAAAATAAAACACAATAAACTAACACACTCGATGCACCCAGACATGTTTGTGGGAGTCTTGCAAACACAACACGTGTGACGTGTCAGATCACGATATGAATTACATCGCATGATCAGACCACATGTTACATACAACAGTACAAGAATGTGAAAATGTCCTGTTATTAATACGAAACATTATGCTCCACAGACTTGTGTAATTAACAGGTATATTCTGAGACCATTTGGGTTTGATTTGAAGAGACAGGTTGTCAGGAATGTCAGCAGAGGGGGGTACAGAGATGAGCTGTTAATTAGACAGTGTACGGGGGCACATATTTATCACTTCTGCCCTCCCACTCTTATTCTGTCTCTCTCTCCTCCTTTATTCTTTTTTCAATCAGTCCCTCTCTGTTTACTTCACAGTAAACAGATTATTGATATACAGAAATCACAGCACATGCAACTTTTATGCATAACTAACCTGCTTAACATTGAAATACAAATTACACATTAATTTAAGCAGCAACTAATAACTGCAATGCTAAGGGTTGAAATTATTGGTCTGTGAAAGATACTGGACAAGATGTTGTTAAATGGCTCTATAGCAGAACCAGTTCACCAGTTACACTATGTAGGCTGTCAAAACTGACACATTTTGCTAGTGAGTTGAACAGGCCGGGTCCTCTGGCTCGCTGTATGCCTGCCTTTTTGGCAGGCTGTTTCTTCTCTGTGGACAGCACTGGCTTTTCTCATAAGTCATGAGTTCAATTTTCTCCAAGAGCAAGGTGCGATCTCTGCTCACACTCAGTGGCTTTTTTTTTTTTTGAGTTAGGGCTTCTGTCACTGTATTAGTTTTGCATTTCATTGCAAGTCTATACCTCAGGATTGGAGGACCTACATTTAAGAAATGCTTTTTCGACAACAGCATGAAGACAGTAAATAAAATTATATTTTATTTAAAGATAAAATAAATTAGCATTAACAAGTTTATTAGTACCTACAAGCTGAATACAGCTGAATCACTAAATCTATGCAAAATTTGGATGGCTGTTATTTCTTTTTATATAATTATATTTATGCATAGTTTTTACTGATTATTCTTCTTATATTGCAGTGTTATACTATACTATCAACAACTAAATTGCATAAATCTGAATTCGGACCGAGAATTTGTTCACACAATTAAGGGGCAATACCAGTATATTTACGTATAACCACCTTTTCTACAAGACGGTTGCTACAATATGGATTTGAAGACCACTAGGATGTTACCAAGTAACAATTACGCTCTAATAACACTAAGTAATTGGTGTAAATAGCACCTGCGCTTCACCTGTCTTGCTAATATGCCATTACATGAAAAGCAACGATGTTTACTGCTCTGAAATAGCCTGGAATCTGTCTTCACACACAGCACTTATCTACATGAGCCTCCTAATAATATTACTATTTATTAAATCGAACAGTTTAAACGAAATGAACATCCATAACACTTTATAAACGGACCGAAGACTATTAATAAACTACAAGGTTACATTCTGATGCGGACAGACCCGCAAAATTGTGCTTTGCAAAGTTTCCTACCTTAAACCAGTATTTTGTCGTCCACCTTGCTCCTCGCAGCTGGAAATATGACAAACCAGAGACTGTCCGTGGCTATTGTAACTTAATTCAGAGGTTCAAGCGTTTTTCCTGGACGAGCCGTTGCTCGCGCTCTCCGGAGATGCTGCAGGAGCAGCGCGTGGTGCATTGACTCGGCGAGCGCGAGAGAAACTCTCATATCTGAGGAGTCCTGAAGATTGCATTACTCAATGCTCCATCACTCCCCTGTAACCAGGTAACGGCTCTTCCGCAAGCACACGCCAAGGGAAGGTAGGCGTGATAGAAATCACTCCGGTACCGTCAGGCCGTGTGTGCGCGTGCACGCGTGTTTTAGAGGTTTGTTGTTGATTAAGATGTAAATGCACGGCGTGATCTTTTGGGTACAAATCTTTAGGGCTCAAGACTACTGGGCTGGAACGAGAAGCGTCATAGTTTTCACTCAGGTAAAACACTATTATACGACTGATCCAAGGTGAAACCCTTAAGTATACTGTACTTTGTTACAGCTTTTGAATTTGAAATTCATACATGCACAAGATTTTCACAGTTATGACTGATAGATTAATACATGCATACATTCCAATATTAACCATAACTGTTATTTTGATCACGCAAAAATCATATTTACAAACACATTAAATAGATTGCTATATAGGTGGGGTGGGGAACACATTTGTGTCACATTTTTTAACATGAAAGCAATATGTGCAATATAAGCTACAATTTATTTGAGCAACAATTTCATTTGTGCATTTCTAAACAAACGTGATTTTGTGTGATACTAGTTTAGATTTCATTTACTTAAGTGGAATATGGATCTTAATTGGAAAATGGTGTGCAAAATGTGGTCATTCAAAAACCTCAGGCAACAGATTTGTATTGGTTTGTCTTTAAATATTGATGGAAAAGTTGCTTCAGATTTTGGACCGTTAAACATCTGACTTGACTTGTATGTATGTTCTCACTTTTGTCTATTAGTCTAAAAGGGTTAAGAGTATTTTAGTTTAAAAAAGAGAACATATGCAATTAAGCATATAAAATTACTTAGAACTTTTTTAAAACTTTGAATTTCTTCTTAAATAGATCAGGTATAATGCAGCAGTAATGTCTGATATAGACAATAAAAGTAAAACAAAAGTGAAATCTGTGATGCCTAGGTCAGCTGCATGAGTATAAGAGAGCTTTCAAAGAGTGAATGGAATGAATGATCTGCTCAAGAGGTTAAAAATAAAAGGATTTTCACTAAAGAGTCATACCACATAATGCATGCATGCACAATAAAACACTCTCACTGAGTGCATGGATTGCTGGAGCACATGTGAACAGGTAAGAGGCTGTAAGATTGCTAGAGTTAACAGGTCTTTAAATAATTCAAATATACCTTAAGAATTTTCTCCTGTGCTGAAAATCTTTTAGTAATAAAGTGTCCCCAGTCAATAAGAGACTGACCAAATTTTGTATCTAATATTTTTGTAAACTTTTTTCATTAGCTTAGGTTTGGTATGTCTTTTAAAAACTGATTAATCATAGACGCTATTGATTTAATTTTGTAGACCTTTTTTGTATGCCGGTCATTTTTTAAATACTCTTTCCAAGTCAAAATGGCCAGAAGATGAGGTTTAAAGAGTTAAATTTGTTGTTTAGCAACTGTGAGTGCATGAGAAGATTGCTTCTTTTCATTCGTTACCGTTCGTAAACATGGCCGAATGTTGTGTCGTCAAGATTATGTCACAGGATGCAGGAAATCGATAACTCATTACTTGCACTTGACTTAGGGATCCCTGCCTTGTTTATTTGCCATATTTATGGCATTTCTAAACTGCTGATGCCGTAAGAGCTAATCCCAGAGGTGTTCTCTGAAAATCCATCAAACCCTGGACCTTAAACTAACCATGCCAATTTAGCCATGCCCTCTCTGCCATAAAAAATGAGCACCATAAGCGACTTGTCCGAGTGCTAGTTTAGAGGTAGACTGACCGGCCTGTGTATCTGACCGGCCGGGTTTGTGGGTCCACTCCCACAGTCTGCTAAAGGTCATTGCTAAGGTGCACTGGCTGCTTCTGTTCCTGCATCATTAAGCCAGCATGAGGCTTGTAAATGTCAACAAGTATAAATCCCCCAAGCGCTCTGCTATGCTTCAGAGCATCATCATTTGTGTCAAACCTCTCCTACTGTCTTCACTGTATGGGTCTGCTGAAGATTGGCAGATTTCCAGCTGAACCGGGACTGACTATTAATTTGTGTAACTCATTGGGTATTAAATATATTGACAGGTCAAGGTGATCAAAAAAATTGAAATTTTCTTTAGGTAACAACTTGTTAGTGTAACATATGCCTCCATTATATGAGATCCGTCAGCCTGCCTTCAGGCTATGTGATGATTTCTGATATATTTCTGCAGATAGGACTTGAATGCCTCATGTCTATGTCAGTTCACATACTTAATGGGCAGCGTTTCCCACAAATGATTGTCATTGGGGGCACAGTCTAAACCGCCCACAGCAACAGTCTGATGTATGTGCACAAAACTGGAAAGTACTTATTGCTTTTGGACAGAAATAATCACTTTCAGCTATTTTTTAATGGTGTTATAGAGGCTGCCAGACAGCTATTGAATTATTCTAGCTACACATGACTGTGAGGGTCATGCCCTCCTAGAGATATTCCTTGCGGTTTCAGCATTGATCATTTATTAACCATGATTTATTACTTCTTGCTCAGAATTCGGAATAAGGCTTTAGATACAAGCATGCCTAAAAACGTGATAAGATAAAGACATAATCTCAGATGAAACATAAATTTACTTTCATGTTATGATTGTCTTTGGTGACAGGTAATTTCTTTTTCCCACACATTACACACACAGAAAAGTATGTGGCCATGAAACTGAAGGAGAAAAGTGGAGTTGATAAAAAAAAAAAAAAAACTGATTTCAAGGATTTTTTCTTCTTCACTTGTTTAGTAGGTTTGCTCAGCCCATATAACATAATTCACTGAGAAACAGTGGCTGAGAAATTCAAAGAACTTTTAAATCGTGGTGTCTTTTTTAAATAGAGGTGCAAAAACGTGCATCGTTAACTTTTTATGTGAAATGTGTTTGGCAGAAATGGCAGCGCAGAACTGTTGCTGTGGTGATTTGTTTGTTTTAGGAAGCATGCAGTAAATGCTGGTAATGTTACATGTTGGTATTATTAATTCAAAGAGAAAAAAAAAATAACATGAAAAGCTGTTTAATGTGTAAAATGTGAGCAATTTTAAAGCTTTAGTATGGACTAAACTCGAAATTTGTGTCATGTTTTAATGTATTTCCTGATGAAATAGCAAATAAGGCTTAGCAATGAAAGTAAGGTCTTTCTATTTTCTGTACATGGTGTGTGTGGGTGTGTGTTTGTGTGTGTGTGTGTGTGTATGTGTTTAAAGTACTAAAACACAACAATAGGTCAGATGGCCTGCAGACAACAAAATATTGCTCCCCACACATAAATGACATACAATGCTGCATGTCTGTCAATCAATGTCTCTGAGTGTTTGCCATCTTTATCTGGGTTCATATACATACAGTATGCACACAAAATCAATGGATTGATCTCACCAGTGTTGTTTATGTCCTGAGTGAAGGAAATCTAATTGTAGAAGCAGCAAACGTTCCCACATAGACTGTTTGTTAATCTACACATGAGGATACTGTTGGATGCTTCAGGTGTAATGTGCTAAAGACAAGCTTACTAAATAAACCTTCTGCTTACATTGTTGTTTGGTTGTAAACTCAATATGTTCACATGGCAGGAAAGCCCAATTGTTATGTGACAGGAAGTATAGGACATATATGAACACATAAAATGTACAGTTTGTTTCATTGGCAGCTTGCTGGTTCATTGCAGGTGGGTTGACGTTCTTATTTTAGAGAGCACTAACACGTGAAAAACAGGCCATAAAACTCAAACTGTTATGTCATGAGGTCTTTGCTGTGTATGATTGTTCATATCCTCCTTTCAGAATCTGTTGATTAATTTACCAAGATAGGAGGGATCATACAATATACATGTTACTGTTTATTTAGTCTCGACCTTAATAAGATATTTCATGTAAAAAATGTTTACATATAGTCCACAACAGAAAATAATAGTTGAATTAAAAAAAATGGTTTGCAGTTTGAACCCTGCTCAAAAGTTTACAGAAGGATAGTTAAACTGTTCAGGACAAACAAGGAGTTGTAAACTTGAGGTCATTTTTCATATTTTCTCTTGTGGAACAATATGTAAATATATTTTATGTGAAATATCTAATACAGGGGTCTGTTTTATAAGAAAAGTTTACCAAATAAGCCAGGCTAATGCCAGATAGTCTGACTTATTTTAAACCAAATTAACTGCCAATTAATCAGACTAACTAAAATAAGCCTGGCTTATTTGGTAAACTTGTTCATATCCTCCTTGAGGTACAGGCCCCAGGTCAGTACTAATAAACAAAAAGATGCATTTTGCATGATCCCTCTTATTTTGATAAATAATTAACATTTTGCTGATACTTAGAAGGGGGATGTAAACTATTGACCTAAATTGTTTGTGTATGTACACAAAGTTTAATCAACGTTTAATGAATTGTCCTTTAAGGATATGCTGTGTTTACACCAGGGTTGCCCAACTATGCTCCTGCAAAATTTAGCTCTAACTGTAATCAAACTTTGCAGGACAGTCGATCACCAGGAGCAGGGTTGGGCTCCCCTGCATTACCCAATGCCTTTCAAAAGTTGCTAGGATTCTCTAAATATATTTGAGGCTGCATTTATTTGATCAAAAATGTATTTGATGAAGAATACAAAAAAAGAAAAACGGAAATATTGTGAAATATTATTACAATTCAAAATAACTTTCCTATTATTTATTTCTATATAATTTTTTAATGACATACAGTGCACGTGAGCGGATTACGACAGTGAGCAGTGAGACACACAAGCAGCGGTCACTGGCACTTAACCCAATCAGACCTCAGTAACTCAACAGTAGGTTCTCCACACCTTTTCCGACACAATTTAGAAAATTGGACGCAACAGTGGGCATTCGAACCCTTTGAATGACCACCGATATGAATACATTCTTCAGAAATCTGCTTTTAAACTAAATAGTAAAAATGACATTTTAACACTGCTTCATTCAAGCGCTGACATGCAATTTAATGCTGATGGATTACCATTGTATCAAAACCGATTCTTTCATTCACTGCAGTGACAAATGAGAGAGGGAGCCAGAAATGAGAGATGAGTCACACGTCATCAGACTCTGTCGATTTATGTATCCGTCGAACTTCCCCCCCAGAAGCTTTCTAATTTGTTCCTTTCTGTGAAAGACAATCACACAGATTGAAATTCTGGTGGCATCTCCGTGGTATTGCTCTCTCGTCTCATCACATCTCGAATGACCGGGAGGTTTCTGAAGATCAGACGATACCTCACGAGATCTCGGAGTGCGGCTCAGCCTCTGAAGCCTGTTTACGTTCACACACGTTTTCACATAATTTAGAAGCCCTTGGATGGCTGATGAGAAGCTGAACTCTCTTGACTCCACTTGATTGTGTTTGTGCTTCTCTCTTTCGCTCTCTCTCAGCTCAGTTTTTTTTCCGATTCCATTCCTTGGTCATTGGACTGACCCCATCGCTGCCTCTTAGAGTGCTTTATTTTTAAGTCACTGTGATATGTGAGTCATACCGATTTCTTTGCAAGTCACTGAAATAAATACCTTGCCGCATGGAACAAAAAATAGATCCAAGTAAAATTTTCCACTTCATGGTGTCCTAGTATCTCTCTAATTACAAAGAAACTGCAACCTTCTGTCATGATAAGCCCATCATGAGTTACTGCTTATCTATGAGCTGGTTTATCAGAAGGGCAGGTCGTTAACACAGTTTGAAAACACCATAAGGCCAGTTTCACACTGCATGTTTTGTGTGTGACAGTGTTTTTGCTCAGAGCGAAATTAGTTATTTCTGAAACACTACATTGAGTATTTCTTTTAATGGCTAGCAGAAGTAGGCCAATTGTCTCTAATACAAACTTAAGTACTGGGAAATCTAAAAGGGGGCCACATTTATATTTAAAACCATCTACCCACACCCAAAAGGCAGATATAGACCCTGTCCACACAAACTCAATTCAAAATGCTGTTTGGCCATTCATTCACACTTTAATGCAGTATCATGTCTCTAAAATTAAACTGTATATGTTAATGTGAAAACACTGACAGCTCTGATATACACACACACACACACACACGCATACTGTATATATATATAGTTATTTAACAAATGTACTGCACATTGTTATTTTGTATTTATTTGTTATTTTTATTACCTTTAGTGACTAATGAACCAGAGGTAATTTGGTGAATAAAGTCACACTTTGAGATATGAAGTGGCATGCATCTCCTTTTTTTTTAAACCGTACCATTAACCTTTGTTACATTATGTTGCTTCAGAAAAGTCTATAGCAAAATATCATATTGTTATATAGTTTTATTGTGCGTGCTCTGCCCATTTTGTGCTGAGTTTAAAAATGCCACACTTTGCTAAAATAGGCTCAGCACATAAAGTCTGCGGTGTGAAACAGGCCTGACACCATTTTACTGCTAAATCTACGAGATGAAGAAGGTGCCACATCAAGACCTGCTGTAAATGGCAACACTTTGATGTGAGCTCATGACAGTCCCATTGAAGTCAATGTTTGACGTGTTGTTTCCTCACAAAGTCCAAACAGCTTATAGTAGAGGAGGGGCAGGCAAGGTGAGAGATCGCCGTCGTAATAACAGCTCACATTTCTGCTGTTACCATATCAGACATTTAGGAAGCAACGGGAAGCTATTCAAGTCTAGTTCTGCTCTCAATTGCAATAGCTATAATTGGATTCGAATCACAGGGCTTTGTCAAAGTGTTATAAAATGCATTAATTGGAAGTGATGTGTTCACAATATACGTGTTATAATTCTTTAAACCAAAGTGCAGTGTAAAAAAAAATTAATGGAGAGTAATACTGTCAGTCTTTCTACTTTAAAGTGTTCTATTTAACCCCCTTTTTTGCAGTGATATTTCCTAGTGAGTGAAAAATGTTAAATTTTTTAGTGTGGCACAAAAAACATCAGGTGGATACGGGGAAAAAACAACTGTCTGGAAACAGAGTTGTAGAGTTTATTTTTACCATAGTTGCCTAAAATTACTACATAAGTATTATGTGGATGTGATTCATATGTCCAAAAAATCCTCTGAGTTCAACTCTGTAACAAGTACTTGTCTTTTTCATGGTCCAGAAATGAAGACCATCTCTATTATTCTGTCTAGAGAACGACTGCGTACCCTAAAAAAACACTCCAACACAACCAGTCACAATATAACACAATACATTTGTAAAAACGATTAAATATTTTCTAAACAGCAATATAATTTCATTGTCATCTTGTGAAATATTCAAGAGTTATACTCTGCTAAAAAAAGTGAAGAAAGGCTTTCGTAAATGCGTCCCTTGTTGGTTTCTGGAAGAAAACCATTGGAATTCTCTGGTACCTGATTTGCAGCGACGAATCTGGAGGCAGAAAGAACAAAATGTCAGTGGATGTTCTACTTTTTACATCTCCTCACATCCTCTTTTTAAAAAATAGCCTTTGACATGAATCAGAATTACTGTCTTTAACTTCCACCTGGAAGCATGTTTGTAAGTAGCAGCTACTGCTAAGCAGCAACAGAACAAAAGTTGCTCGCTGCAATTGAGGTGGCATCTGAAATTTTAGGCATGCACTTCTCCCTCTCTGACTTCTGTCTCAACAGAAAAAAACACATATAAAATGTACCGTGCATCCTTAGAGCAGCACACAGCCCTTCTTCTTGACCTTGGTGGGCTGTGGGCAGAGCACAGCGCGAATGGCCTCATCAAACACTGTCTTTAGACCTCTCTGAGTGAGAGCGGAGCACTCCAGGTATTTTACTGCATCTGTTCACGCACACAAAAACAGACACAAATCAGGTTTGTTAATAACGCCTCCTTTCTCTTTATGTATATTGTAAGCATAGTTTGTACGCACACTAAGATCCACATCTCAGATCCACTTTGAGTGGGATATTTAACACCAGATGTCTGGGTGCATTAGGTGTGCACAAATCTGTCATTTCTGAGCGTGTAGGAGGACTAGCCCATGTGTTCTCCCAAATGCTAGATCAAATCACACGGAGAACAAATTGCATTTAGCATCTAAATCTGTAGCCTGATATGCAGCGCTTTGTAATTTTGTGTATTTAGAGACAATGCGGTAATTATATGTTTCAAAGAAAAATACAATAAACAGTGTTTGTATTTGTCTTGTATCTTAAGCCTTTTTTTCTCTCTCTCGCTCTCATTTTTTCCTTTAAACTTATTTCCAGTAGAACTGCTGCAGTCTGGAGTTTAAAAAGTGGAAAGCATCTTTGATGCATTAAATAAAATAGAGAACGGATCAAATGTTAAAGGTTAGGAAGAATTGTTAAATGCATTTCAAAGTCTCAGCAAGGCTGTATTTACATGAATAAAAAAGAAGTAAGCAATTTGAATTGAATTTTATTTTGAGGTCCAATTCTTACTATTAAACTATTAACCGTGACTTGCCTCAGTAAACTCCTACTTACTGCTGATTAATATCTATTAAAGTAGATGTTAACTTTAGGTATTGTGTAAGATTAGGGATTTATAATATATAGTCATGCAGAATACGATGTGCTTTTTAAGTATTAATAAACAGCCAATATGCTAGTTATATGCATGATAACAAACAACTAGTTAATAGTGAGAAATGCTCATATATATATATATATATATATTATATAAAAAAGAAGAAGAGGAATTTCAGCAGCCATTACTCCAGGCTTGAGCATCACATAACCCTTCAGCAAATCATTTTAATATGCTGAAAAAATATTTCTAATTGCAAATGATGAATAGAAAGTTCAAAAGAACCACACTTATCTGAAACAGAAATCTTATATAATATTAAAAAATTTGTTTACAGTCACTTTTGATCAATTTAATGCTTTCTTTGCTGAACGAAAGTAATCATTTCTGCCGAAAAAACCTGTCATCCAGTGATGTAAAAAGCTTTGCTACTGCCTTACCTATTTCTTTGGCCAATGCAAGACCCTGTGGGTAAGTGATTGGTGCCAGTTTTTTCTCCTTCAGCTTCTCAATGGTCTCCTTCTCATCTCTCAAATCAAGCTTGGTGCCGACCAGAATAATTGGAGTGGAAGGGCAGTGATGCCTCACCTCTGGGTACCACTAGAGGGAGCAGAGGAGCAGATCAAAACACTTCATTCACATCTGTTTATCTGTCCATATTTACACCCTGTTGTCAAATACACAGGCTACAAAAGCTGTTCAAAGCTGTTCCCTTCATGCAGTTGAGCTGTTACTGCTTGTTCCTTTCCAAGACCTACTCTCTACGCAAGTCTCTCACTCATTTCAAATAGACGCTACAATACCCGCTAAAGGACATGTTCAGTTTGTTCCACTTCACGCCTGACATTTTTTTAAATCTGCCAAGGCCTTTTTATTGAAAAGACTTTCCTCAGAAAAGCACTGACTGAATGATTGGTTGAAGCCCAGCACAAAAACAATGTCAGTAGTATTTTGGAAAGTGTGCAGACTATGTGAAATATGCAGCAAAAATGGTTTCTAACTTAGTCACTGCAGAGCAGATGAAAAAAGCTTAATGAAAACTTTTGGTGCACTTCTCAAGGCCTGGCTTCTGAATGTTGTATTGAATCTGACAATCACAAACACTATTGTTTTCTTGCACAAAGCAACCCATGCAGTCACGTTGAGTAGACCTTGAGTGGAAAATGGTCACATCAGAATTGCTGTAATAAACACTGTCTAAAACAAAAACAAAGCAGACGTCAATTTATAAGTTAATACTGTCAATGTTTTGATCTGTGAAGAGCAATTTAGCATTACAGTTATACTGTAGCTTTACAGATGCAGACGAACAAAACACTGACACTGCACTGTGAGCTAAACTGCACACAATTCCACTTCAATAAAGAAAGCGGTAAACAAACATATCCTTGATACTTCTATGACTCAGGGTCTAAATCTAGCCCTAGCCTGCATCAATTTCTTTTCAATCCTGCATCTGATCTGCAGAGGCTCATCTATTAAGGCTGTTACGTGCAACTTAAAGGTGTTTCAGTTTTTTCTCTTCAAGCTTGTTAATGAAAACACAAAACGGTAGCTTTCGTTTATTAGAAATCAGCACATCTGCAGTAGCATTTATGATTGGCAGGCAGATGGGGTCACTACTCGCTTTCTAATCTAGTCAAAGACAAGCATTATCGCAGCGCCCCATTTTCAGGTACTATCAGTCCAGTAATGAGGAATGATCTCTTCGCACTTAACATCTCTATGGCAGGTGATTGCTACCGAATGGATGCGAAAGGATGTGTCACGTGACGTCTTACAACCCCTGGTGCATGTATGCGCTTTCCTCTCCACTTTAAATAGATTTTAATTTGTCTCCTCAACCTCGCACAATCTATCAAGGCTACATTTGCATATGGCCAGTGTTACCATGGTAACTCCTCAGGAATATACTGTAGAAGTAATAAAGGGAACAACTGGTATGGTGGAAAAAAGCAAAAAAGCAAAGAGTGGAAGAAACTTCTGAAGGTCTTTGATTGGAAGCGAAAGCAAAAAGCATTAAGGAACCGGCGAGATGAGATTGCCATTGTTTGAACTTAATAAGAATTCAAAGGGGTGTTTGCGCACTTGTTTATGCAAGCGCTGGTTTTAAGCAATGTAAATTGGACCTGATTAAGCCTTGAGTGGTTCTGGAATTATTGATATCACAAACAATTTGCTTTCCATTCCATCTGAGGCACCTTAAACACGCTGCGGAGGCCTTGATAAGGTCTGGCATAATAGCAACAACAACTCAGCAGAAAAGAATCTCTCCTTTTCTTTGCTCGTTCATTTCATCCTTATTAATGAAAAGAAGTCTAGGACGGTACAGTATTACAAAGCTATCTTTTTGTTTGTGTTGGATCATCATCCTTTTAGCAACGTGAATCAATGTCAATTCTCTTTGTACGTTTAGAGTGCAAGAAACTACATAATGCAACTTTTAATTATCAAGCTTAATTCAGTCAATATTCACAATACATTTTGCTATTGCTCTGTACAGGTAACACTGGAACAGGTAAAACTGTTGAACAGACCAGTTAGTTTAAATAAATGCTCTTACATAGCTTCTATATACTAATATCATTTTTACACGTAAGAGGTTAAAATGATTATTAGTTCATTTATTGTGTATTATTAACAAGTTTAACGGACAATAATGTGTTTATAAATGAACATTAATATGAATTTAGGATTGTAGCAAAAGTGTTTAGATAATGCATTAACTAAATTCAGTGTTATTGTAAAGTTTTATATCTTTAATAAGTGTGCATTCAAATAAGCGTGCAATTTTTTTGGTGCAAAACCTTTTTGGGGATATATTTTGAAAGCTGTTGGGGTCCAAACAACACAGGACCCCGCTGATTTTCATTTTAAATGTTCCACAGAAGAATGTCATACATGTTCAGACCATGGTTCTGGTGAAAAACAAGAAAGAATTTTCAGCTATGCCTTTAAGATAATTTCAGATTTTCTCCAGTCAGATGTCTTTGATGTAAACACAAATCCTGGAATCAATAATCTTTTCCAACAGAGAAAGATGTCTACGTTTATCTCAACAATACACATATTGATCTTAATAGAGAGAGAAAGAAAAAAAAACTTTAGTTTTCTAAAGAGAACATGTCCCTTGAACTTCAATGTCAAGGACATTTTCTTTTCAAATAAAAAAATATATATTTTAACTTCTTGCAAAGACATGCTAATCCATGGCATGCCAGTCTTCTTAACCAGCTAAACCAGGACGGCTGGTCTTCAGCAGGATAAACTACATTGCTTTATAAGAATCCTAACAGCTTAAGGGAGCAATGAGTACTGTAAGTACAGTAGTAATACAAGACATCATCCCAGAATCACAATCCAGAGCCAAAGGTAAACCAGGCTTCCTAAACCTATCTATATCACCTGAACCCTTGAGGACTGTGCGGCACTCTTTTGGCCCCTAGGACACTGGATTATTTTACTACACACTCAACAGAGAACCGTTGTTTTCCCTTTTGGGATCTCTCTTGAAAATGCTCTCTGTCGGGGTGAAATAGACACAGTTTAAACATGCTAACTGTAGCAGGAAACTAAGTGGTGTGCATCTGTCAGGCTTCTACAGTGGCATTAATGGAGAACTCGTCAAGGTCAGCCGAGCTGCAGGCACTGTTATTACACTCTCTTAGGAGGGGTTGTGAGTGTGAGGTAGATAAATAACTTGCTAAATAGAGTCTCTAGTGAATGGACATTTTAGCTAGCTGGAAAACTTACAGGTAAAGATGATGTTGTGTGTGATAAATGCTTCCTGAGCACAAACCACTTTCCTTCTCAAAACAGCTGAATACCACTGATGAAACACGGCTTTTATTTGTGAATTTCTGAATTGTCACAAAGCTTTTTATAGCAGCTGATGTTGACAACTATGCCCACTTTATCTCTGTGTGACTATGAACATTTGTAAATAAGGTCAGCAACTGCATCATGAATTAATGCACAGTGGCATCTAGTGCCCAGTCAACACAATGCAGAGCATCTCACTGCAAAGTGCATGGAGGTGTGTGTACATGTTGTAAGCAAGCATGCATAGAATAGCAGCGTGTTATTGTACATGTGAATGTTGTTGATTGCTACTGGATTTGGTCTGTAGGCGTATGCTGGCGTGAGTGTGATTGTTTTCTATTAAGACCAATACTAAACCAGACATAAGGACTCACCTTGGCTCTGACGTTTTCAAATGATGCTGGGCTCACCAGAGAGAAACAAATGAGAAACACATCCTGCAAAATACAATCAGAGGACATTTATTTTGACGAATGAACTTACGCTACAGTTTTGCTTTTTTAAGCAAGAAACCACTCAATTAATAAATTAATGCTTTCTTTTGAATGTTCTGTTCATTAAAGAATCCTTAAAAACTCATCATGGTTTCAATAAAATTTTAAGCAGCAAAAGTTATAAACACCATATAAGCATATTAAAATGATATCATGTGACAACAAATTGGTAATTGGTGCTGATAATTCAGCTTTGCTATCACAGGAATAAATTGCATTTATTATAAAACAGTTATTTTAAACTGCATTAATATTTTACTTTATTTTAGATGAATGCAGCTCTGGTAAACATAAGAGACTCCTTTTAAAAATAATTGAAACATTTACCAACCAGAGTTTAAAATCTGTCTTAAAAAAACATTGACTGATTATTGTTTTAAACCTTTAAGGGGACATTCCCCTACTAAACGATTATGGTGTATTGTACCGTCTGAGGGTAGGACAGTGGTCGCAGTCTGTCGTAATCTTCTTGTCCTGCTGTATCCCAAAGGCCCAGGTTGACTGGTTTGCTATCCACCATAACATTTGCTGAGTAGTTATCAAACCTGAGCGAAAACACCCAACCCACACAATCTCTCAATATTTCGGCATGAACATCAAATGAAATTATAAACATTTCAAATGGTTGTGGTACTCACACTGTGGGAATGTACTCCCCGGGGAAAGCATTGGTAGTGTAGCTGATGAGAAGACAGGTCTTTCCCACAGCTCTGAAAAATACCAACAACAAAGAAGAAAACAGACATTTAGTCATCTGTCAGATTGATGGAAAGCAAACAACATAATGTAATTTCAGTAAAACACACGCTGCTAAAATTACTTCAAAGAATGCTAGGTATCTGTAACCGTCTTCCAATAAGAACAGGTGTACTGTGCTTCCATAGTGAATTCACACATTTGTTCTCAAACACAAAGAACATTGTACATGGTCATATTTCAACAACATTTAAGGCACTGAATGTTTAAATACTAACCGCATACAGCAATACTATACATGAAAGAAGGGATTCTGTATTCTCTACGTCTATATTGCTTTTTATTGCTCAAAGCTACCTCAGGACCGGTTCACACAGAACAAATGTTTGCATGCTGCTGTACAGCTTTTTAATTGTACATATGCTAGACAGAAGTTCTTTACATATGCGTGGAATTCAGTGTGTCAGCAGGTTTGAACCATTTTAACTTTTGATGCAGTCTCTGCTGTCAGCACTGCTGGCCAGTTACTTGTACTACAATAATAACATTGTTTTTTTTGCAGTAACTAGTAGTGTAACTTATTACTAATAGGATTGCAGTAATAATATGGTTAACATCTGTAAAACAGCCATTTACTTGCCTCAACCCCTTAAAGTCCAACAATCGAATCATTTGCACAGCCACGTGAAGGCAGCAGAAAAGCAGACACGTTTAATATGAAAAACTCTTACATTCAGCAGATTGAAATATTGCAGTTACATTGATTTTGTCAGGAGAAAGATGATCTGGACATTGATGTGTAAAGTTTTGGCATTGCATGGCTTGATCACCCAAAGCTTTTAAGAGAATGTAACATGTTCTTATGAACTTATAGGACAATTAGCTTCATGCCACACATGGCAAGTAAAGATGCAAATACAGTACAACACTTAAATGTGGATTTTGGTCAAATGATTAGGCAAAAGTATATTGTTATAGAAGAATTTTATGGGGAAGATATGCAACTTAAGCAGGCTGAAAGAAAAGTAATGCAACTAGTTGTGTAACTTATTACTGTTGCAAGAAGATAACAAGTGAAGTAATAACAACACTTCTGAAAGGAGTAATGGTTAATATATTTTTTCAGCAGCTAGCCCCTCGCTGGCTGTCAGTTTCAAAACCCTGGGCCAATCAGAAAAAGGCAAGAGCAGGGCAAGCATCAGATCATTGGTAATTCTTTTGAGACAAAAATCGTGCAAAATTGATTTCCTGGAGGCCCACAACTATGCAGATCAGTCCCCACCCTGCATGGTCCAACACACATACAATAAACCTGAAGGACTTTATGAGCTGGATGAGGTTTGTTTAAATGAAGTTCCAAACACAGGTTCAGGATTAGTCTAATCATTCAGTCCTGCCAATCAGCATTACGAGCCTATGTAAGTGACATTGCGCCATTCCGGTGACAATTTTTCCTGCATCCCTCCACCTCCCCATCTCCTCCTTTATTTCTCTTATTCTTCCTCTGTTGAGTAGCAAGCCAAGTTTGTGTATCATTAACTATAAAAAAACTGCATTGACAGGAGAACTTGTAAATTAGCATTGAAGATGAACTCTACAGGGCCGTGGCCCTCAATAATGTACTGAAAATGCAAGAGATCTTCTTTTCTTTTCTTCTTTTGCAGACAGATGACAAATCTGTCTAAACAATCTTCATTCACACAGATCTGCAAAAAGACTTTAAATTATGCATGCCAGGCCAGTAGTTGCTGATTTCACAGTTTTCACAAATTTACATTTTTATAAACAGGTATAATAACTGTATAATTTTTGAAAACATTTGTATCTCAGGCACTCACTGTCATGTAAATCTATAATCAAAAAGTTCAGTCCTTTAGTTAGAAAATGGTGTTGTGCAAATGTTGAATTTTGCACCCCTGCTGCAGTGTCTATGTGGCATAGCTGGTTAAATATCTAAAGCTGAGATATAAGTGTGAGATATGTTTTGACTAGAACGGACATCTGCGTTGAACATTCAGAACAACAATCTGAACACTTCGAAAGTTGAGTAGCATACGGGTGGCGTAAGCTATTACCAGGATGACAACAATTTAATTTAAGCATTTTTATCTTTCAGTAGCCTTAATTTCTGCTGCTTGGCTATTTCTATTGTTTATTTTTTATTTACTGAGCATGTCATCAAATCCTTCAATGGCCACTCATAAATCTTACTCCTGAAATGAACTTAATATTCTTTGGCGTAGACATATGATCCTTTTTTCTTTTTCTTTTTTGCGTGCATCCCCTTTTATGGGTATTGCTGTATAACCAACAACTTAAGAGTTCCCTCTGGGGAAAAAAAAGCATATACTCAGAAATCCTTTCATTTAACTAGAAAGAAAAAAAAACTGCTGTCACACTCAGATTCAGTGATAGTGACGCCACATGCAGTGCTGTGACAGCAGACTGGGGAGCAACACAAAATATCTCAAAACAATTGTGCATGCTTACATAAACTCAAACAGAGAAGATGACATTCAGTAAGAAAACAGGTCACCTGAAGCAGCAAATACAGATATGGGCTACAAAAGAAGAGCGTACTAGTGCACAAATTCCAATGGAGCGCATGTTGATGCATGCAGGCAGTGAGAGTGAGGAATGCTGGGATTCAGGAGCCTGTGGCTACATCTCCCTCACATCGAGAAACACTGGAGCTACTCAAGGGCAAGGCCAAAATCACAGACCTCAGGCTACACACGTTCAGTCACATCAGAACTATTTGCTATCGTTATTACACTCACTCCTTGATTTCTCTCTCTCTTTTGCATTCACATTCAAACAACACATACATACACACACATGATAATAACCACATGTCGTTGGAGTTATCCAGACTTGTGTGCACTTGACTGTAGGGCTGGGCTCTGATGTATTGTGCATTATAAGCCTGTGATTCAACAGCAAAAACAAAAAAAAGGTCCACATAAAATCCAGTTTGACAAAATAAAGTAATATTAACAGAACCGCCACTGTGGAGATCAAACATGCCTTTACCACTAAGCATACTTGAATACATTTTAATCTACACACTTTTTAGTATACACTGGAGGCAGTGTGCTGAAAACATCATTAGAAAACAGGGGGAGATAACTGTTAAGAGGTGCTTTCTTGTGCTCTTTGAAGTTATAAATCAGATAGAGATGGATACAGGGAGAGAGACAGATTCAGAGAGAAAAAGAGCAAGAGAAAGCTCAGTATGGGGTCTGGCTTTGTCGTGACAGTATGACAGGAAGTCGGGCGGTGTCAGCCAGGAAGAGAGACAGCGAGCTTCTTTTTGAAGTGCGTCTTTGAAAATGCGCCCTTAGTTGCTTCAGCGTCTTCATGCTCTTTCTCTCTCTTTGATTAAACATGAGCAATCTCTTTAAATCCTACAAATGTTAAAACAATGTGATAGCTACGCGTGTTTAAATGTCTTGTTCTTGTGGGTTGCAGATCTTGAGCTGATCGTATAAAATGGCAGGCCCGCGTGTTTTAGCAGAGCTGACTTCCGCAGAAAGCAAGAGAGAATTGATACAGAAACTGTTACTCAGAAGATACTCAGATGTGACACAGAAGAAAATGTCCACCTGGAAGTCATGACAATTCAGAGAACTCACTATGAGGGTTAAAAACAAAACAAAACAGGATGGGTAGGGGAGCATCAATCGAAGCACTATTACAGGGTTTGTGTTGACACATGCATGTTTTAAGGATGTAACTTCAATACGAACAAAAACATAATAATTGAATTTGAAATGAAATTGTCGCATTATTGACCTGACATAATGTCATTTGTTTATCTTTGTTCACTTAGCTATCTGAAACAGATGTTTAGTTGTAAATTTCTAAACACACCCAAGTGCATGATGCACAATCTTATGAAGCCTTTATATAACAGGACTGATTCTGAAGACACACTGGACTTTGTGCATGCTAATTATTTTTTGGACACTGCAAAGGTTGTGATATGTCGTCACACTCCATGGCATCCTCCTTAAAGACATGCATTCAACTTAAATACTATTAAGTACAAAATGTGAAAAAAATACAATCTACTCCACATTACAGCAACACTGCAAACCTGCAGGTTTAAGAGGTCATACTGTATTCTGACACATCTATCTTCTATTAGTCACACATCTTCACGTGACTCTAATTCACAGATCAAAAGAGGGTTTGAAGCATCACTAGTAAAGAAATAGAATGTAGAAAATATTTCTACCTTCACATAAATGACAGCTCATGGTGACAATGAGCTGTCTACTGGAACATTACATGACACGAGATGTAAAGCATTCAGAAAGCATACAAAAGATTTGTGTGGAATAATCCAGACTGAAGTTGTTACACCGTATCTGCCACAGATCTCAAGTCAAATATAAAATTGTATATAAACTTCAATAACAGTGTTTTATTAACTCTCCAAATATAATGAGAGCAAACCTATAGTGCACAATAAATGTTAACTAATTTATTGTGGGTTTTAAATTTATTATTTTTTTTTTGTGTTGCAGCTGGACAGGTTGAACTATCGCTGTATAAAAATATCTATATGAAGGTTTTTTTTAAATGTGCATAATAATAGCCTTTTGGGCATTTTTTTTCTCGGCCAATTTGTAAAAGGAGGAATATTCACCCTGTTAAACTTTGAGCAATTTAAGGAACTTAAGAAGCTGGGTCACTGCATCAATTGCAAGAGGAAGTTAGCAACTTCAAAATGGAGAACTGTGCACAGGGTTTAAACAGGATATCCTCAAAGCGAAAGCACCTCTCCCCTGCTGCCAATCGCCATGTTAGATGCTGCACTTAACTTAGCCAAAATCCATAAACAACTTTGTCGTGTCAATCATGAATTACATCATCAACACTTTAATCCTTTAGCCTATGTCCTCAATAAGCGCTGCATCAGCATCCCGCTCTGCTTCCAGATCTGTGGTTCATCAGCATCACTTTTATTCTACAGCTCTGTCTCACAGCGTTATATAAAGCAGATGAGATAAAGTGATGTCGCAAATCACCTCATATATGTTCCTATGCAAATTCTCCCTTCCCCCTTTTGAAAAGACGCTTCAGACTCACATGTGTCAGAGCCATCTCATTCTCCATCTTGAATCATCACTGTCTGCAGGTCAGCATAGCGTATGCTCTAGAAACACCTAAAATGTTTATCTGCGTTCATGGTTATAAATTTGAACAGAAAGCAAGCTATGGGGCTAACACATTTGGGGCTTAAGGAATAAAGGAGAAACTGCTTCTCTGTCATTGTCAGTTATCTTAAAACCAGACATTTTAACAGCATAACTAGACTATGTATGGCTGCACTCTCACAATAAAAGACACTTGTATTCCTTGCACTGCTTTGATGCATTGTTCATGGAAAACATGCTTGGTTCATTGGTAACAGCCCAAATGTTTACCTGATGAAGTGCCTAGCTCTCTAAGCCAGTGTTTCCAAACATGTTTTTGACTTCCATATGACAACAGGCCCATCAGTAAGGTTTAAATACGGCTTCATCAATATCAGAGCTAGAAACTGATTTATACAACTCTTATACTAAATCATATACATTTTATATTATTAATGTCACTTAATACTTAGGAAAATGGATTACATGGATGTGTGCAAGTTTATAAAGTTTTCTTTCCTTAAAACAAAGAGGTTTTAAAAATCCAATATAATTATTTTAATCTATTTACAAAGTAAAAACTAAACTTTTAAATTATGTTTTAAACACTGCTCATCATGATCTTGTCACTCATAGAATAAAACCTTATTAAGAATGTGGCCCATGTGCGACTGCTGTTTCCTTTTTTGATGAAAATCAGATGACATGTATTATGTGTGGCATAACTTCCTGTACACTCTCAGAGGAATGGCAAAAGCCAGAAGGTGCTCTTCCTTCTGTGTATTAACTTGCCCGTGAATGTCAAGCCTTAAAAATCTCTGTGACCCACAATCTGTCAGTCCAGTACTATACATCTATTTTAGTCAAACACAACTGTAGCAGAAGTTAAATCACGGAACCTAGACATCGGTTATTTTAATGCCCTTACATCCCAAAAAAATAAAGATAGAACATATTAAGTGCATTCAGGCATGACCGTACATATGTAGCAATCAACCTTACCCTGAGGCTATATAAACTAAAATACAAAGTATCTCACGTGACAAATGAGGAAATTAAAACTACACCTCAGACGAAGTAAATAAAACAAGCTCTTTTAAAACATTTGCAGTGCCCATGAGAATGGTAGGCTTTGCTTGCTACTAACTCAACTTAATTTTAAATTAACAAATGCTCAAAAATAGAATGAAATATAAACCATTTTAATGTTTGCAAAAACTTTTAACAAAACTATAAAAATGATATTAATATGTAAATCTGTTTAAAAACTATACTTTTCACTCACCCATCTCCGACCACCACACACTTTATTGCTTGCATTTTCCGATACTTTTGACAAACTTTTACCGGCTACCGCCGTAAAACAACTGTTAAGGAACTAAGCTGTAATACAGGAAACAGATTTGCTACTTCAGTGTCAGTTTCTCGCTCGCTCTTTCTCTCTCTCTCTCTTTCTCGTGCGCATGCGTGGGCGTCTGTGTGAGGAGCAAAAATACAAGCGTGATTTAAGCATTTGTCTCTATTTATCTCTTCCTCTTTTCCTGAGTGTCTTTGTTTTAGTTTTGTCTTCATTTAAAGTTAGTTTCAGTGAGAGTGTGCTACCTGTTAGAGAAGCATGACGGCTCCGGGTTCACGCGGCGTCCGCAGTGAGTGTAGAGGAGTGCTGCCTTGCTATAGGGGAGGCAGCTGGTCATGAAAGTATTCTGTCAGCATCAACAATTATCAATGCTACTGTGATTTAGTTGGTAGTTGAGAGGGAAATTAACTTTCAGTGTCATCTAATGTTCCTCCTTTCATTAGTGATGATGAGTTATCACAGTCTCTTTCTCGTGTAAGTTGGTTTCCCCGACTAAAAGTTGTTTAAACACCTTAAACACCTTATTCAGAAGATTTGCTTATATGATTGTAAAAGATTACGCCGAATTGGATGTCACCTTAAAATAAGGTCCTAAAAAAAGAGAAATGCCAGTATAGTTTCACCAAACAAATAACACAACTGATCCCGAGACAGTTCAGAAGGCGGTAGTTCAAGCCGAGTCAGAGGCAATCAGCTGAGCCAAAGAGAGGGGAGCTGTTGAGAAAGAAACAAAACATGACAGAAGTGTCTTGAAAGACCAGACTTTTCTTTAACACGGACAGCAATACCTTCTGCTATTTGATGTTGAATGAGGGAGATTGAGCGACTTGTAATAGACATGGAGTGTGAAAATGTTAGCATTGGAAGAGAGTACATAAAAGCACCTTTTTTTCTCAACTGATGGAGTCACAGATTTGGAGGATATTAATCTGTTTCTTAAATCAACTAAAAACAGAAGAGAGGTATATTTTTCTGACCTTAAAGTGCCCCTATTATGCCTTTTTAAAGGTTGCTAATATTGCTTAATGAGTCTCAAACAGGTTTACATGTATGCAAGGTCAAAAAACACTTTAGATTTCTCCAAAAATAGATTTCGTTTTACCACATTTTTTAAGTTATTTGTAAACGTGAGGAAAAAGAGCAACATTGTATGAGGTTTTTAAGCAGAAAAGGCTAGATGTTATTTTTCTTCAAGAAACGATGTTGAGTGGACAAGAAAATGGGAAGGCATCTCTGTTTTAAATCATAACATACTGTAAGTGGTGGTTTTATTTTCCAAAAGCTTCAAACTAATTTCTTATGATGTTGACAAAATTATAAAAGGTAGACTTTTGAATGTTAAAGCTTTATTTGAAAATCTTCCTGAGGGATTAATAAAGTTCTAATCAATCCATCGATCAATCTATAGAGCCCCATGAACCCTTGCGTGAGAGACTTATCCAAGTCATCAAAACACAGGAGCTGAGTGACATATGGAGGCATTTTAATGGCAATCGGAGACAATTTATTTAGTCTTACCTATGACAATCTCTTATCCCTGGCTAGATTAGACAGAAGTTTTTTCTGACCACAGTGTGATGTGGTGTTCTTTCAACCTAGGAGTGCTGGTTGGCATGTCAATATTTCTTTGTTGAGTGACAGAAATTGTATAACTTTTAAACTTAATTTAACTTTTAAGTTTTTTGGGGGGGAATTCTTTAGAACCACAAAGAATTCTTTCCAAACTCTGAGACAAAGGTGGGATTTTGGTAAAGTGCAAATTAAAAACCTTTGTCAACAGCACACGCAAAACATCACTGTACAGATATCAAGACAAGTGAAAACCTTGGAGGCATCTCTGATTCTGTCCTGCTTTCAGAACAGGGAACAATTGAATGATCCAACTAATTTTTTCTTTGATTTAGAAAGACATAATGGACATAAAAAATTGATTCATGCTGTACGTTCTGAATCTGGCACGTTACTAACTGATCCGATTGACATTAAAAGGAGAGCTGTTTGTTTTTATGAAAAACTGTGCAAGTGTGAATGTGACTCAGAGTATGATGTTTTGTTCTTTATGAAAACTTGTCGAGGGTGTTTGAAGAAGTCAACTTGAAACTCAGTAAGAGTTTGTGCCAAGAAGAGTTGCACAAAGCCCTGAGGGGTATGGAGTCTGGCAAGGCTCCAGTAATCGACGTTCTGTCTCCCAGTAGACTTTTATAAGTAGATCTGGTCAGTGTTGGGGGAGGACCTCAATGAAAGCATGGCCAAAGGGCGGCTGCCTTTGAGCTGCCGCAGGGCTGTTCTTACACTACTCCTCAAAAAAAAGACTTGCCTGATATCAAAAACTAAATGAGGAAGTAGCCTATTTAACTTTTAAGTGGTAGATATGAACGCGCTTTACATCAGTGCGATATGCGTTATGGTCCACAAGGGGGCAATGTCGAATCGTCATTGAGACGATTCAATCGTCATTTAAAAAATGATCTTAGTAATCTTAAAGCATAGGCAAGTGTATAAGTTTTCAGTCATATCAGTGTATAACTTATAACTTTTTCATTCTGCAACGGCATTGGTATTGTGTAAAATAAGTCCAATGCCATCGCGGAAATGTAGGCTAAGTAGGGTGCATTAAAATAATTTAATAATTCACTAAACGATAGATAGGAAAGAAAGAAAGAAACTGGACCTTTTTTTAGCATCTAGAATATGAATATAATTTATATTTATTAAAATCAAATATTCATCAGTTAGGACTTCATTCACTTTTTTAAACAGTGGCAAAGAGGATTCTCAGTTATCTCTGAATTGAAATGTGATAAAAATCTAATTGAGATTTGTGAAAGAAAGAAAAAAAATTCTGAAACGGTGAGGAAACACTGAGGAAATCAGGTCCACGAGCTCAGCTGTCATTCATAGCCGTGACGTCACGCTCCTCGCGCAGAGCTCAGCGCTTCTGCATCAATTAAAGCGCAGTTCACGTTTACATCCGGACTGTAGGACGCCGAGTAGCCTACCTGCTCACTGTGTTACACTTATGAAGGTATGCGTTTTCAACACTTCATCTGGCTTTTAAAAACCTGCATTACTTTATTATTTATTTTTATAGTGTTAGAAAGAGGTTTTACAACCTTTTTTTTTATTTATTTTTATTTTGCATCCATAACCTCTTACCAGTCGTAAAAAAGCCGCTTTTAAGAGGTTTATTATGTAAGTTATGTCTTGGTTTGCGTCTGTAAGGTTGCTGTCTTATATTTTATCACATTAAATTAGTTTAGTAGAAAGAATTTAGTGAGAATATTAGACTACATATCTGTATGCTGAAACAATGGCATCATTAAGACATTATCTAATATTTTAGTCATTTTAACAAAGTTTATGATCTAATTTAGCCGAGAACTTCAGATTTAACATTTCCTTGGTATGCACTGATGTCTATGCACTTAGCCTATAATCTTCCTGTTTTACTGCAGTCTCCCTGCAGCACAGCCAGTATGGGAACCCAAAGAAAGGACAGCTTCCTCTGGGGGAAAGGTATGTTCCTCCTTAATTATTTTCGTAAGGTCTGAGACTGCCTAGAAGTCCTGTCTCTGAGCTGAACTGTAAATAATGTACTTTAAATGCTGAATATTGCATTGCATCTGTTTTGGGACATCTTTGAGATCACCTTCCTCCAAACTTCCCCATTAAACTTTTTGTAAAGGCCTATGTGTGATACTTAAGAAACCGAAGTTTTAAAAAATAATGATATTATTTAAAAATATGGATAGCTTTAAAACTGTTAATGCAAACAGAGACTTAAAATCATATTTCAAATCATGAAATATTTCATAAAATCAAAATTGTATGTTCCATACCATAGTCCCTGTGGTAAATATTTATAAAAAATATTTTGTGCTACCACTAATATGCCAAAACACATACTATGTGGGACAGTTCTCCAAAACTGATGTAGTAGAGATATAATTAGCTGAGAAATTTGAGCTGTGTCTGCACTTTAGGTTTCTCTCCTTCTCTTTTTTTTGCAACTGTTTTGTGTGAGCTCAGACATCTGATGTGAGACTTTTGCTAACTGTTGATTTACATGTCATCTTCAGCACCTTCAGCTTTCAATTTAAATGACAAGAAGCAGTCTGACGACCATAAGAATGTGATTCTAGATGATATTCAGGTATATATTTTATAGTGTCATTCTGCATATTGCACCATGCATAACATTACAGGCTTTTAAGAAAGTAAATACCAAAAAAAAAAAAACTTGCAAAACTCTGTGAAGCAAGTGAAACAGCATCTGTAAACTATAACTCATCCAATGTATACCAAACTTTGGCTGATCACGTTCTTCACTCTTGCAGAAACTCCGAGTGGAGATTGAAAATATGATGACAGAAATACAAACGATGGAGGCTGATGATGAGAAGTGAGTATTCACCGCTATCACTCAGTGCCGAGTTACCATAGCAACTACAGAAAGAATCGATAAACCCAGCATTTCCTATAACAGTACATTTTCGCTTTGTGTAGTTTCTGTTGCACTGCTCTTTATGACAGGGTTTAATCCTTGTGGTAATTTTCAGATCCACTTTCAGAATGTTCACATTCAATGTCACTTGGGGTTATAGCACTTGCTGTTGAGTTTAAAGTTAGAATGTCTAACATATAGCAATCTCTATCTACGTTTCCCAGAACTGAGCACACAAAATGTGAATTCCTAGAGCCAAACATGTAACAGTAGTTAAGGGTCTCAAACTTAATGTGCAATCTGTAGTCACTGGTCAGGAAAAGTTGCTTTGAGTATTTAAGTAGGTTATTTTACGTAACAACACATGTCTATGTGTACATGCTTGCATGCGTATTAGAAGCTGTGGCTTCTTCCTTGAATTAAAGTCTGCCATGAATGCACAGTTAACATTTGCAGGTTCAGGTTTCTTGCACATCTCGAAACACCATCTATGAGAATTTCTATTTCCCGTTTCTTGGTATTAATTTTACAAGAAGAGCTTTAGCTCTGGATGTGACGTTGCTAATTTTGTGTGTGGACATGCTGAGAAAAAGATGTAGTGATGAGATTGGTGTACTTGCATCAGCTTCTACACATTCACTTTATGATTATCTGAATCAACACTATATTGTCATAACACCCTGGAAATTTTCTTCCTCAATGATGGCTTTTCTTTTTTGTTTCATTCTCCTCTAGTAAAAATGTTATGAAGAACAAAAGAATCCAGTGTGGGAAAAAGAAGTTTAACATGGACCCAGAAAAGGTATGAACAATGAATCATTTGAGCTGCATGCAGCACAGAACAACATAATGCAACAGCTTCACAACTACGAAGAGATTTAGCTAAACTAGGTTAAAGGAAGAGGGGGTGGAAAGAAACAGAGAAAGAACGATAGAACCACATCCTGTGTTTCCGCAGAACAAGTGAGCTGAAGCTGCACTGCATTTTCCGAGTAGCTTGGTATACATGGTCAGTTAAAACGACAACTGCGTAAGCCATCCAGTTTAGATCATTTTCCACATAAGCACCCCCTCAGATAAAATGAACCCTGCAGATAAACGATTTAATACACTGCAGTGGAATGTAGTTAGCAAATAATACTTCATGATGTGTATCTTATATCCTGTTTGTTAATGAATGTTTGGTAACAGTAGTGCCAATGATCTGTGGTCATTTCATTCAGCCTAATTGTGTGTGTTGATTTCCAGGGTGTCCAGTACCTTGTGGACAACGACCTTTTGCAGTGGAAACCAGAGACCGTGGCGGAGTTCCTCTATAAAGAAGAAGGACTCAATAAAACAGCAATTGGCAACTTTTTAGGAGAAAGGTATGAGAACGAGAAGGACCTTACTGCTTGTGGATTTGATATTTAAAAAAGTTTTATTTATATATTTTTTATATGTACAGGGAGGAGATCCACCTTCAGATCCTGCAGGCCTTTGTTGACCTTCATGAGTTCTCAAATCTTAATCTGGTGCAGGCTTTGAGGTCAGTGGATATCCTCATCTCCCCTGTTTCGTATGTCATTCTAACATTCAGTTTTGGGTGAATCTGTGATTGTGGACACAGGCAGTTTTTGTGGAGTTTCCGTCTACCTGGTGAGGCTCAGAAGATTGACCGCATGATGGAAGCCTTTGCTCTGCGTTACTGCACCTGTAACGCTGGGGTTTTTCAGTCCACAGGTACATGACTTTTGCATTTGGAGGAAGTAAACATCAACAATTTAACACACAACTATAAACCAAAATTGCTGTTTTTCCTTATGTCTTTTTAATAATTGTTTAAGCCTAAAATGTAGTTTGGCCTATACTGTATATCTCATTGACTTTCACGGCATCTAGGTCCTCAAGTAGAAGTAGTTGAGAACCATTGCTACAGTACATGCAGACATTTCCAAATGTGTGTATCTGTGTGTGTTACAGACACCTGTTACATCCTTTCCTTTGCAATCATCATGCTTAACACAAGTTTGCACAACCCCAATGTCAAAGACAAGACCACACTAGAACGTTTCATCAGTATGAACAGAGGAATCAACCATGGAGAAGATCTTTCTAATGAACTACTTGAGGTGAGAGAGGTCATAGGGTCACATTTAAGTTTACTGTACCAAACCAAATACTCACTTCTAGGGTAAATATGCATATCATTCAAAAGTTAGAAGTGTGCATGATTTTATTTAGCACGCATGAAAGAAAAATGCATCAATTTAGAAAAAAAGGATATTTACAGTGTGACAAAAGAAATCTGTATTAAATTAAATCCTGTTCTTTGAATATTGTACAATCACAGTTTGCACAAACATAATACGCATATTAAGCAGCACAACTGTTTTGACATAACAATAAGACAGTAATAAGAAATGATTCTTGGACAACAAATCAGTATATTAGAATGGTTTCTGAAGGATCATGTGACACTGAGGGCTGGTGTAAAAGTCAGTTTTGCATCGCAGGAAACATTATTTTTAGTTATTATTCAACTTTTTTTTTCCCTCTCCATTCATTGAACATGTTTGTTTATTTGAATGTTTGATAATCCACTGCTGTAGTCATGATTTTGTCTTATACAATGATCATCTTTTATAATTTCTCTTTATTGACACATCCTGTAGAAACTTTATGAGAGCATAAAGAATGAACCCTTTAAAATCCCAGAAGATGACGGCAATGATCTCACGCATACCTTCTTTAATCCTGACCGAGAGGGCTGGCTTCAAAAAGAAGGTTTGTTACTCTTGTGTACTGTTAATATTCACTAAGTGTTGTGCATCATAACATAGGAACCAGTATCAGTACAGTGTTCCTATTACGTTTAAAAAAAATTATTTGAGCATTCAAAATGTCCATTTTAAAATGTCTAAAAGTTTACTTCATGCAATCGCTAAGGAAACGTTCCATTTTTTTCCTGAAAATTCTGAAACAAGTAGTAGCAATTAATAAGTGTCTGAGGAAAACAAATCCATGTCAGATGCACAAACGATGTTTTTGTGCTAACTTTTAAGAACTTTATTAAAGACCAGATGACTTTAAATGAAAGTTCAGTTAACATTAATGAAAATAAAAACTTGTTCTGAGAATTCTCCTGGTTAGCTTGAAAGTTGAATCTCTGTTATAAACAATTTGATTGGTCCAAACAGTGAAAGTTCAGCCAATCAGGGTAGCGGAATGAAACTAACTGTTATGTAACTGTTATTTTCTCCTATCTTCTTTTCTGTTATCTAAATGTTGTTAACAGTTCTGGTGAATCCATACTTTAGGTGGCAGAATAAAGACCTGGAAGCGGAGGTGGTTCATTTTGACTGACGGCTGTCTCTACTATTTCCAGTACACCACTGTTAGTATTCTACCTTTACAAAAATGTCACGTTCACTGAAAAAAACACATTCAAATCTTTTCTTTTTTTTTTTTTAAATTGAATATCGAAAATAAAATAACTCAAAGTCAATCTTTCCCCTCTCTAGGACAAAGAACCAAAAGGAATCATCCCGCTAGAGAACTTAAGTGTTAAAGAAGTGGATGATGGACACAAACAGGTACTTTTCCCATGTTTTTTCCATTCCACCTCATTTATTACCTCTGATCCAGATAGATCCTCTGTTACACCTGCTGCTTTATGGTACTTTTAGTCAGCGCTGAGTGATAAGTGTACCTCTGTCACCACAGTCTAGATTTGCTTCATAAAACTGCTCGGATCCTGATTTCTGTCTGAGTCAGCATCTCGTAATACAGAGTGACATTTAAATGTTTGTGATATCACATAGTATTGTAACCGTGGAATGTAACCTTTTGAAAATGACAGCATGTGCATTTTCTCTTTTGAAACGTGCGTGTTCAGTTTTGTTTGGAGTTGTTCAGCCCTCATCGTAAAGGAGAGACGATAAAGGCATGTAAAACAGAGACAGATGGCAGAGTGGTGATGGGCAAACATCACTCGTACAGGCTCAGTGCTGCTTCTGAAGAGGAGCGTGGTGACTGGATCCATTCCATCAGGTACATTCAGTCCAACAATTAAAAAAACAGACTGAGGCTGATATCACTTTGCTATAACCATAGTTTGAAGTTCAAACCACAGTACAAATGAAGTTCAAACCACATCGACACGAGGTTTTTGGAATCCGAGATCATTTGAAGTGATGGTTTTTCTTGTCTTTTGGGACTTCACTCATTTCATATTTTTTTCTCATATAACACACAACAGGTATGACATTCACTATGTATTGAATAGTGAACAATAAACGTTTTTACATTATTACAATAGCAATTGTATTATTAAAAGTTTATTTATATAGACAATTTCACACATAGTGGCAAATAAAGTGCTTTACTCAGAAATGATTTAAACCTTTCTCTGTGCTTTTATCTAATGTTGGTGTTAAAAATGACCGGCCTTTTAAAAAACTGCTTTATTCTCACTGAATCTCGAATCCAATCCTTTGGTAAACATGTTAACTTTCAGTTAGCTCAGTTTATTTATGTATTTTAGGAAGTGATAGACTGAAGAGTAGACTGTATGCCTCATTGACCTGAAAAGTCCTCTAAACTTATATATTACAAAGATTTTTTTTGTTTAGTTTTTAGGGAAAATAATCATCTCATGAACATAGCTTGACCATTAAAAGGAAAAATTCAAGAAAATATGAGAGACAAATATGATACAGACACTATATTGATGGCAAGATAATAACTTTTACAGCAATGTGTTTTGTAGGTCAAAGGAAAGAGGAAGTCAAGGTTGATTAGAAATGTGAACACTTTTAGTTATACGTTAATGATCAAATTTAAATATATGGGTTAGCATTGACAGAGGAACTGAGAAAAGTCTGTTTCCACTTTTCTTTTTAGAGCTTGCATCACAAAAGACTCTTTCTATGACCTGGCATCTGCCCGAAAGAAGAAGATCATCCGGCACACTGAACAACACGACTGAAGCTGATCGTTTTAAACCGTTGCACATAGACTGAACTAGCCAAAGGAACACTGATGGTTACAGTGAGCTGAAGGAGCAGGAAGTGATGAATGAGGTTCTCAGGGTGCTAAATCTCTCTCTCTCTCTCTCTCTCAGCACTCAGAGGTCACCACAGCCTGAGGGCTCGTTTACACTGTGGTGTTGTGGTCAGGCATTCGGAGGAAAAATTATTTCATATTTATTTAAAAACTTACGAGAAATGCCTTTGAAAGCTTTTTTTTATGAAATATTGTGAAATAGCCATGTCTAAAAGCAGTTGAAATAGTGCTCCTGGTGACTGTAGGATTGTATGAATGAAAAACATTTAAATTAAGCTACATTTTAAAGCTTTTAATAATTTATCATTTTATAATTATAGATTTTAAACAGAAAATCAACTGAATATGACTGTCTTGTAAATACTGTTTTGCCAGTTAGCATTAACATTGATCAGAAATTGAAATTGTCCATATTATGTAAATAATAAATGACTTATTTAATGAATGTACCATTATTTGATTATAAACATTTGTTATTTCAGATAATTCCTTATTTAATACATTAAGAGATAATTCCTCATTTAATACATTAATTAAATGATTGTACACTAGGGTTCTCTGATTAAAGGTCTTCACAAAACAAGCCTCGTTTTCACCAAGTAATGCGAACATTTGTCCAGAAGAGGGCACCGTTGGTCAAGCTTCACAAACCCCACGGTGTATATATAACCTATATATGTATAAGTGCACATACTCTTCAGAGATTATGTAGACGAACTGTAAAATCAATTACATGACATTAAAGTGGATATTTACATGAGATTTTCGAGCCTGAAACATGAGACTGCTTCTAAAAGTAAAAGACTCTTGTCTACTGAAAAAAGTTGCACAGTTGCTGGTTTTGCTACACCTATACTGCACTTGTGGTCTACAAAAGCACACTCCCCTCTTCCGGTGTATCATTTCCTTCATCTCTGCCAATTCGCTTACCATCTCTTCATCCATTTGTCATTCCTTTTGCAAAACAAAAAAAAATGCACTCTTCTAGCTGGTCATAAGTGCGCAGCTCTACTCAGAGGTTGTGCACTATTTGGTGGTCGATGTCAAAGAGTCTGCCTCAAGGTCATGTAGGTCAATGGTTTAACCTACGTGCTTTAGCAACACACATCATATTACTCTTAACAAATAAGGGAAGGCAAATGTCACACCCATGTTAGCCTAACAGATCTGTTGACATATCTCTGATGATGTCAGCATGGCCAGGTACTGTGGATGTCATTTTAAGCGCAGCTTAGTTTTATGTATTCTTATACGGCTACAATTCAACACAATATGCATTATTCATGAACTCAATACTCACCATTCAGTCTGTCTATGATCCACCTTTTAATCCGTAGGGTTGATTAAGGCCATCTGGGTCACTTTAGGTAGAATGTAGTTCATTTAGGAAACACTGAGATGACCGTCAATAGGTGGCCTATAATGTTTAAACAGTTCATCTTTTTTTTTTCAAAGGATTGAACTCAAAACTTTGTGTTGGGGGTGAAAAGTTAAATCAGAAATGTTTCACAAATGTTCAGTAAACTATCAAGCACTCCCACATGGAAATAACCTATATAAACATATGTTTTAATATAGGTTTTTAATATATGTGACATACAATTGGCCGTATTCCTATATTATATGTACATATATGCAGCATATATATTATCATATATGTGCATATACTGCATATAGACTTCATATATGCACAAATATCCTCATATAGGTTCTTTCCATGTGGGCTTTAACATTTTTTTTTTATCAAGCAGTTCCTGCATTCATCAAAGAATTCAGTATGATACTAGTTTTCTATAGTTATCCATTTTTAAGCTTACTTAAAACCATAATGACATCTGACCACTCACTTCTACATTAATACCTGATAAACTATGTAAAGGTAACTATTAGCCGCTTCACAATTAACAAAGTTGGTTGTCATTTCCTCAAGGCAGTTTTATACATTGCAGCAAAAAACAAGCAACACCATATTTAAGGCCACAGCCCTTTATTGATTGGCACTCTTGATCTAAAAATCAGTTGCATAACATCTATTATTTCCAAAGCGCCATTAGTTGACGCAGAACACGTTTTTGTCTTCTGCTGTGCTGCATTGTAATTGTTTTTTTATGTAAACATGCAAAACAGATGTCTGCCATTTATTATAAAACCCCCTCAAGACGTTATTATACAGTACATGCGGCTGTTTTGTTATGCATCTTTAATTCAAGAACGTGTTCTGTGGGAATTCTTAAAGAAACAGTAGAGAAATGTATATTTATAAAGTAATACAAGTGTACAAATGACTCCATATACATATAAAGCCTTTCCTTTTAATCGCTGGACTTTTTTTTTTACTTTTTTACTTATTTTTTATTCACTTTTAAACGAAGCAGGTCAAATACCAATGCAGTGATTTTATTGGAACAAATTAAATCTGTGTGGGGAAGGTTTTCCGTCTCAAGCAAAACTTTCAATACAGATTCCTATTGAAATGATTGGATTTCGCCTGCAAAATATTGCTGAGCAATGGTAAATGTGACTCCACCTTCAGTGGTAACTGATCAGACATGTTTTCATCTGTCAGCTTTGCTGTGGAGCCTTTCCCTCCTTCCTTTATGACACAGTGGAAGCCAAAGGGTTTAGGACTTGGTAAGTGCAACTGATTAGGCCTGGGTAAATATACAGGGCAAAGATCTGCTGAACAGGAAATATGTGTATATGCTACATCTTCACTCTTACATTCAAAGCTCTCTGCAGTCCACCCATGAGCTCTGTAACCGGCAGGAGGTCACGTGATCACAGAAAGCACACTACAGTTCAGTCATTTTTTTTCTGACACCAGCTCCTCGCAGTGTCAGCAGCGTTTTGGCGGTTGTTCAAACAACCTCACTTCCTTTTAAAAACTCAGCACCAATACTTTGTTTTTCAGCTGTAAGCTGAATCAATATTGTTATAGGGAGAATCACTATCCACATCTTGTCCAAACTGAACATAATAAAGTCCTCTTTTTTACAGAATATATTGGTAATATTCTCTTTGAAATATGTGCAAAATCCTGATCTATAAGCACACATTCTTCTTGATTCCTTTTGCAGAGATACCTCAGGACTGAATACAGTTCTTCTTCTGGTTACGCCTTCGTCCTCTCAGGCCTGAAAGAAACAAAAGATGTCAAACAAGCCTTTAAATACATCATAACAGGGCAGCAAAATTCGCATATGGATTTGTGCCATTATCAAATTGCATGAACGCTGATATAATTTCTAATTATATATCATTAAATTTGTATCTGAATATTAAAAAAACTACTTAAACAAAAGGTCAGCATACGTACCATCCTCACCATCTGTGGCAATAGTCTGAAGAGAAACACTTCTTGGACCCATTTTGTTCTTCTTGACTTTAAACTTCACCTGCGGTGGACTCTCAATCATCTCAAATGTGTCTTCAACTTCACCAGTGCTGTCAGTCTCTGAGCTCTTGCGAGAAGTAACGTGTTTGGATGTATCTTCTTGCTCATTAACATGATTGGCCAGCCAAGACGCTTCCCTGCTTGTAATCTTAGCGTCTTTATGACTGATCTGTTTCACATCTGTGCTTTGAAGAGTTGTTTTAGACAAAGCGTCTGGACTCTGGTTGTTTGCTCTGCCTTTCAAGAAATGCCGGAAGGAAGAGCGCTGCTTTTTAGAACCAAACAGCGAAGGCTTCTTCCCATCCTCTGTCCCATCTGGGGATGCAGGGGACTGTGGACGTACGCTGTCTCCATTGGTGTAGATTAATTTTTCCATGTTATTCACAGAGGTATGGTCAACATAGTCTCTCAGCTTAGAAAGATCCTGCAGGGAGCCAGTCACACCTAAACTGTTGCCCACAACTAAAGAGTACTTAGGATTATGGTATTTATGAGCAGGCACCTTTAGGTCGGCCTGTTTGGTGTCCCCTACAGATATCTGGAAGCGTGACATGGATACAGGAACTGTGAGTTTGTTGGGTTCCACTGGCGTTTTCAGCACAGGAACAGACAGGGCTGGCTTACTGATGTGAAACTCACGATACAGGTCCACTTTATCAGACACGGCATACAGCTCTCTGAAGTCATTGTCGAAGAAGTCAATAATTTGTCCTGACATCACAGTGATTGTGTTGCGGTTCATCCTCGAAGAACTCCACGTAAAACTATAAAGATGAGAAATGTACAGTGAATGCGTTGATTAAAGACTGACCAAATGTACTACAATGGTGGACAAATTGGTTTTGTCGGTATACAGACCTGTATGATCCAAACATGACTTTCTCTCCATCTACCAACATGTACTTGGAGCACAGCGATCCTGGCAGACGACCAAAGGACAGCGGCATACCGGAGCCTCTCACAGTTCGCACACGCAGGTTCTGAAAAAGAGAGAGAAAGCAATGATTAAAGCTGTGTACACTGCATCATTTTCTGCTGTCCGAGACACTTTTTTGGAAGTGTGCATCTATTGCACACCATGTCAAAACAATAGTCATTCTGAAACGCCTGAGCTTGATTTTGTATAATGCTGGCACTAGAAAAAAAAAATATATATTTTGTACAATACACAATTAGTCTCATACAGCTTTTTTTTATTACATCCAAATGCAAGATACCATTTTGTCTGTGCACTCAGAGGTGCAAGCAATTTATTATGTAGGAAAAAAGCAGCATGTTTCACTAGTTGCAGTAACCTTTTTTTAATGAATGATGCTTTGTGACAGTTTCACAGGAACTGAAATTTCGGGTTTGTCTAGTAAAATAATTACAGTACGAGGAAATAAGGGGTCAGCAATTGATGACATGTTGCCATGTGTAAGAAAAAAAATCCTATTATTTACTGTAGCGCTGCTTTTAGGCTTTAAAGAAAGAAAAAGCTCTTATCCAGACACCTTTGCCTGCAAACAAGATATTTTTAATGGTAAAAAAAATCCAGTTGCTCAAGTGCTTGCGTCCGGCGGTATCATTTCAGTTATGTGTGAAAAAAAGGATGTCAATACAGACATGATCCGGCTAAAAGACCCAGTCATTCGTGACAGACGTCTTAGCTAAGATCTATATCATACTGTCTGACATCATAGAGCATTTACACTAAAGACAATTATATCTTTAACAATAAGTAAACTAGTGTCCATGAGACTGCTGCAATGATGACAACCTAGCAGAAGAAATTAAACTGGCATAACTTTAAGCATGATTTGATTTCCTGTTGTTGAACAATAAAAGACTGACACACAGTTAAAAATAAAGAGCTTACATGGTAAAAGCTTATAATTAACGTATTGTTACAGTCTGTTAGCGTGGATGATATAGCTACTGTTATCTTTATAGTTATTGTTCTTGGCATGAACAGTATAAAGTGGAAAATGTGATGTGAGGTGTCAGAGCAACACACCTGACATGGGCAAACATCCAAGGTTAAGTCGCGAGTTAGGAGTCAGGAGTTAATGAAAAAAAAATCCTTACACACAGAGGTGTGGCGATTTCATTTGCACATTGAGGACTAGAAAGAAAGGAATACTGTAGTGACAAAAGGACTTTGAGTACAAGGCTGGCATGGCTAAGGAAAAAGCAGAAGCGTGAGAGATGAGAGCACTCAACAACTCTCCTAAACAAGATCAAGTTGCAGTTTTTTTCTTAGTTCTGTTGAAATCTGCAGATCCTCTTTCAGGAAATAACAATGCTGAATTATCCAACTCTATTGCTCAGTGTAAAGTGTCAGATGAAAAGCCCTAGTGTCCTATATAAAACAATCCACATAGATAAGGCTCACTGGCAGTGTATCTTAGGGAGATCGGCAGTATTTGGGGCAGTCTTGTGGAAAGCACTGGCTTTCATTCTACAGCGTGGTTATGTGTGTGCACAGCAGAACCAGGAAGTCAGTTGAACCCTTTGGCAACAGCTCCAGAATCATCCAGAGTTTCAGGTTCACACAGATCCCTTGAAGGTCAGCTGACAGTCTGTTAACATGTGCATTTGTGAGTGATATGGTAAGTCACGTGTTCTTTTTGACTTCTTTTCCAGCAAAGCCTGATAAGGCACGTCTGACTATGGCTAACATAAACATATTATGCTATGTTTTGATAACACGTGTCTTAACTTTAGCTAGCATCATTTAATCACACACACAGAGTCAAGATTAAAAGGGCTACATGTTGGTTTATTAATGGCTAGTGTCAAGGATTAAAACTTGAATGTGGTTGAAGAACACACACTGATTTTTGCTTCCTCAACATGTTAGAAGTTTAAAGTTTACCTAGTATTGTTAATAGTATAATTGCTTGTCTTAAAACTCCATGGACTCAACAGTCACAGTCATATAACTATTAAAAAGCAGCAAATTAGAAATGTATTGAGGGAAAAGTCATAGTCAATAAGTGTTCCCTTATTTTAAAGTGTTACCAAATTTTTTTGACTGTTTTGTAAGTTGGTGTAAAATATCACTCTGACATTATTGTCATATTCAGTGATATATTATCATAAATTTTACTCTAAATTAACCACACTGAAATATTTTTCCAAATTTTAAATAATGTGAAATTATTGAAGTGCAATGATTGATCTCCAATTTGCATTAATTGTAACAATGTATCCTTTATATGCATTAGTGATTCTTTTTTTGCATCAGAATCACATATTTAAGTATTTTCTGCATTAAAATCATAAATTATAACAAATAGTTTTATTTCGTTGTATGCAACTTCTTGCTTATCAACCAGTTGCTATCACTCACCCTCAGGTGCTGCACAGAGATCTGCAGCCTGCTGCTCATGTCCAGGAAGTGAGGCAAGCCGTGTTCCTCCAGCAGCAAGTACACAGCCACCCCTCTCTTACTCGAAGCATCTAACAGATCCTGCAGGATCAGCAGGTCCGTCAACAGGTCCATGACCACCGCTACCAACTGAAAACCAAGAGAAACCAAACTGTGGTTAAAGCTAATAGCCAGTTCATGCAGCTTATCATTACATCTGCTCTGAGGTGAGTATGAGCCACATTGGGCTCTTTATTTTTGCACTGTGGGTGTAGTTCGTCTCAGTTTGAGTGAACATGTAAAATCACATACAGATCACAGAGCAGCTGACAAATTTGGAATGAAACCCAGCATGAGTCACAATTTATGAAGATAATCAGTCCATCTGGGTTAAAGGACATGCATGTGTTATATATAAACCACGCACCACAGCATTTTAACAAATAAAATGCAAACTAGGTCAGCATTAAACTCATAATGACGAGGAAAAAAACTAGTTTCAATTTACTGGGTCAGTTCAAAGCTTGTTTAAAGTTAAGGTTAGGCCTCAATGGCTTCTTCATCCTCGCTGACTGGCAAGCCAAAGCTATGTAAATAAGAAGGAAGCAATTTGCATTAAAGAGAAAACACAGACAGCAGCTGAACAGGAGCATCACAGGTTGAATCACTTTTGATAACACAGATTCTTTTCTTTTGCTAAAGCTGGAAATATCTGAAAATCACGTTTTATTTATCAAACTACTTTTCCAACAAGCTTAACATTTTTAAATGTTACATTACAAGGAAATGCTATTTTTAACATTTTTAGGCATGCATGTTTCTACCAGTTTCTCAAGAGGAAGCATCAGCTTCAGATGAGCACATGACATCAAAGACATTTATGAGCGTCAGGATCGACCTGAGGTGGGTTTTCCAAAAGATTGGTTACCCTACTATAGGCGCAAGTTCCGTCGTTACCAGCGAAGTTCAAAGATTCGGTGTTCCCCGAAAGCATAATTCAAAGATCAAATAAACCAAAATGACAATAAACCAAAATAGTAAATTAATCAATACGTGCCATGTTCATCTCTAATCAGGTAAATAGCAGAAGTTATTCCTCCACCACATGTGTGTGATGTCATTAACAATGGCCCTATGTGGTTGAACTAATATGGGTCGAGCAACAGAGATGCAACCGTGTTCGGGAAACAGTCGTGTGTAGCTAGTTCGTTTCCAAAACATTGCACTATGCTGGTTAATCAGCGAGTTACATCATTGTTCGGGAAACGCACCCCTGGATAATATCTCGTACAAGGTCTTGTGGACATAGTCTAATGCTAACACTGACACCAGAAACAAAACTCAAGTCAGCTAACTAACAACTACTGGAGAGTAACTCAATAACTGTACCCAGAATGTCAAGAGTGTAAAATAACATTGCCATAAATGTGTATATAACGTCTGGTCTTCTGCTACTCTATAGCAAGAATATTACAAAAGGTGTGCTTAAAGATGAATTGTAAAATCACAAATTAGCAGTGTGTTGCTTGTCTGAGTTGCTGTATAAAAGTAAAGTGACGGCAGTGTCACTACAAAACTAAACAAAACAAGGGCAGCACTTGCCAGAATATCATTAACTTAGTTTGTCAAGTGCATTTGAATAAGTTTCACCGCAACCCACCAACAAATAAGCCTTATGTGTAGAAGAGATGTGACGACAGAACACACAAGGAAAATGTTTGTGTATCCACAATAAAATTAACCAGCTATATATTATGCTGTATTAATTTTGCTATTACAAACAGAGATTGCCCATTAAAATCACGTCCAAATGTTGTAATGATGTGTTGCGTATTATTATTTCATTGTGTTCGGGATGTCTGACAGATTTACAAGGCGTAGCTAAATTATAAGGTACAATGAAATGTAGTGGTTCTTGAGTTGGGGGAAATGTTTTTGATTTTAATCCCATTTCCTGCATTTACATGGGATTCATTTTTGAATGTTTAGGGACTATGGTGATAGAAAATCCAGGATTTATAATTAAGTTAATTATAAGAATAAATTCTGCCAAAAAGATTAGTAGCTACTACTGTGATCACAAAGATTTCAGAGAATCGTTTTATAGTCCAAAATGTGTGTGGGAATAAAATTGAAGTAATGTGAGACTTAACTTCCACCCCTAAACAAATGTTTTATTTCAGACTAGCTGCTGTAGCCCACCTGAAAATGCATAAACAACCACCAGTACTTACTGAACAAAATAAAGGACTACTGTCTTACTACGCTCTGAAGCAGCTCCATCTCATCTTTACTCTAATATGTTGCTTTAACAGGTTGAAATGTATAATGTATTATTAATTTTGTTCAGAAGATGAAAGCTGAAAGTTATTAATGTGTAATGGCACGTGTGGCACCAGCAGGACCACTGGATTTTTTTCACCTTGTAAAAGTGGAAACCGCTTACAATACTCATTAAGCATAAGGCACTGTTTGAAACTATTCTAAAAATGTATTTTATTTGTGTACAGTCTTAATAAAAACACTTGTGCTTTTGTAAATAAAGGAAACAAATTGGATGCGGCTTTCCAATGAGAACTTCACTTAACTGAAATTCTGCCTATATTTGTTACTTTTTTACCCCCTTCGTTTTGTTCATTTATTATTTATTTAAATCTTTTTTTTTTTCCTTTATAAACCCGGCCCACCTGGAATATCACTTGGCCCACACTGCATCTCCTATCTGGAGCCGGGCCTGTTGACGAAACCCAAGGCTACACGAGGGTGATTTCCTGGCTGATTATTACTTCACTCTTTCAACTGAAACTCATTCTTAGTGACACACATCATATCGTCCAAAAGGTTACAGATATTTCTATACATACTACCTGATTTGATAAATGACTAGAGACCTCTGTTTTGTGTTTTTAGTGGAACTTGGACTTTTTGAGAATCTTTTTTTTTATATTAATTAAGATATTGTAATAATAAACATTCCATCATCAAGTTAATCATCTTGTTTTCAGTATCTATTTATCTACGTAGTCTTTTTATTTAAAGTTCCAACGAATGTTTCTGTTTCATATCATTTTGTATGACTAAAGATCAATGTTTAGTCAGGGTGATTTCCCAATAAGAGCTCAGAGCAATTTCACAAATAAACAGCACTCCACCAAAATACCCATAGCCCCAGGGACCAGTCCTCAGCAGTTTCTAAAGAAATGTCTTCTTCAGCAAACGAAATCTGCTGAACTTAAACCTTAATATTTGTACTGAACTTCCATATTTCCACAACTTTATGTTCAGGTCAAAGTTAAATGCTAAGTATTTTAAAAGATGATCTTATGCTCAGTGGAAAGTACATAACCACATGACTGACAATTAACTTCAATATATGTCCCCATATAAACACAATAAAGCTTGTTTAGGCCACATGCTTCATCATCATGTAAATCATCTAAAATAATACCAATAAATCTATAAAACATCTGAAAATATGACCTGGAGTAAGTCATGATTTTTCAGTTCATTTGATTTTAAGTTGGGGATCTATGATTTCAAATATCGACTACTTGCTTCCATCTAGTATCCTATGTATTATAAGTTGTTCCTATTCAAATTTTTCAGTTATTGAAGTTTCTAGTAACTATTCCAAACTATTTCAATCCTATTTACTAGACACAAGTACCTATTTATGAGACACAGACTAGTATTTATTTATTTATACATACATTGGCATCAGTGGTTCTGTGAAGAATTGTGAACAACCTTTCAAATGCAGAAAAGGTTCTTTTAAAATGTTCTTCAAAATGGTTCCTTTAGGAACTGTTCACTGAAAGGTTCTTTTGGGAACCAAAGATGGTTCTTCTCTGACATCACTGCAAAAACATCCTTTTGGGGCCTTTATTTTTAAGAGTGTAGTTGCTTTACTACAGTAGTTACATTTTAGTAGAAACACTGTATTTAGTATCCAGTTACTACTAGGAAAACTAGGTATGGACAATCTCCTGGAAACGGACTAGTGACTACTAGTACTAATACCTCAAGAACACTTACGGTAAAACTTAAAAAGCTACCAGCAACAATTGAAAATACACAAAATTTAGCATTGCCAGTAGTAGGCTAGCAGTAACAACTGGATAATGACACTTGTTGGGATACTATTGAGGCTATAACTTGTTTATAACGCATAGGTATTGATGACTAATTGAACAGATATAGGTCACTAAATAGCCTACTAATGACAAATGACTTGTTAGGTACTTTAGTCACTAGTTATTACTATTCATTTGTCATTATCATTGAATAGGCCTACTTGTTTTATTTTTTCACTTGTAATTAAAAAGAAAGAAGACATAAATAGTAGACGGCCATGGTGGCTCACCTTTGTGGATTCTTGAATAAGTCTGCGGACCACCTCTTTAATATGCGGACTGTTGGTTTTGGGTGGGTGGGTGTACACCGACACTCGAGTTACTCCTTTGTAATGGCCGTTGCTGGGCCAACCGATGTCCAGCGGAGGGATCTCCGTATCAGACATGGTCGGCCAGTAGGTTGAGTGCACACCTGAGTCTTCACTCGTATCATGGGGCGACCGCGAGCAGCAGGTGTCCGAGTCGCTGTCATATTCCTGGAAGGTGTCCCGCATCCATTTGATTTCCCTTGCCGAGAGAAAGTCTTTAACACTATCCTCTTTGAGACGCATCTTGAACGCGCCATCCCCGTTCTTTAAGAGCTGCTCGAGCGCGGCCCGCTGCTCCTCGCTGTAATAAAACTCCGGTTTGGACTCCGGTATTTTCACGTTAACATGTTCATCGTCCATGCAAACTAGCTGAGACTCAGCCATGGCAGCTGTGCTCCCGGAAACAACGGTTCACCTGTGTGGCTCCAGGCAGAACGCTCAGCACACCTTTACCTGTTCGAGTGGTTGGTTGAGGTGTTTCTGAGCGAGAACGGAGATAATGGATGGGCGGAGCTTCGGCAGCGTGGTGGGCGTGGCTTCAGCGCTCTGTATGAATGTTCTTGTGAATTGACATGACGACACTTGTTTAACTTAAAATAAACACGGATGAAACCGTCACGGTGGTTTCCTTGACTGACGCCAACTTTTTTGTTCCTTAACCAAATGAAAAGTAAATACAAGAATACAACTACCACCAAGTAAAAGCTTTAAAAATGGTAAATAATTAATAATAATAATAATAATAATAATAACAATATAAAACAATAATAACAATAGGCTAATAAGATAATGGTTGCACTTTATTTTAAAGTACGTAAACGTACATGTACTTATATAATGTACCTACCTAAGAAAGAATCGATAATATACGGTAACATGGGGTATGTTTAGGTTTAAAGGTAGGTTCAGGGTTAGTACCTAGTAAATGTAGTTAGCATAACAAGTACATACATTTACATGGGTAACAGGGCTGTAAAATAAAGTGCTACCAAAATATTTTATAAAATGTATTTACCCGGTCTCTAATGAAAATTAACCATGGTTTTACAAAAAAAAAAAAAAAAAAAACAGTGCCAGTTACTACACTTTCAGTAAAAATTTTATTTTCTAAATACTCCGTTATCATTTACAACTTTATTTCTTCCATTGGAACACGGATAATAGAAATAAACCTACAGGGTTGAAACAACATGACAGTGCATAAATGATCTATTTGAAAATATCACTTGATATTTGAAAGCAGAAAGATTTATTCAAATCTGCAGTTATTACCATATTTGCCATCTGTATTTTCCATCATGTATAATAAAACAATTATTATACCTCTTCTGCCAGTGCCTATTTTGACAAATCACATTTTGTAAAAAGTCTCTTCCTAATACAACAATGGGTACAGAATCATAAAACCTTGCTTGTGTTAGTGTCTCCTACTGAAGATCTTAAAATATAAACATGAACTATGGGGTCACTGGGCTATGTACTGCATAATTCAGTAATTCATATGAGAAATGTCTAGTCATTAGAAGAATTTGACACATAAGAGAAATGGTATAGTTGTTTCTTCGTACCATAAAAAAGTATGTATAAAAATGATTATGTATATGAAAAAGAGAAGCAAAAAAGAGCTTTGTGGGTCTATTTCTCACTTCTCCTCATCAGTTCTGCAGCCAGTTTTTTAAAAGTAATTTAAAAATGATCAACTAGTCCATACATTATTGACAGGCATTTGGGAAGTGACTGATGGATTTGACTCTTATTGATTCCACACCTAAGATCACATCTGTTCTATGTAATTAGAAGGGAAAAGACCAGTTCTGCCGCGCAATCGACCTTTCCACCATGATTGATCAGAACGGTCCAGCACCTCAATGATGTCACCGGAACTGAAGCCCAGCTCGTCATCTTCCTCTGCTGTGAAGTCATACATTGCTCTCACCTGTATGGTTGGCCTCTAAAACACACAAACACACCCAGTGAAGCGTCAGTATAATAAAAAGTACTGATATCTTTCTGAACTTTACTCCTTAATGTTCCTAAATGTGTGGTTCCTAAATCATTTTTAATACTGAGGATATGAAAGTAAAATCTGCAATCTAAATAAATAACCATGATATGTACAGTCATTTAAAGGTACAGTGTCTTTTCAGTGTAATTTCTGTGCCTCATGAAAGGGAATTGCAAAAAACTAATTGCAAACATGTTTCTCAAACACCCCTCACATTCTATTGGCTGGACAAACAAATAGTCCTGCCCCCAAACTCATGCCCTTGAGTTGGTTCATGTAAGGCCCCTATAGACGCTCATCTTTATAAGTTGTCAGGTTGTAATTATCAAGTTAAGTGCATTCAAGTCACTTTGGTTGGAGCAAAAAAAAATTTAACTCTAGAACTACAAATTAATGAATAAAGATTATGCATCTGTGTGTTTTTTTGCTTTTTTCTGTTTGATTTATAAAGTTTCTGTAAATTGCATATTTTGTAGATGCAACTTAACTTTCAACAAAATTACAGGCATTCCAGACGCGGCATATCTACAACACCTTTAACACAGGAACTCTGGGTTTAAAAACAATTCAGAGTTTCTCGTTCATAATTACAACTTTGTGGTGGTGCTCATGTGTAATCAGCTTTCCAACTTTGACTTGTACGCATAATAAGATTTTATTTTATTAAGTATACATATTATATTTTAACATTGCAAAAAAGTACACACATCACCTAATGAACAGAAGTTCACAGAAGACTTAAATAAAGTCTAGTGTGAAGACACTCTTTATAACCTATAAGAGTTTCTGTCATACCGGAGCAGGTAAAGTTTCAGAGGTTCGCCGAGGTGCTGGGCTGTTCTTCCCTTGTTGTCCCACAGTGTTAGCTTTCTCCTCAAGACTTCCTCTCTTACTCTGAGAATAAAAGAGTTTTATTTATTAATAAGTTCCCTTTTCTTGTTAAACAATATATATATATATACAACAAGACAAAGAAAACCATTCAACAGTGCTAGGTTGGTTGTAACAGCAGCTAATGTACTTCAATATTAATGAAAGCTTTTCAATAATTTTGCAAGAATTTCTGCAGTTTTAAATGCATGCACAGATGGGTTTCAATTTGACTGCTGACATGCTCGTACCTTCTGGTTGTGAGTTTGATCTGATGTGTTGCGGTGTTGTGATGAGCTTGGAGGGCCGCCATAACCACCACCTGGGGAAGGCCGAACTTCTGGTTGACTCCTTAACTGAAAAAGATAATGATTTATTAACTTTATTAATATTACTTATCTCCTGCCCATATACTATCAGCTTCATCCCCATTTAAAAGCCATGTTTGACAGAATCGGCTAATAGCGCATTGCTAAATATTACATTTGAAATTAAAGTCTTCACAGTGTATTATAGTTAAGATTTTCTTACATAAGCTGTCATTTAAAAACAAGATAAATCAGCAGATAAATAAGTTCAAAGGCAGTAAAAAGAAAGGTTAATAATGTTAACAGCAAACTGTGAGATTATTTACAGGAGGAGGTGCTCGTGGCTCATTCCCACTTCCGTCCCTGAGGAAGATCTCCCTCTGCTTGGATATGGAGGTGGTCTTGTAGAACTCCACAAGCTTGTTTAGAGAGGTAAACTTCTCCGCCCACAGGTAGTACTGGCACGATTTATCCTTCATAACTTTAAAATGCTGTACATCATACTCGTGTCTGACATAAGAGATATAAATAACATAAGAATACTTATCCCACTTATGTAGTGTCATATGACAGACTGTTCTATATATATATATATATGAGTTTGTGTGTGAGTAGTTGGTGAATAAATGTACTGTATATATGCATAGTGGGGAAAAAATGGTTTGGTGTGACAGCAAAAATGTAAAAAAAAAAAAAAAACCGGAAACAAAACCAAAACCATACAAATAACATGAGGAAAACCTATCTTCATTCTTAGAGTTATAAATAGCATGAGATAGATTTTTAGAATAAGCGTTTAACTTATTTCAGTTTGATTCCCAGCCCTCAGGATGTATTATTGTCCAGCAATTTTTAATAAACTGGAATCAACAAAGGCTGCACAACATTCTTTCTGCACTAGAGGGAACCCTCGCTCACGCTCTCTCTCTCACTCTCTCTCTCTCTCTCTCTGTGCATTCAGGTTGGACCCACTGTACAGGTGATTTATGAGAGGATGGCTGAAACAAATGGACTGTCTGACTGCTGTAATAAGATGGATGTTATCGATGCATTATTGATGGAGTGTTTCCATAGGCCAAATTCAGTGTGTGTGGACAAAGATGGCCTCAGGTGTGAGACTCTAGTCAATGAGGATCTTTCATCCTCATGGCTTAAAAAAGACTGACATGACAATTTGTGGGATTACAGATGCAGCATTTTAAAGGTGACCTTCATGCGCTAGCTGAAATACTAACACTAGGCTAACAGGACCTTTGCAGAACATAAAAGAAGTTATTTTTAAGAATATTGAAGAATACTCAGCAATCCGTGATATAAATACATTAATTGTATTCTTCCTCATTTTTGTTACCTGACTGAGATGGAGAAGTCTCCAGGGGAACTCTGGCTGCCACGGATCAGGAAAGCGCCCACCTCTCGGGACATGAGAATCTCCTCAGCCGAACCACGACTGGCGTTCTCTTTGTACCAGCTGTAGAAAATCCAAATACATTCGTGTTACTGTAATTTAGGGGTTTTACTCTCTCTCTCTTTATCTATTTTCCAATAAATTATATTAACCACATAATACATAATACAAACTTAAAATTAAAGGTTTCAAAAGGCTGTTTTTGCAGTGATGCCATTGAAGAAGTTTTGGTGCCCAAAAGAACAGTTCCTAAAAGATCCATATTGATCAATGTTCGACTATAAACAACCTTTTCTGCATTTAAAAGTGGATGTTCAAGGTTCTTCATAGAACCATTGATGCCAAAAAAGAACCTTTAATCTTTAAGACTGTGCATGCTCAGAGGTTTTTCGTATGTGGTAAAAAGCAAACATTAATATCACAAGTATAATCTCACCTCAGCGTCTGCATGTCAACATAGTTTTTAGGTATGAAGCCCTCATGACCATGTAGCTCTGCCTTAAACCAGTCGTCTTGAGATCCCAGGATCTGTTTAGAGTAATATTTGTTAAAATTAATAAAGGCCCATTTCCTGAGCCCTCAAAAATGGTAAATCATAATTGTGAGATTAAATATTCATAATTTTAATGTAAAATTCCTTAAAAAATAAAGTTGATTTTTAAAAAAGTTATTAATTATGACATCAAAGTCAAAAAGATTATTATTTATTTATTATGCAGCTAGATAAAAAAAGTCTGTTGAGACAAACTTTAAGTTGGCTTGAGAAAGCAGGAGCTGATAATTTGAAAAAGTTAGAAAAGTTTAAAATAGTTTAATAAGTTTTTAAAAAAAATAACAGTTTAAATTTGTAAAGTTTTTAAAGGTTTATTTTTTTTTAGTCTGAAAGAGCTAGAAATAGTCCGATTATAAAGTCAGATTATGGACAGATGATTAGCATGTTGTTAACATGACAAACAAGTTACTAGCATGTTACAAGCACGTTGATTGCATGTTTCAAATGACTAGCATGATTAGTATGTTACTAGCAAGTTGCTAGCATGGTTAGCAAATTACCAGCATGTTTCTAGCATGATTTGCAAGTTCCTAGCATATTGCTAGCATTATTAGCATGCTCCTAGCATAATTTAGATAGATTAGAAATAGTATTAATAGTATTACATAGAGTGGAAAGTTAAAGGAGTTTAAATTGGTAGGAAATAATACATATAAGGGAAGTCTAATTGAGTCTTGGCTCATCTGAAGTCTATGTGATTTTTATGAGATTTAATCTTTATTTTTATGAAAACTATAAATTGGATCAGTCTAAAAACATATACCAACTCGAGTCAGACCAGTCTGAAGATATTAAGAGTTAAAGCTCTAGGAGGGGTAGCGTTTGATCATTTTAGTCTCAGAAGATGAACAATAACTAGATAAAAAAGATTTTAGGCAAACTTTAAGTTAGAAAGCTAGAAGGTTTGAAGTAGTTTATAGAAAAGTTTATAGTTTTTCAGTTTAAACTAGTTTGAAGTATAAAGTAATTTTAAGAGTTGAACATTTTTGAAGATAGATAGATAGATAGATAGATAGATAGATAGATAGATAGATAGATAGATAGATAGATAGATAGATAGATAGATAGGGTAGTGTAGGGTGCTATGGTACCTGGGACGCTTGCTAGGGTGTTGCTATGAGGTTGCTAAGGTACCTGGGGTGGTTGCCATGGAAACTGTAAGGGCCAACTTAATTATTAGATTAAATAAAAAGTTGTAATTATCTTATTTAGGACTTTTTATGTTGTAATTTGGACATTTTATCAAAGAACATCTTATGTTATAGTTCCAATATTTTTGTGAAGTGAAGTGAAGTGAAGTGACTTGTGGCCAGGTATGGTGACTCATACTTGGAATTTGTGCTCTGCATTTAATCCATCCAAAGTGCACACATACAGCAGTGAACACACACACATACCCAGAGCTGTGGCGCCGAGGGAGCAGTAGGGGAATCTGTGCCTTGCTCAATATGCTATACAATCATGATTTTCATACAATTTTTATTATTATTATTATAGTTTTTATTTTAATTATTAAAAATGTTTCAACAGTTTTTTTTAACAACTTTCCCTATTACATATAGCACAAATTACACCCAACTGGTTTTATAGTTCCAACTTTGCACCTACATTTGTGTTTAAAAACTTCTCAAACTTTATGAAGACGTCTTGAATACTTCATTTTCTCATCAGTCATGGACAATCTCAAAGACCTGTATAAACCAATGTTCACCAAGGTTTTCTTTCTGCGATGTTGTCAAGAAATATATTTGGACTTGTCTTATAAACACTTGTTTTTACTGTTTCCTCTATGCACTGTTGTTTTGCTAGTATCTGCAACACTTTTCATGTGGTGGTCAATGCAAAGCGTGTGCTGAGTGGCCTTTGAAAGACTTTAGTCTTTTGTGCATTAGAGTACTCTATCACTCACCTTCAGAATGTCTCCTTTCCGGAAGCTGAGCTCATCTTCTGCTGTGCCATTGAAGTCATACTTTCCTCTGGCCTCCATGGTCAGATACTGAGAGGCTTAGTGAAGGAGAGGGTCTACAAGCTGCCAAGCTCCTGGGGGGGGGGAGACAGAGAACAATTACAGGTTGGAGAAACAAGGTTGATAAAGAGGAGTAATTTTAGAGTAAATGTGTTAACCTCAGGCTTGTGAAAGACCAGAGAGGTCAAACTCCTGCTGAAGTTCTAGCTAAGCAGAAGCGTGCAGCTGTGGTTAGTTGGCTAGTGGCAATTGTATGCAATGCAAAAGTGGAACAAGTTGGTTCAAAGAAGGCCACTCAGTATTGTTCATGTTTCAACTTTTGACCACTCAAAAAGTTTTAAAGAGGGGAAAATAAAGAAATAAATAACTTTATGAACCCATAATTTTGAATGAAGACATCACAACTTACTATAATACAAATCCTGTGATCTGATGATGTTGAGACTCTTGTTAAGCAGGTTTCAAGAGGCCATCACAACGCCAACTAAAGAAAAGACACAGACAGGTGAAAATGAATGAAAAACCATAGAGGTATACTACATGACTGCACCATATTGCATAGTCAGGTCTTCTAAAGTTGGATGACACCTCTTCAGTGGGAAACAGACACACAAGTCATTATTATACAAATTTTCCAGGCTTTTTTTATTTTTCCTTGTAGAGAACAAACCCTTTAAATTCTTTCCATCACAAACACAACTCCGGTATCTTTGCAATGGGTGCATGGGAAATATTCTTTAAGAAGATGTTTTAAGCAAGCTGGTTGATCATTTTAAGTGGATTGCTTGAGAAGTTTAAAGATCCTCTCTGTTCTCCTCTGAATTGGGCTTTTCAGAATGAAGAGGAAAAAAAGGGATGCTGGTAATCAGGATCATTTCCAGCAGGATCAGGAGGAAGAAGAGCTGCACAAACAGCAGAAAAGGAAATGCAGATTAAATTATATTTAATTACAACAGTATGATGCATGTCCTTGCCCATCCTCCATTTGAGATCCATCCTCCAAGAGAGAACACATGGGTAAACAAGAAATGTGGCTTTGGCTCCCTATAAGAGGAACTTTGTAGTAACACAAACCTCTTTAACCCTTTATCAACCTTTGAAAGCAGGTTAATCAAATCTTCTGTCTAGGTCAGACACTTACTTTGTGAGGTTAAAACGAAAACCATTATCAACTAATAATCATCTAATCTGCTGTAGCTCTCTCATAAGTAATATTGACTTTTTAAAAAAGCCCCAGTCATCACTCGTTTTTACAGAATGAAGAACAGTTTGTGAATAGTGTGAATACTCTAACTTTCTTTTAAATTGTTTACTAAACTGCTACTTTTGGTGAACTGTCCCCTTAAGTTTCACAAAACATATTGAAAAATGCATCCTATTTAACAAAGGGGTCCACTCGTTAAGACCTGAGCAACACCGTTATAAGGAACCAAAATGTTAAAAGGACAAATTACATGGATCTCTGTGAACAACAGGAGACATTTCACCCACAATTGCAAGGGGACATATCACACTTGCCCCCTGAAGTCTTGTAAGTAAAAATAAAATATGAACTTTTTTGTATCTGATTTAGCCCTAAATGGTGCATATTACCATTTTATTAGTACCTGCATGGTGACCTTGCCGGTACGTTTTTTATAACAGTTTTGTAGTTCAACGCAGGTTTTTTTTTTTGGTATCATTTTCTACTCCCCTCTTTCACACTTCAAATTAAACAGTCTATTTTCACTTCTGCACTTTTAAGAAACATCCATTTGACGCATGAAATCAACAACCCAGTTGTTGTAAAACACTTATCTGTTTCATAAAGAGAACAAAAGTTTTTGCTAAATGTTTTCATTCAGTACATAGGGCTCAGGCTCTTTCGTTACAAAAGATCATGGACAACTGTATTCTTTTTAAAAATGTTATTCATACAATGTTATTTTCTTACAGAACTTCTAATGCCGCACCGTGCAGAATCTCTCTCTTTCTTTCCTGTACAGGCGTTGATGACTTTATTCTCTCAAGCATATTACAGCTTTAAATAATTGCAAAGTAGACTACAGATTGTAGTGTGTGCAATATCTTTTGATAATTAACAAAGATGCTTTAACCCTGTGATTGTAATAACAATAAACAAGCTTACAGTATGTATGCTTTCTTCATAAAATACTGTCCATTATTAAAAAACAAAACGCATGTGCATCTAATCATGACGCTTAGATCAAATTACCATTTAATCATTACCATTATCATTTATACAATCTGAAAAACATATAATCTGTTTGTCTATCTACTAATCTGTACTATTTACGCATGCTTTTTTTAAAGATATTTTGCTTTTGCAAGGATGGGAACATTCTAGAGGCTTCTGTAACATTTTGTAATATTCTAGTGTTTTCTGGAACATTCCAGAACATTGTGGGACGAGTCATGAAAGACAAAAATCCTTGCTTTTCGGTTCAACTGTTGTTGGCTAAAGTATCATGATTAAAACAGGTTAGCTTGTATAAATCGTTATGAGCACTGGTAATGATATACGACTTTCCAATTCATACAATTCCGTAGAAACACTTAAAATCAAAGCGAAACGAAACTTTTATGAAAAATCTCATGTAGTGTTTTTGACCTTATATTGTACATGATGTGTGCTGCTTTGCAGTGTCCTACTCCGACATATTTTTGGATGTCATCTATTTTAATTTGTCACCTCTAGACTACACCAAGCCACATTGTGAGACATGGATTTGAAGTCGTCTGATCCCTCCCTCTCCCCTCTGGCCTTGTGAAAAACCATTTTTTAGATGAGCAGCGATTAGATGTGAGAGCTGATCTGTCAGTCATGTTAATGCACTCTGTCAGTCCCACAGTGCTCAGTTATCTTTCCCTGAACTGAGCGTCTGTCGTACTGCAGACAGGGACAGACAAGACCCACTGATGCATGCTCAAAAAGCAACAACTTCACATGAAATGTAGTGCAATTGAACCACATACGATAATTAGAAACATAATTTCTTCCCTGACTATAAGTGTTACAGAAACACTCTGCTCTCTTTTCAATGACGCACAATTAGTGAAGTTTGTGAAAAAAAGAGCTGTTCTGTTTTGTTGTTGTGGATATAAAACTGACTTAATTTGACTACGAAAGAGAAAGAATATGCAGAATATAATAAATGAGACAAAGAGACACAGAATACATTCGCTCAAATTAGACCCTTTCTTTGCATATAGATACTTTAACTAAAGTGAGGTGATACTGCAGTCTATCAAAAAGTCCAACAAAAAAGAAAAAGAGGTTTGAACTAGAAAACCTGAAATGAACAGTGAAATTCAAACGTCCTTGTTAATTTAAAATGATTAAATAATTCTTAACACTATCAATACTGTTGAACCTGTCACAGCTCATCCGCCCTTCACAGATATCCATATCAAACAATATCTGTAAAAATCTGTAATATAATGATAACAAAACTAAAACTATGTAAACGAATATACCTAATGCAAATGAAAACTGCCCTTTGCCATTACCTGTGGAAAACCAGTCTGCTGTTTTCCCTTAAACTTGAAACACAGGCCTCAGGGTTCATGCAAACATGACTAGATCAATACAGCCTTTACAAGGAAGAAAGGCAGAAAAACAAAAAAGCCATTTAAAGAGTGAAAGCTGATTTGACTGCTGTGAAGGGAAGTTGCTTATTGAAAAAACACTAAGCTATATAGTCTCATTCCCTCGATACATGGTCTCTTTGTGTTATGTGCTTTTATGCTGAGGCCAAGTGTTTTCATATCTCAGGAATATATGCTTTGGGGAGGACTGCGCTGATTTACAACTGGACACAGAGTATGTACAAGTAAAGCGAAATAAAACAGTTTGGAAAATTTTGTACAGTATATCATTTAAGAATTGATATTAAGATATTTCTGATATTTTTAGTGGGTGCAGGACACTGTGGTTCATTTATGTAAGTGAGAATAGCATAATAAATACTGGGATGAAAACATATTCACAATCTTTTACCTGTCAATGTTCTGCTGACGTGTTTTTCTTTTTCTTAAATTGCTAATTGATTATTATAGACATGTGTACATAAATTTAACAGCTGCATTATTTTTGGTTCATTGTAATCCATTACATAACTTTCTATCAAAGTTATCTGACATTCATTTGTTACAGTATACATGTATAGTATAGCAATTTTTAAATTCTTTAATATAGAGAATTATAAACTTTACAACACAAAACTATAACACGCTTGGACGTTTAGGGATCACGTAACGAACAAACACGTTTAAACCTTGTGTTTTACATATTTTAGCTTTTTTTTTTTAAGTAGCCTAGGCTATTGGACTTTTCAGTACTACCAGTGTCGGATATTGTCTGCTCTTCAGTCGCCATCCTGACCAACATTAATATTTTTCATACAGAACGTGCGAATACCTGTTAATTCTAGACATTTAAACACGTCTCTAAATCAACAGCTTTTAACATGTCTTTAAATCAAGAGTTAATTATCATGAAAAACATAAAAGCTCTAAGCTTCAGGACACGAACCGAAAGTTCAGAGCATCTTTGTGTCGGCGCTACCGAAGTGGGCTGCAACTGTCAAACTTCACACATCTATTTTGATCGCTGCAACTTTGAAATACAACTAAAAGCAATCCAAAATAATTTACCGTAGTCTCGCTGTTTCACTGTTCGGCAACGAAGAAAATGCAAAGCACCTGCAGCAGAAGTCACCTTCTCAAAGCACCAGCAGTTTACTGAAGAGCTAGTCCGCTACCTGCGCGCTCCGCTTGGCACACTATGCACTTGTAAAAACGAGCGGAACATTTGTCTCCGCCCCTTAAAAAGGCCAACGTGATAACTCTGTCTATCACTGTACTATTTTTTCAGTGACTTTCATTGGGGTATTATATTAAAAAAATAAAATAAGATCAAATAAAAATAAAAATTGCTGTCATCAATTTAGAGTTGGTTCGTATTGCAAAACCCAAATTGTATTTTGGTAGCCTACCACCTTAGGTATACTAAATGGCATTTATATATTACAGAACACTACGTTTTGCAAAATATTCTTCCTATCATTATCTTGTAATATAAATGTCATGGTTACCAAAACGCTTTGGAAACACTTTTAAAACATATAACTGAATGGAATACCCACAAAGCTATTATTTTCTATAGTATTTTAAAACATAGATAGCCTAATACACAGGATCCTATGTCATTTTTTGTCCTGGTAAAATGTTAGATAGCCCAGTGTACAGTGTTTGTTTGAGCAATGTCTGCACTTAGAGAAGGAACACACAAGTTCTGCACTTCTGCTAGAGTGGCAAGCATGCGACAGGAAACCCTGAGATCAACTAGCTGGAAGTGTGTGGTTTCTCTCGCTCTCGCTCTCGCTCTCTCTAAAACACCATATGAGAATGTTAGTCTCTATTTAAGCATTTCACAACACCCAGACAAAGTTTTGCATGTTCTATATTTTGAGCACACACATTTTGATTTAGCTGGTTCCTGCTCAGGTTCATGGATGTTAAGGTTTTGATCATATGGTCCAGGCCAGGATGTAAAAGTAATCTACTCAGATAACATGCATTAGGTGCTGTGGTGTTTCCCCTCCGCAAACCTTTTATGCACCTGCAGGAACCAGGCCAACATCTCAAGACACATATTTTCATGAAAAAAATTATACCATGTTTTTTTATGTTTTACACAAGTTTAGTTTTTTTTTTTATTACAGAGAAATAGTAAGAAAAGAAAGAAAGAAAGAAAATTGTGACCCCCCCTGTGAAACTGACGTTGGTTAATATCCAGTGGATCTGAGATGTGGTAATTTTGGGTTAGCTCCTTTTCTATCTACATTTCTGACAAAAGTCCTTCCTTGTCTGTCAATAATTACTGTAAGTTACGCTTCCTGAAGTGACCTCGACAGGTCAGAATGCAGAAGTAAATGGAATTCCGCTGCTGTATCCTGACTGCCTGTTATATAATTATTCTCCAGTACTTAAACGCATGTTATTATGTGTTGGTCACTCAGCTGAACCCCCAGAAATAAAGGTACAAAATCTGTCACTGGGGCAGTACCTTTTCGAAAGGTACACTTTTGTACCTGTTAGGTTCAAATATCTACATTTTAAGTATTATTATGCTTCTTAAGGTACCAAATTAGATACAAACATGTACCTTTTTTAAAGGTACCGCCTCAGTAACCTTTATTTCACAGAGTGTGGTCATTCTTGGCTTGATGTACAGTAAAGATCCTAAAAGCATACATTTAGTTAGGATACACCATAGAAAAGTCATTTTTGAGTCAGATATAGAAATATCTCTTTAAATATTCTTGCTTTTTACATTGAGCATGTTCTGGAGAATGAAATAGTGTATCTTCCTTTAAAGCGGAGTTGAATATATCTCTTTCATCAGCTCAAGATGTGCTTCTTGACTTGAAGATTGCTCTGATAAAACAGTCAGAACCTGTTTTTTTTCTGCACATTATGAGGCGGAGCAGAGATGTTGGGGTACTGTCTCTCTCAGTCAGCAGTGTATGAGAAAATACTGAGAAGTAGCTTTGATACCTGATTGAGATGTTATCTCATTAACACCTATATCTGGCAGAGGCCATCTATAAAAGCATCCTGCTTCGTTTTTTAAGTAGGAACCACAAGCTCGCCCCTGAAAGAGAACACACATCTGAATCAGTAATATTGGTTTAGGGATATGATTTTGTGCAAGTGAGGGACATGTAATGATTGCAGACAGATGTCTCCATACTCCAGTGTGCTTATGAGAATAATATCAGTTTAGCTTAAACAGTTTTTCTTGTTTCATGTCATTTCAGAAGCACTGCCAGATCCACATCAGATCAAAACGTCATTAATGACTGCATGGAGTTGTGCAGACTAGATGTATTTTGACTGTACAGTATGTATCAAACTTATATTTAAAACATGTATTATAATTTAAATCATATTTTATCCTAAATTAATCTTGACAAATTATATAACGTAACCTGCATGTAGTGCATTTGCAACTGTTTACAATCCGTCACGCTCTAAGACACACAGAGGCAAGTTATCTGATCTAAATGAGCATCTAAATGGTTTCCAAGCAACTGACTTGGTAAGATATAAAATTTATTGATTTAATAAAAATAAGATTTATTGTCAACTAGACTGCACAAACAATCTGTATACATATGAACAACCATTTAAATGTTTGGGATAATTCAGTTTTTGTGTGTGTGCATGTGTCTTGTTTAAGAAATTAAGACTTTTAATTAGCAAGGAATGCATTGCATTTCACCAAAGTTAAAGAAATAAAAATGAAAGTAAAGAAATATAAGACCTTTACACTGTACTTTTCTCCATGAAACTGTGTTATATTTTTAACTTCCAACTGCTGTCAACAGTGACAAAACAAAAATTGTTACTTGAGAAATAGACATATTAGACTAATTTCTGAAGGATTATGGGACACTTAAGACTGAGTAATAACTGCTGATATTTCAGCTTTGCCATCATAGAAAAAGAAACATTGCTAAAAAATATTTCGCGATTTTTTGTGATACAATTTCTACTGTATTTCTCATCAAATAAATGCATCTTTGGTGAGCACAAGAAATGAACTAAAAATCTTACTGACAATCTTGTGATTGCAATATCATTTTGGTATCCTCTAGAATGTTCTTAGACAGAAGGTTTTAGGTAATTTCCTATCTATATATGCAATAAAGTTCCTGGTGTGCAACGTTTTGTGGCAAAGTGAGAAAAAGGGAGTGAGACGTGTCTCAGTTTCAAATCATGTCTCCTTTCTCCTGTTGGCACTTTTTGTTCTTGAGTCTCTATCTAATGACATTTCCTCTTATCCCTCTCAGCAAGGAAGAGCATATTCTCTGGAGTCACACTCCATGAAACTGTGTTAAATCCAGCTGAGGCTTCTCTCTTACTGTGATACGATCACTCACATTATCCGTATGTGTGTGAGCTCTTCTAGAATAACTTTATTGCTGACGATTGTGTTTTGTTTCCATGGCAACTGCTCGGACCCGTTCCCTTTGCCACTGAGGAGATGAGGTGAGTACCCCGCATGCAGCAGATGGTCAGGAAGAGGAAATTGCTAAAGAGGCCAAAATACTGGCCAGAGAGAGAATAAGAGAGAGAGAGAGAGAGAGAGAGCAATTATCAATGGATAAAAATGATGCATGTCCTGTTGCCATGAATTAATGAGAGGCAAGTGTAGTCATCCTCAGAACGAAAGTGTTACTACAACTAAAATACCTGTAGCTATGTACCTGACAGACAGGGTTAAACAATCGTAGACCACGGAAGCAGACATCTATTGCTATCCTACCAAGTAAAGGTTTTGTTACGTACATACAGTAGCAACTGCTATAAAAGTCGCAGAATTTCCGATTAAATCTTCGACCCTGCCGATTAAGTATTAAGGCTAAAATAATCAAACAACACCAGAGGGTTTCTGTCACCACTTTACATGTTACCTCTTAAACGCTAAGTTGTTTACAATCCGAGAATGTGACGCACATGACTTGCCTGTTGCTAAGTAGCCTATTTAGCACTTAGAAACAGCGCACCTAAATATTTCACACCGTTTTGGAGCAGGGTTTTATAACCAGGGTTCCAAACGCAGTGCTAACCCCAGTACCAAATAAGCATACGAGCGTGAAACCTACGTAAAGCTGGGCTAATAACAACTCTGGGTTGCATTTCTGTAGCGTTCTTGTTTTCTCTATCCCCCACACTTTGTGTTTTTAAAACGCAAAAGATATGCTTACTTTCAAAGACAACATATTGTCAGGGGTTCATGGTAGATCAGCTAAAAGGTTACAGTAAAGAAGCCGAAAACATCAATCATGTAATACATTTGGGTCGCCTGAGACAGATATTGTAACATTATTCATAGTGGATGAAAAAACGGAATACGTTGTTACATCCTTGCTGCAAGGAAATGCAGAGGGTAAGTTACATGGCACTATTACCCCATCTGTGTCTTTAGAAAGAGGGTGCAATAGAGAGACAAATTCTTTGTTTATAACTCCACTGGCTGAACGCCACCTTCATGTGTAATCAGTTCTGTGTCATTGTGGTGACCTCACCAGCCCACACTCAGGCTGCCACAGAGCATGGTCAGTCAGAACTCATCACTCGAGGTGTAATTAATAGCCACTAGCCACTAGGTCAATATACAGACTGTGTTTAAGGAAGCTCCCTGGGGCTTTCCTGCTCTATATGGCTGGCTCTGGTCCAGCTAGGCCAAACACACACAGACAGTCAACTGCTCAGCGGAAAGTGCAGAAGAGATAAATAAAAGGCCCAGGCCTTTCTGCCCTTTATCATCACTTAAGGATCCACTAAAGGAATGTGAGACGGAATGCAGGGAACGTAATGGAATTCAGTGTAATAGCTTCATAATTCTACATGTTCTATTGATTCCAATATCGTCATAGTTTTGCTGCATGCTCTTGGGTAAACAAGTGATACCAATAAAATGAAAATGATTGTACATGTAAATTTATGAAATCACACTGGCTATATTTAGACAAGAGTAGATATTGGGAAGGTTAGTGTTGGTTCGATTTTTATTTTTTTTAAGTCTTCTAAAAGATCAAAATTACAGTTAATTAGAAATCGTAAAATATGAATACAACTAAAATAACTGTTTTCCATTTTAATATATTTTATAATGTATTTTCTTTCAGCAGCCAGTACTCTTCAGTGTTACATGATCCTTCAGAAATAGTATACATAATAAATTAATAAATAGATCGTATAAATAACTAAATAAGCAAAAAATGAAAGAAATAAACCATAAATTAACCATCCAATGAATGTAAGGTATATATAATGAAGGTATTTTAGTGAAAACATTGAAATCAGTTCAGTTTGGTGTTTTGTATATTAACTGTACTTGACCTTTTCCGTTTTGTTTCGTAATTGTGTAACTGCTGTTCAGAAGCCTATAATAGGCTGCTTAATGGCAGGTTACATTATGAAAAAATGTTGCAATAATAGCCACTACATAAATATTCTGTAGAGTAGTGACGACTTACTCCAGTCTCCCTTAATACCACCGTTGCTTTGAAAAAACAAAAAGGCCTGCAAAATGCATAAATGTATGTGAATGCACATCACCCGAATAAGAGGCAGTCATGTGGAGAAGTTCCTCTTTTTTGGGCCAAATATAAATCTATTCCTATGATTTATTACAAGGTGTAGGTGGGGGCAATTCAGATTGACCACAGCTGTCATGTGATGCTGAGACGACCCCTCCACTCGGCTCATCTCCATCCTCCTCTCTGACCCCATGAGCACACGTCTGTCTCCATGGAGAGGTGAGGGCTCCTGCTGGAATGTTCTCTCTTTCTCTGAAAGAATTGATTGATAGATCGACACCCTGCAAAAATAGAAACTGTCTTTATGTTGCTAGTTTAGACCCACATCTGGGGTGACACCAAGCTTTGCCGTACATGAGAGACACTTATAAATAGCTTGACGGCAGAAGACGTTACTTACATTAGTAGGGTCTGATAAGCGCAAGACATTTCCTGCCCCCACCCATGCTAACTTCTCCTTTTTGGGTTTGATTTGTTAAATTGTTAGTGCTAAGAAGCAGTTAATGCTCACAACTTCTGCAATACCGTTTGGAAGTATTCTAGCTCAAATGTACACAATTTCAATCTCCATGTAGCTTATCTGCTGGAGCACTATAGCTACTACCTGTAGCAACAGTACGGTTATAGATTTGATTCCAATGAAATGTGCATGCTGATAAAACTGATAACTTGGATATGCTGTAAGTCTTATGTTTTTTGAAAGGCAAATTTGTATTTGTATCGCATGCCTGTTGACAGCATGTAAAAAATACAAAAAAAAAAACAAAAAACTCCTAATCGTCAACAGGGGGCAGTGTTTAGCTTTTATCAAAACTACAAAAAAATAAAAGCCAAAGAAAAAAAAGCTTCGATCTCTGTCTTTGTTTCTGTGTGTGCACGTGTGAACAAAAAATATTAAACGTAAGAATAGAACATTAAATGGACATTGCAATTATTACTACTATTACTTTCAATGCAGACAACCTCAGAAGTGTACTGAGTGACGCAGGTGAAGATATGAGGAAGGAAGTGTTCCAAGATATGATTTGGTTTTTGTTTCAAAATCACCACATTTAACTAGAACCAAAGCTCAATCTATCTCTATTTCTCTCTCTCGTTGAGCAGATGGTCCATCTGTAGGGGTGTGGCCCTCATGCTGACATCTCTGTGTCCCCTCTCTGACTCCCACCATAGTCACTCCTCTCATCTTGTCCTGCATTTATTCGTATTTGTAGTTACTCCCTCCAGTATCTGCTTCCATTTTAATTCCTTTAAGCATTACACTGCTTTGTGCTGTGCTTGCATTCTTGGTTCTTGCCTCTCTCTCTTTCTCTGGAAGTGGATGGAGATATGGATGCAGTCCAGACAGTGAGTGCTCACCGCTCTGCATTTCTGGTTAAATCACTGGTAATGTGATTCACAATCTATTTGACTTCAGCAGAGCGGAGGCAAGCAGGTGAGCTAAACCAGAGGAGACGTGAAATTACTCACTCCCCTCTCCATGGCAACGCTTCAAACCTGACCTCCTATAATCTGAATTGTAATAACCACTGGATAAAAAAATAAAAAAATAAAATAAAAACAGGCAAAGCACCATTGCGCTTGATCACAGACAAAATAAGTGGTTTAAAATGCCCTGAAATACTTCTCATTTCAGTCTCTTTATCTGTTAGTGACCTTTAAAAGACAGGCCATGATGTATTGTGACGAGACACCATGTTTGAACAGGGTGTAAAATGACTTTTCTATGCAATGCTAACGTTTCATATGCCACATCTGTTTTAAAATGCTGTTTAATACCTATTCTTTTTTCTGAAACCAGCACTTAACGAAATCAGCATGTATTCACATCTAGAGAATGTAAAGTAGCCATAGCAAAGGCACGATAAATAATATAACAAATAGCAACACACTAATACGTACGTACACTCTTAAAAATAAAAAAAGTTCCAAAAAGGCACTTTGTAGTGATTTATGGACAGTTCTTAAAAGTACCATATTTTTATTAGAGTGAAGAACATTTTAAGAATAAAAAAATCTTGTGGAATGAAGAGGTTCCCTTGAATGTTGAAGGTTTTTCATGGACACATCAATGCCAATACAAAACCTTTTAACCTATAGGATGGATGGATGGATGGATATTTATGAACCTTTTTGGAATCATAAAGTAACTTTTTCCCTGCAAATTATGTGATTGACACTGTTTGCCATAAACATTGTGGTGGGGCCCCCTGCTGGCTCAAGGGCCTTAAGCTGATGCTTATACCAAAGAATATCCCTGTCTGGTAAAAGTCTAATTTTAATATAGCATTTACAATAAAACTGAATGTGATTCACAATGAAATTTACATATATGAAATATAAACAAAACTGTATATATTTACTTGTTGAAATATCACTTTTACACTATTTATGTTGAAAGCTGAAACAATAAACAAACATACTGTTGCCAGGCAGAGACAGAGAGCACATAATATTGATCCTAATGGATTCAAAGAGCTTCTGGGGTACGTTTTAACCATTTCATTTCCTATTTGGAAAGGTAGAGAAAGCGAAAGAAGGCATTTTTTTCTTGCTGGACTGTTCACTCTCTAATTCTATAAACATTTACCACAAAAAACGTTCTAATATTTGTCAAAACTAATACTGTCTAAGATCCTAAAGTTATTAGCCAAAGCTATTCTGTGATCAAAACCTAAATGTCCAATTAAAATAACAGTATGGTTTAAAAAAGTGCTATTGCACCAACATACATTTGGTAACACAAGTGAAATCAAAATATGTTTGCATGGCTTTATAGAAAACACAGGGGACCTCCTTTTTACCCCCCAGGAATCACTTAATAATGAAAATCAATTTCCTATTTATAATGAACAAAAAATTGCATACATCACTGGGTCACAGAAAATGAACCTGTTTCAAAATTATAATAAAATATAATAAGCAATACTCAAAATTCCATCTCAGCATAGCCTATGGCTTGTGATCTTTCACGTCATACATTAGAGGTTGCACTTTGCAAGTCACAGCAGCACTTATTATGTGCCCAGCAACATATTTCTCCTTCATATGACGAGCAGTTAACAGTAAGTTGAGGCATCCAACAATATTTTATTAAAGTGCGAACAGATTGTCAGTGCTTTATTGATGCCTTATTAACATTTTTAAGCCATAAACCAATTTGCCCACAGTAAAAAAACAGAGAAATTGATCTCAATTTTCATTTTTGTTGACAGGGCTGTTCTTTCTTTTTACTGTAACATGAAAAATGATGACGTAAAATGTACCGTTTTGCCCTGAACAGTAGATCCATTTGCGCTCTGTTTTATCGAACTTCAAGTACGCTTTAAAATAAAGGTTCTCTACTGACATCAGTGTTTTCTTTAACATTTACATTTCGCAAAAAGGCTTGTTAGATTTGAGGACTGACCAGCAGCAGTTAACAGAGTCATATGTCATGTAAATTATGCTGTGTGTGTGTTAATTTGTTTTCCCTTTCCAGTAACAAAAATTCAGCGGCTGGTCAAAAGTGCAATGCTGTGCAGTTTCAGCCGACTAGAGCCACTCAGGAATATGCGTTTAAATTGCCTCCAGCCAGGAGAAAACAGACGGTTTATCATCTGACTCACTGCACACGCTCAACACATGCATTACTGAACATGCTAATTATTTTGATCATCGTAATGATGATTGCGGGCCCCTCATCACTTGAAACACGCATGCATACATACAAATCCAAGTCAGATGCAAGAGAGGAGACAAAGCAATGAAGCACTGGCGAAGAACAGGGATGGGAAAGAATAGCAACAGGAAAAAGGGGGAGAGGTGTAAATGATACTGGGGGAGATTCATGGCATTTTTACACAGGCTTCTGCATGGAGCGACAGATTTTTCCTGCACCCACACAGTGCTATGACTGATGACTTTTACAGTAACACAGTCTGCTGTGTCACCACGGCTAGCCTCTAACAAGACCCCCTGGGTGGAGAGGATAAGATCTTTCACTCTGTGTCGATGTGTCTGCGCTTGTGTGTCCACGAACACACACACACACACACACACACACACACACACTTGCTTAACCAGCTTTAACTTTGGTATCTGGATCTCTGTGGAAACTGGTTCCTCCAACCATCCGACATGACGATAGCTAAATAGATATATAGCAATATCCTACCAGGGCTAAAAGGCACATTTTTAAAGCTTCTCTGCGAATCATGAGGCTTCTTTAGAGGAGAAATACGCCACAGGCTCAGGTTGTACAATAAAGCCCAAAGACCAGCATGTGATATATAACACATTCTGGCATGTTATTGTTTCGTCTAACAATATCCGCAGAGGGGCTGGAAATGACTGCATGCCGAAACACAGCGTGGTGCTCTGGAGCACAGAAGCTAAGATAAACCTAATGCTTATGGTAATGCAGTATTGTTTCCTGAACTAAAATATATTAAAGGCAATATTTTTTTCTTTTTGTGTCCACACACCTGCTGAAGCCCTTTCTACAGTTAGCAGAGTGCGACACGCCTGCAGGCGATAAGCTGAGAACTGCACAGTCTCCATCCACACTAGAGAGAGGTTTATGTTTATTAGTGACACATCTGGGTTCATTTTTCATCTTTAGTTTTCCCATTAGTGAATGGAATGAAAGAGCATATAAAAGCAACAAGTGCATCCCATCCACTGCTCTGAGGCTCTGTTCAACAGCAACAATAACTGAAAGAAATCTATAAAGATAAATGGAAAAAAAGTTTTGTCTCTAGCCACAGAGTCTGTAAAGCAAACTTATGATCATCACAAGGGTAAAGTACTTGGCACAAGTGGATTGGTTTATGTTGTATATGCAGCAAATGAGCTTGCATTATATTTGAATTAGCATCCACTAGAGCATTCCTCCCCAGCTCCACCAGTATATATGCTGCTTGTGCAGCAGCAGTATGTCATACTCAAAACACCACATCACTGAATGCACTGGTAGTAGCAAGTTCCTGTACTAGATCAAATACATTAACATTGTCATATCCATTACCCTGCAAAAATCTTCAGAGAGTTTACATGACAGAACTGCATTTACATTCCTACAACACACAATAACGATAGCACACAATGCAGTTTGTCATCTGCCGCTTTAAACGCTCCAGCTCTTTTAAAGCAGGACGGATTCTGATTGGCTGTGAAGGTTTTTATTCTGTTATAGTTATTTCTATTTATGTATAGTAATTTCTTATTTTTCTTATTTTTGTTTTTTGGTAATGCAATTGTACTATTTTGCCATAACAGCACACTAAGCTAAAGCTGAGAGAAACAAACAGAGCAGCATTGGTTTCATAATGGAGTGGAAGATTGTTTTGGACAAAAAGAGCAGTGGAGGAGGGGAGGGATGAAATAACAGCGAGAGGTGGAACAGAAAGATGGTGGCGTGTGAGGTGAGGTCGCAGCCTTCTGTCTTGTGGTGGTGTGTATGTGTGCTGATTGCACTTCGGGCCGCTGTTCAGGTCTGCAAGGTCACACACAATAGCTTACTGTCAGACACATGGAAGTAATGCATGTGGATGTGTATGTGTGAGAGAAATGAAGCCTGTGCAGCTATAATAATGTAAATAAGATGCTCATCAGAGATGTGGATTAGAGGCAGATGCTGACAGGGAGGAGGTGAGAGCGGCAAGACTCTAATATTCAGAGACTGAATCAACATCTTAAACTCAGCCATTAATTCTAGTACTGACAGACACAGCGACCCAGAGACAGCGGGATATACGGAAAGCAAAAAAAAAAAGAAGAAATGACACATTTAGCCATTGACAAAGCACATTTATTCTGCAACAGAAGTTGACGTTTTGTAGGAGGTGTTGCTAAATGGGGTAATATTCTGGGAAATTTGATCAGTTATGATAGTTTGCTGTGTGAATGTGTTACTGTCCTTCTAACTGCTCGATATATGACTGCGACACTGATTAATACTGATCGATGACACCACCCATAAGAGGGTTAAAGGTCAGCCTGCAAAGGTAGAAGGTAGAGGCAGTGCTGTAATGTAAAGAGTAAAGATGTAGCATGTAATAAACATATTCAAGTCTTGCTCAAAGACAACGCAGACTGCTAGAGTCGTTCTAAGATGTTTCCATGCACCTCAAATGAAAACCTTAATAGTAAACCCTAAATTTATAAGAGAGAATCTTTTTTTCTTTTCCTACATTGTTTGGAGGCAAGCACAGACAAGACCTTAAAAATGTACTTAAAGGGGTATCAGAAAGATGTACTATCAGAAGCAAGATTTAAAACTTGGGTGTATATGCAGTAGAAAGGCTTTTTAAATCAGTGCTAAAAAGGTAAGGACATTTAAACACACATAATGCAATGTGACTGATATAAAATGAATAAATGCAATGAATTTTCATATGCTCGTACTCTCAGACTGGGTGTTACAATGTGTTTTGATAAATAAAAGATTCATTTCAAAGTGATTTTATTATTTTCTCTGGGAATCCAAACATAATAAATAAAATCTCAAAGGAACATAAAGCTAAACTGTTTTAAGTATGCAAGATCTTTCTGAATCTAAAATGTTGCAACACAGTCTCACAAGCAACTCGTACATATTCGTACGAGGTGCCAAATTTGTGCTAATTCGTACGACCTCACTCGTACGAATTTGTACGATTTGTCTAAAACCACGTGATGGGTTGGTTTAGGGGCGGGGTTGTGTTTAGGTCATTCATACAAATTGATATGAATTGGCATCTCGTAAAATACGTACGATTTAAAATAAATCGTGTGAATTCGTACGAGTGAGGTTGTACAAATTCGTACGAATTAGCCACCTCGTAAAATATGTACGAATTGCCGTGAGATCAGGTTGAATGTACACATTGAAATCAATACGTAAGCAGCCTCTCAATCAAACTCAATACTGACATGAACCTTCATAAGGAAAGGAAACAGAAGTGAAAGGAAGGTAATGAATGAAAGCAAGTGAGGTGTGGGTGTGCAGTCCATCACAAGTCTCTGAGATCTGACCTAGGGGTCAGCGCATTAACTGTCATGAGGGCAGGAGTCATCATTGTGACCTTTGAGGAGATGTGATAATTGAGATGCCAGGAAGACTAATGGACCCTGCTGCTTCCATCATGTTCTCCTCCATTCTCTCTTAAAGCTCACTCAATTCTCTATATGGCATAGAATCTCCTGGACTTTCACATAATATCACCACAGAACGACATGAATTGATTGCAGAGACAGTCCCTTGAAAAAAGTGTAGGGTTAAGTGTCATGCTCAAGGGCAAGACAGTGATGATTCATGTCTCCTTCCTTTTGAGGGTTAAACCAGCAATCTTCTGGTTACCACATACACCATACACTGAAGCAGGGTTTAAAAGCATGAGACCACACTGAAAAACTAGGATGTTTTTACACCTGGAAATAAACAAGATCATGCACATTTTATTAGATATGTCCTGGAACAACATTTTAATAATAATAATAATAAAAAAAATAATAATAATCTTGACCACCTTCACATCTCTACACCTAAACCTAAATTTACCCATGAGTAATCCCTAAAATCAGAAGAAATGATCACCCGCTTCTGATATTATCACTCGATTGAATGGGTCGTTATCAGCCCATTCATATGGATCAGTAGGGGCCTGCTGCACCTACTAGTAGGCCTAGAACGCTGTTATCATCCATAGGACTACCTACTAGTAGGCCTAGAACGCTGTTATCATCCATAGGACTACCTACTAGTAGGCTTAGAAGGCTGTTATTATCCATAGGACTACTGGGCATGTGCACATAAATCTTAAATTTTCTATCATGGTAAAGGGTAGGTGTTAGGGTTGGGGTAGGTGTAGACGTTAAATAAACACACTCTAATCGCTAGAATAATTAATTTAATTTTACGTTTTACCAGTAGGTGCAGCAGGCCCCTACTGACCAATAAGAATGGGCTGATACCGACTGATAACGGCCCATTCAAATCGCGTGAAATCATCCAAATCGGCTGAAATGATAGATTAATGGCAAGCACCATACCCTTGATTGTAAGACTAAACTTCACAAAACATAAACCGGTTCTTCAGATCTGATTGGTTAATCACAATGTTGTTCCAGGGTCATCAAATATGTTGATCCAGGAACATGTTGCACTCAGGTTGTGCTGAGCAATACCTGTAAAAGGTCACAGTTTAGGTTGAGAAATTAAGCAAACTTTTAAAGTTTAAAAACGAAAGGGGCTTATACAAAATTATTCATGTTATAATTATTATTTTCAACATTTTACTCAAATGCATGCAGACAATAAAGTTTGTATTAAAACAATATTTCGTTGTATTAAACTAGAAAGTAAAAAGAAAAGCAAAACAGAAGCATTTTTGGTATGGCGCAAGATTTTAGGAGCCCACTGTTTCTTATCATATTTAAATATTTTATAGTGTACATCTTTATCAGAATTGGGTATAATGTGTTACAAAGTAACAAAAAGTGCGTTACGGGTTTCTAATTCCTTTTGCAATAACAGTAATGTACAGTAATGCATTACAATTTAAATGTAATTTGATTACGGTTACTGATATGAAGTACATTTCACGAGTTCACACTTCCTCATTAATAAAATGGATAAAATCAAATTTGGCGTGCTGTCCAGGGAGCCAGCTGGGAGAACGGCAGACTCCGAACCCTAGTGGTTTGAATCCTAGGCGAGGGTTAGGGTTCGGCGCCACGCTTGATCTCCGTCTGCCCCCCCAGAGGAAGTCGTGGAGCTGAAGGAGGAGGAGATGGGGAGGAGGAGATGGGGTGCACAAAAAGCGAGATGCAGATGTTGGCGAAACAGGGTTATTTATAGTGAGTAGGAAGGATTTGATTCGTAAAGAGGAGATTGATTAGATGATGCGATGCCAGCCTTGATTAATTCGTTATTATCAAAACATGCACAAAGTT
>JAUCNO010000710.1:8979204-8996740 GCA_032353835.1 Enteromius viviparus | reverse complement strand
AAATATTCACAAAAATGTGAGGGGTGTACTCACTTTTGTGAGATACTGTATATATATATACACACACACACACACACCACAAAAAGTAATTCAGTTTCCCAACACTAAGCCTTAAAATGTTGCTGGTTGATTAACTATTTTTGCCTAAAACCAGCACACTGATCCTTTGACGAAATATTTATAAACACATGCTCACATTTCTAATTACCATGCAATCCAATTATTTTGTATTGAAGACCAAAATCAAGCTTCAAGCACAAGCAAAGAAGAATATAATCCTTGTTAACATTTAATTAAAGACAACTCTGCATTATTTAGAAGACTCTCTGATGCTTTGACCCTTGAAATTTGACATCAGTCTGTCAATAACGGTCCTTTAATCTTTGTTATTAAGAGACAGTGGGAAGTCGAGTGTATCCGAGAATGTATTTTACTTCTAAAATAACTAACACTCAATAGGTTGTTGGATAAAAGGGAGGTTCAACAATTTAGCTTTGGGCAAATATTGTAGGAGTAGATCTGGCACACACGCAGATGAACATCTGTGACAGAAAATGGATTAAAAAACGATGGCATCTCATCCTAAACACCACCAAAACATGAGGAAGAAATCACCAAACGCTAACCGCTGCTTCTGTTTCGCCTGAAAAGCAAAACAGGGTCAATGTGCATAAACGAGGCATTTAGATTCTATTAGCAAAAGTAAATGAACATAAAGACATAAAACAAAATTATTAACTCATTCAAACTAAATTAATTCAAATAATAACACAAGACTCAATGTTTTTCATAAAGTCTCATTATCTTAAATTTTATTTCATACAATACATTTTACAATGAAATCTTAAGCAGGACTGGTGGTGAATGTACAAAGGTGAGAGAGGACACCTCAAGTCTCCGTTCTCAGTCAAATCTTTTTGGAAGTCACACCTCTTTATTGCCACCAGGCTGAATATATACACTAAATTACAAGGTACATTTTTTCTTCATTGTTCATTATTGCACAACTTTTTGTTTGGTTTTTATATGAACAGAATCAACAAAATAAAGCAATCAATCCATTTTGACAATATAGTACAAAGAAAGCAAAAATAAAGTGTTATGTATACATATATTAATATATATTTTTATATATATATACTCATAAAGTCTTTCATTAAACAGCCTCTCATTATGATAAACCCAGTCAAACTGCAGCAGAAAGCCAGAGAAGTAGCGGTGAGTAATGCCACGCCCCCAGTGATTTTGAGTGACAGCTCTGCTGATTGGGCTTGCTCGTAGAAAGTAACTCCCACTCGTGACAGCTTAATCGTTTGTGAAGTTTAAGCACCCTTAGATAGCGTAACACCCTTCTCTTCAAACGATCCTGCACAAATGTATGTCTTCCATTATGTTCTGTGCTCTCAATCTTTAAACAATACACACTTTACAAATACAAGACACCTTCTAGATTTTCTATTCCACAGACCCATAAGACATGGGACACATCAAACAACCATAATAAGCTTAAAATATTTCCCTTCCCCATTCCAGCTCCCCTTTCCTCTGAAGAGCTCTCATCATCTGCGGTATCCGTTTCTGTCATGCTCAAACCCATCTACTGTAGTCCTATGCCTCACTCATATCCAGCTCACACCATCTGAGATCCATTCGATTTGCCACTCCATCAGCTGCTGTATAAATACACCGTGAACAAGCTAGTGGTCTATATGTGCTACCAAGTCCAGATAGAGTATGATGGCCCCTCTTTCTCAAATCCCCCAGTGAGATCTCCAGTGACTCAATCGCTGCATCAGACTGCTGGGATAAAGGGCTTTGTACGTTAACAAATGTGGAAACAAGACATAAGGCTGCGCTTCTTACAGTTCAAACAACAGATAATGAGACCATTCATCTCTCTCTGCTGCCACTTGAATAAACTAAATGGCCAAACACAACACCCAAATGTACTTTTAATTCTAACATCATGGGCATTAAAGAAATGATTTTCTCAAGATTCACACAGTTCCAAACCTGTATGACTTACTTTATTCTGTGCAACACACACAACCCCCCAAAAAAACATGCAATTAAAAAAATGGCAACTGGAGCTTTCAGCTTCAAAGCAAAAGTACTATAAAAAGCACCATCAAAGTGGTCCATAGAGCTCATGAGTGATTAGAGTAAGAAAAAGACTGAAATTTAGGTTGCCAAAGTCAAAAACTATTGCCATTGAATCAGTGAATGAATGAATCATTTAGAATACTTTTGTGGGCTAAAAAAATAGTAAAGAATCCACTGAAAACATCTGATTAAAATATTTAAATCTATTGTTATCTGTGACCCCTGACCACAAAACTAGTCTTAAGTTGCTGGGGTATATTTGTAGCTATTTTTTAAGCTTTCAAATGATGTATAGATCTCAATTTAGAAAGGTGACACTTATGGTCTTGTGGTCCAGGGTCACATATTTTGGCTGTGTGTACATCCCAGATTGGATGATTGATCCAGATTGATCTGGGTGGATTACTACAGAAAACCTGCAACAGACATGTTTCCAAAAGAACTGTTTCCCACTTTTCACTTTCTATGTCATGATTAATTTCATAGACGATGCAACATAAAACCCATGCAAAGACAAATGTGAAAATCCCAAATGATCCATCTTCCTCCCTCTTCCTTCTGCGTTGGCTTTCATCCCGCTCTCTCATCCTCAGCCATCTCTTTCTCCTTTCCCCCTTCTTTCTGTCCATCTATCCAAACATCAAAGTGTGGGAGACATCAGAGAACTGATGTGAGGAGATGCTAATGCATCCATCCATTCATTCATGCACGGCTGGGACCATTCGATTGTGAATGCGAAGCATGGGCCCAGAGTCTACCCATCCGTCCAGCCCTCTGGGTCTCCAAACAAGTCCCACATCTCCTCTTACATAGCATTCAGCAATTTGTAGCTGATTTGTAGCTGTATAGAGATTTCACAGCTGGGCGCTTTGGTTTCTCTCTTCATGAATGACTAAGAGAATCATAGTAACGTGTGCTATAGTAACATCCTGTGCTGGAGGTGCTGGCTTCCTGGAGCCCGGGGCTATACAACATATGTCACCCAGACAAACAAGGGCTATTTTCAACCTTGGTTTGTAGATGTCTGTTGGTTGTAGTAGTGTATGCGCCTGCTGTACCCTTATCACAGCTTTTCAGACCACATCCTCCTTATTTCTCTCTCTGCAAGCTGCTATTTTCTATGAAAGCATTGTGGTACAGTGAAAGGGAGTGGCAGAGCCCTTGTTGGGGCCGTATAGTGCCGAGATGGTGGCTGTAATGGAGAGTTTGAGCATCTTTCGTGTATACACAAAAGCCACAGCCACTGATAATCGGCTCTGAGAACGAGCACAGACTGCATCAATGCGCAGAGGCACTTTCGTTTTTTAATGGCCCTTAGCGCACAAGTCTCCTAATTGCCATGATAAATATGTAATACAGTCCCAAGGGCCGTTGCCTAGTGTGAACTTGCAGTCGTGCGCCACACACAAGTCAAATCTTCTAGAGGCACGCCAAAGCACGTGCAGCTCAGCGTTCACAAGGATGGAAGGAAGAGAGAAAGACAGATATGGAGAGCAAAGGGTGAGAGAGAGCATTTTGTTGTGACAGATCAGGAGCTGTGCAAGGGGTTGATGAAAAACGGCAAATGCTATCTTTGCATCTCCTTTATTCTTCACACAATAGGCCAGCATCATAATTGCTATAGAGAACATGACACATCAGGAATAAATTGCTAGTGATTTTTTTGTCTCTCAGCGCCTATCTGCAACATTGCTGCCGCTGTATTAATGTCAAGCCGGGCAAAACAGTCTTTGAGTAATCTTTTTCCAATATTAGCACTTCACATTCTAATAGAAAAATGGATGAGGTATTTTATCGAGTTAATATACTGCATGAATGCAAACAAACGGGCATTTAAATGAAATGGAACGAAGACTAAGTGGGACAATAAAGGCTTTACCTGATGCGCATGAACCATGCTTCATGTTAAACAGCGACATAACATTCAACTAGACAAACAAACAGCCTTTTGGTCCGCTGCGCTGAACTCCAAATCTAATCCAATCATGAATGCCGCCTCGCGTGACGATATTGATGTGATTGTGTCGTGACATTAGAATGCAATTAGCAGTCAACAATTCTGTTTTGAAAGCATCACTAAAAAGCAACAACGCAACTAATTTATTTAAAAAAATTTTTTTATTAGTGGCACAGAATGGCTGTTTCATATTATTTTGCTTCCTACTTAATTTTGCTTTTGTTACTTTACCGTTTTCAATGTCTACAATGGGGAATAAAGAAATGTACTCACATCCTGTCCTTTGTCACATAATAGAGTCTTAATTTGAATGAATCGATTTGTTCAGGAATAGTTCACCCAAAAATTTTACTTTTGTCATCATTTACTCACCCTCAAGTAGTTCCAAATCTGTATGAATTTTTTTGTTCCACCAAACATAGTTTGAAAAAACAGCCTGGTCACCAATGACTTCCATAGTAGAAAAAAAAATCTGTGGAAGTCAATGGGGACCCAAAACACCCTGGCTACAAACTTTCCACAAAATATATTCTTTATGTGTTCGGCAGAAGAAAGAAATTCGTTTTGGAACTACTTGAGGGTGAGTAAATGATGGCAGAACTTTCCTTTAACACTGATAATAACCAACGGCCAAACAGAGTCTGTGCTTTTTAAGACCTTGGCTTTAAAATAAGATCTTGTAACACTGAAGTGGTAAAGGTTTTACCTTGTTCCAAGCAGAACATAGGAGCTAGGAATTCATAGCTCAGCAAATTCACTGAGAGCCCTGTATATATAATATATTGTCCCCTATAATGCTAAAGCATATTTGGATTTCCACAGAGCACTTGGTGAAGTCATTTGGCAAGAAGGATTTGGACAGGTTTTTTTTTTTTTAATCAGAGCAACATGCTCCAAATCCATTCATGCAAAGTGAAATGAGGCTCTGGAAATGGAGCCTTGAGCTTTCAGTTAGAATTCAACATGTTTTGCTTGATAAAAACAAGATCACGTTCGTTAAGATAAATAACAACCTCCATGACTAATAATCAAGTGAAATGAAAATACATGAAAATGAGCAAAATGTGCCTGGACTGGATATAGACACTGCTCACTTAATTAATGTCAATGCAGCATAAATAAATAAACAGACATAACATGCTGGAAATAAACATTGTTAGTTTTTCAGACCGAGCTTGTGCAAAACACTCTGTGAACTAACACAAACCTTATAACTTATAAATACTCATGCTGTGAGATATAGTGTTTTCATTGCTCAAATATGTTTACTTAAAGCATCAAACAATTAACTGTCTCTGTATTCTCTGTATATCTTTCAAAACTTTCTTATCTTAAGAAACATTTTTTAAGATAATTATAAAGATATAGTTCTAAAAATGATTCTCAATGTAAGAGAATGTCCACACCACAACTATAATGATAAAGGCACAGAGAAACTATATCGTTGGTATCTTTTCAGAATTATTTTTCTTCCAGCTCATGAACGATTGAAACATTGACACCCAATCAGAATCAATCCTGCGATCACGGGTTTAAGAATTTAAAGCAGCAGACACGCTTGAGCTTATAATAAACAGATGATATTGTTTGCTGGCGTGGATGCAAATATAGCTATCGTTATAGTTATGTTTGGTGTGAACGGGCCTTTTCATGGCAGCCAGGAAAAATAAAAACCTACTTTTACTCAAGTCAGCATTAAATATCCTCTTTTTTCCCGTTTCTGCACCAAAACAGCAACATACTAGTTAACATAGGCAGCAACTAAAGTCTAGCAAAATCTTTAGTGCAGTTTTCAAAGGATTTTTCATTTCAATTGTTGAAATGAACACTGAAACAATAAACTGTACATTTTAGTGGTCACCTAATTTAGATGCCTACGGGCCATAATTCAATCACAGGCAAGGTGAGCCTGGGCAAACTTAATAACAAAGATTTGACACTTCATAAGCCTGTCGTAGCACTCGCAGACAAGCCCAGACAGTAGCAGGGCTGCCGCACCCAAACAACAAATTATGTTGCCGTCATCGCAAATAAGAATCATCATCAGTCTCAGGCCCCCCAAAAAGATCTCTCTCGTTTCCAAGTAGGGTTCTGGGGCAAGGATTTCAATCCAAACACTAGCCATCTCAATTCAGGATATGAAATGTATTTTGCAGTTCCAAAAGTGTCTACTGCTCTTTTTCTTACAGTTTGTATTGTTAAATCAGGAACAAAAAAGGATTCATAATCGTGGAGACAACGAATGAATTATCATTGCCATCAGCTGTCTATTAAACATACATAACTTTCACATAATAGGCAAAGTCAACCAGTTTAAATCAATGAACTGAAGCTGAACCCACATTAGCAAAGCTCTCAGAAACATGAATATTAATGGACGTTGCCACTAATTTTTTTAACATAAATGTATGATTCAGGACTAGGAAAGGACATGCAAGCAAGCAAATTTATGTTATATGCAAAGTGCTGCATAGTAATATAACTTCTTTTAGGGAACAGCTTCAGTTTAAACATTCCTGTGCCTGATGGGGATAAAACAAAACAAAAAGCGAATTCATCTCTTGCTAATAAAAACTAACCCAAAACACATCTGCACACAACACAAAAAATACCAGCAGTCTGTCTTCTCTCACTTAACTTCTCAACACATGGCTGTTTACAGAAGTTTAGGGTCAGGGTTAGGTTTAAGCCATTCGTACAAATTAATACGAATTGGGAACTGTGTGGCAAAATGTACGATTTAGCAAAAATCATATGAATTGAGGTCATACAAATTTTTACAAATTAGCCACCTCGTAAAATATGTAGGTACTTCCATGAGATCCGTTTGGGTCATCTGTATGCCAGTGTGATCCTAAAATTTCTCACACCAAATTTTTTTTTTTTTCTCTTCTGGAAATACTGATGACTCATCCTGAACTCACTCATTTTGGCCAATCAAATGGATAGGAAATTGAGTTTAGACGATGGAATTGGTGATTCTTAGTTGGTTTTATTTCAGAAATGTGGAGACCAAACACCAAAATATTGTTTATCGTACAAAAGCAAAAATTGTAAAATCAAATAAGGAAATGTATTATTATTGACTGGCATAGGTTTAACAACATGTACATGATTTAATGTCATGTTAAATTGGCATAGAAAACTGACAATCTCGATTACAATCCTATGGTTCATGCTCAAGGCTATTAACTTCTACCAAGATGCTGCAGGCCAACAGTTGAGAGGCTCTGCTGTAGAACATACTGTTGGTATCAGCATTGCTTCTAATGGGACAGATTGACGGGCACATCAGATAACTCTCAGCCTTTGTTCCTGTTGTCACAGGATGTTTATGGTGGTTTTGTCTTTAATCTTTTCGCTCCTCATTTTTTCCCTTATTGGCACTAAATGTGGTGGAGCTAAAGTAACCGAATCAGAGCAAAATGTTAGGAGCGATTTGCTTTGTGTCACCTTGATGAAACTGTTGTTTGTGTGTATGTGTGAGCAGACTACCATATTTCAGGTGCGTGAAGTGCCGTGCTCTGTGATGATGGATAGCTACTGCCTTGATTTAGTGATTGCCAAACAAACCAAATGAAAAAGAGGGAAGAGAGAAAGAGAGAGAGAATTAAACACACAATTGAGGTTTCACAACAAGCTGCAATTTAGTCCAAAATTACAACACCTAGAAGTAACTTAAACCATTTAATCTGTCCTTTCTTTTTGCAGAAATAGTTACAGATAATGACACATTCAAGGCCATGTGATCCAGCACAAGGGTATCCATCTCATTGTCCTCCTAGAGGTGCCCTGGTCATTACAGAAGATCATGTTTTGTCATTAAGTGGGAGGATCACCTTTACTTTACCCGACTTTTCTAGCGATTAGCACTTGCTTTATTTCCAGTCAGACGGAGAGAGTAATTACTCAACCTCTAGATAAAACACTGATGTCAGAGGTTCTCCATACATCTAACCGACACTCTCCGAAGCTGTAATGATTAGATAAGAGCACATATAAGTCAAATATAATGCATACGACCTCCAGAACTTCTCAAGCACCAATGTAAAAGACAGAAATTGCAGCTACAGGAACGCTACCCTTTTAAAAGGCAATTTACTGCTCAGCCAACAATCACCCCTTCATTTCACATGATGAAATTAAATATTTGGACTTGATTAGTACAGTGGTGTGACAGCCCGCATCCTAAATCTCCCAAGGCGGGCGACACCACGGCCCTACGAGCGTACGGTCAGGACATGGGACAGCAGAGCAGCTGACATTTAAAGGACAGATAGCTGGAGGGAAGAGATGGCTTAGGTGTGGAGAAACAACACTTCTCCCACGAGTTTCCGCTTCAGAGCTTTCTGAGCGACCACACAAGCATGCCGAAGCACTAGTAGCGTGTCTCCTGTCAGAACCTCTCTGGTCTTTTTCCACCTATCTTCATTTTCCCAAGGGTGATGCTACATGGAGTTTATTGCTTCTTTTAGAGGGGTAAACCAATGCATTTTACTACTGAATATTCAAAAGAAGTATCTAATAAGCATGCTGCACTGAATATCAGCACAAGAAATTAAAGCTACAGTTGACCATAAAATGAGAAGACTGTCATTATTATTTAAAAGCCAACAGAGTGTTTGCCCACTTTTTCAGAAGCCTTGGTTCTTAAAGTAACTTTCTCGTTCATTTTTTTTTCATAGGGATGTTTAAAGCATCTCCTGCAAATGAAAAGCCATGAACTAAACCAATCAGCTATGAGGTAAATCACATGTAAATGTCATTTTTAACCAAAAACGTATGAGAAAATCTGGAGGCGTAAAGACTTTAGAGAGGAAATGAACAATCCCATAAAACATTGTGAACGACATGGCTGAATTTAAACAAGAGGTACATATAAACCTAAAATATAAACAACATATTTTACGATTACTGCAAAATATACATGTGCTGTAGGCCTTAATACAAATTTTTAAATTCTTAATGTCTACATCTTTTTTTTTACACAAATTATGTGGTTAAACAGGAATATTAAACACATCAGTCAAAAAAGAAACAAAAAGGGCTGTTTTTAAAGATTTATAATTTATCATTAAACATTTCCCCATGGAGATTATTAATGTGAATTTTATTTCTGGAAACCCCATTGAGTTTCTCTGTATGGACAATGAAATAAATATTTTTCTAAATATTGAATTTCACACAAAAAAAAAAAGCAAGTCATACAGACATAAAATGAGAAGTCATTTATGACAGAATTTTCATTTTGGGGTGAACTATCCCAAGAACTGTTGTTTTTTTTTACAGTATAAAATTCTTCCAAAAAAGCCCAGTCATCAAGCAATGTAGCCAACCGACATAGATACAACAGCAGAGAAGATATGAGCAGAATGGAGAGCCCCTAAAGAGCATCGCAATCAAGCCTGTTATTTTCCTACGGTTTTTTTTTTTTTTGCATTTCCTTCTCCCTGCTCATACAAACCAAAACTGAGCCACTTCTATTTCATACCGCTCGCACACACAATCTGAGTCACTCCAACAGTGAAAATGTAGTCCTAAAGGCCATCTACTGTATTAGCACTCATTGAGCACTATACAGCCAATCAGATTCAAGGAGTAGCACTGTCCATGTAAGTTAGCGGACAATTCAATCCCAAATTGCACATGACCAAAGCTGTCTCATGGGAAATGTAGTCTCATCAATAAACCAAAAGTAAATTAAGTTTACATTAACAGAGTTTCAGGAAGACCTCAGGGTGAGGGGAAAAAATAATAAAACCTAAGCCTCAACCATTCTAAAATGCATGTATCATTGTCATTGGTCGTAGCACACATGCAATTCGATATATAAAAGGATATGTACATATGTTCAACCCAGTGACAAGACACACGGAGTTTCGTATAAAATCTCATCCATCACTCCAGACCATTTAACACCACACATACATACACATAATATATGCATCCGTCCTTAAATGCATCATCAGATTTTTCTTTAAGCTACATACACTTTCAAACTATACAGTGATGGCTATGAATTAGCTTTCAGTTAACCTGTTACTTTAATAAAACTGGCCTCCACTTAGCTTATTAGAGCAGTAAATGCAAAGTCAAATCAAATGAACATTAACATTTAACATACAGTCCTCCTTTTTCCAGCTATCTGTCTCCCTGAGGAAACAGAGCGTTCAGTAGTGGTATTTTCCAAGGCCCTGAGTTCGAAATGACTTCATTTGTTCATCTGAACCATTGGCAGCCCATCTATTTTCAAAGCTGGAACGGTTATGTAATGTGATCAGCCCTCACGTCGTGCAGGTTTTGTTACTTAATAAACAAGGGTAAATATAATCTACTTGAAAAAGATGTTGACATCATTATGCATATTCGGGGCACAAAAAAGCTACTATTTATTGCTGTAGTGTCAGACTAACCTTTGAAGTCTTGCGCACTATTAGCAAAAATTGTCTGGTGAGATCCAAGAACACCTGGGAAACCAAGTAAGCCCTTTGTTGTTGTGTTTTGCTGATTAAACTTTAATACTTCGGTTTTCCTCGTTTCCAAATGGTGGCTCCATGAATGAAGTGACAATCCTGCACTTAGGTCCTGACTAAACCACAACACAACTGACGTAACGTACAGAGACCCAGACGTCATGGATGGACAGTCACTACCAATCAAACGACAATGAAGATCATCAACAGGTCAAGTCTACATGTGATATTCACCTGAATATTCTAAAAGAACAACAACAACCCAAAAGAATAGGGGGTGCTAAACACTACAGCAGACTAAACTAAAGTATTTGGAGATATTTGGAGTGTCATACCTAGAGTTGCTCCATTTGCACATGAATACAGTGACCAAGTCTAAGCTAAACGAAATAAAGATCTTTTTTTTTTTTTTCTCAAAGAGGAGGAATAATAAATCAGGTGTCCTACTGCAGTCCAGTAATCATGCTAAAGAAAATTCATGTATAAATAATTGATTCAGTTGCGAATCCAATCAACCTAGATTTGTCAAAATGAAAGCTAAATATCACCATTGTGTGTTTTTCCTCATCTGACATGCCATCCGAGGACCTAAATAAAAGCAGAGGCTCCTGGGTTCTTGAAGAAGGTTTTAAATCCCATGGCCTGCTCATCATCCTTTGTGTCTGGCTGTTTTCAACATCCATGAGTTCATGTAATCCACAGTCTAAATCCTTAGAATGATTTTTTTTGTTTTGTTTTTTTCTCTTCCTTTATTTTTTGTTGTTGTTTTTTTTTGTTTTGTTTGCTTGGTTCTTTTTACCCGAGCATACAAAAAAAGTCCCCTCCACCTAATCAAAATTATAAAAATGGAAGCCACTTGCAGGGAATATAGTCACATAGAGAAATGTTCTTGGGTTGTGGGGAGGAGAACGGTGACCACAACAATGCGCGTCACCTATTCCTTGATCCAGAGCATCTCAATAAAAAAATATCTGAGTAAAAACCTCACTGCTTTCTTCCAGCATTGACATCTTCAGTAATTGTTACAATGCACTTCTTTGTAAGGAGACTCCGTCATGCAGAGGACTGTTTGTTGTCCTTGTGTCCATATTTACTTCATCTCCTAATGCAAAGGAAAGGAGATCACATGTTTCTACATTTGCCCTTTACTTAAATATATAAACAATAATTTAAATAAACCTTAATAAATAAATATATAAATAAATCTGAATCAATCAGTTAATAAATAAATAAAATAAAAAACAGACTGATAGATAAACAGACAGATATCTGACTTCCTCTCATTCATTTTAGTCACTCTCTTAAGCTTTGCTTCAGATTGAAGGAGGAATATTGTTCTCTCTCCTCGATGATGTAAAATGCAAATATTAACAAACCAAATCACAAACAAACAAAAAGTTGTAAAAATATATGTATATTGAAATCGTTAAAATCCTAAAATCTCTATTGTAATGTAACTGCATCAAATCTTTAAACACAACATGCCCTCGTTTAAAGAATAAATCTGTATTTTTTTTACTGTATCTCCTTATCTTTTCAGTTCGTATAATTGCAGGTTGATCTTTTTTTCCCCTCTTCAAGTAACTTTCAAGAAAATTGCCAGCGTTTCTGCATACAGAAAGCTTTGCCTGTACTGTATGTCGTCTCCTGAGCTGCTTGAACAGTCCCCTTCGGTCCAGTCATGCTCTGAGGGGCCACACTGCTCTCAGGTCTCTCTATCCAGTTTCTCTACAGTCCTGTTGGGACGTTTACCACAAGCAAATACAAAATGGTAACAGGTCACAAATGAAAACAGGGAGATAGAGAGAGAAAGACTTTGAGATGGAATGCCACATGTCAAACTGCTCCCTGAAAAAAACAGAGATCGAGTAGTGGGCCTTAGAAATAACTAACACTAGGTAAAGTTTCATCTATTTCTCCTGGAGCCCACAAATGTTATTTGGCTTGTATTTTTTTCGCCGTCTTTTTTTTGTGCTGCCGACTGACTCTCTCTTCTTGCTTCTCTAGTTTCTTTCCAGGGGCTGGTGAGGTTACCCTGTGGCTCTTTTATTAACACCTTTTCTTGGGTTGTTAGAGTCCCGTGGTCTAAGCTTCCCGTGCTGTTGCACTTCTTCACGAACGGGGGCGCTAGAGAGCTCGGCAGAAGCAGCGACGTCAGTGACAGGCTGCTCGCCGTCTCTGAGAGCTGCTGGCTGTCACACGTCTGATCAGAGCCGCACCGTACCATCCCTACATCCTCGTCCGAGCCTTGCCGAGCTCTTCCTGCACTGATGTCCGTTTCACAGCTGCTCTTGCTGCGCTGGTGTCCCCTTGTAGTTTGGAGATTCTTGGTGGCCGGAGGACTGGGTCTGAGGGTCTCCGTGGAGAGGCTGGCGCGATCGTCTAGGAACGTGTCCAGTAGCGGCTGGGTGGTGGATACGATGAAACTGAGCCCTTCTTCCATGGTGGTCGGTAGGCTGCTCTCTGAGCTCCCGGTAGCCAGGGAGGAGTCACTGTGAGATGGATACTAGGGACAGAAAGGTCAAGGTTTTAGCAATGACGTGATAATCAGTACATTTACATGGACAACAATATAGACAACAATCTGATATTAACGCGATTAAGAATCTCCCATTTAAATAGAGATTTCTGAATAACAAGCTAAACTAATACTCGAAGTAAACACAAATCGAATGAAGATCTTAATCACAATATTACCATCATGTAGGACTTTTCAATGTATTTTGCGATCAGATACACACATGGCGGTAATCAACCGTTTGACTGCAAACAGATAATGAATTATAGTAACTCTCTCCCTGCAATGCATGAGTTGTTCATCTGTGTAAGATCAAACCTGTGTGGTGAGCAGCCTGGTGTTTGCTCCAGGAGAGCGTAGAGACGCCCATGAGGCAGGGGAAGTTAGCCGAAGCCCTCTTGGTTTGTGTCCCGGCCGGCCTCTCGGGGGTGCAGGGAGGGCCGCGACAGCTGGGTGGAAGAATTCGGCAGGGAGTCGGATGGGAGTGGTACAGCAGCTCGAAGCCCCAGAAACCCCTGGGTGCTCCTCATTACTGCTGCTACAGGGAACTCCACCTGCACACAAATTCAGTTACTGAATTTAATCTGAGTTAGCTGATGCAGAGTTTGAATGTATGGAAGCTGAATGACACTCTAACAATGTTGATAACAAAAGCTGTGGGTTTAAATAATCAAGTATTTGCTCAAAACCTGTGCAAATGCTGTCCTGCCGCAGCCCTTTTGAGGTTAGGTCAACTGTTTTCTAGTTTTAAATTTAAATTCAAAATCTTTTTTTTGGAAAGGGAGACAATTTTTAAATTCTGAATCTTGCACAACTAATGCACCCAATACTTTTTCTTGCTTTGTCCTCCAGTACCATTCCTGTAATACTGTGGATGTGCCGCATTACCTATGCTGTGACGAGCAGGTGTGTTTTGATGTGGACTTTGAGAACCGCCTCCATCCTCTGTCCCAGAGCTGTGAACCCGAGAGGGTTGCCGTAACCTGCTGTGACCTCTCCCTCCAGGTTCTTCAGTGTTTAGGCACTCATCACAGCCCCTTTCCTGAGCAGAAATATTAGCATGAGCCTTCAGGATCCCGGGAGGATTTTCAGTCTCTTAAATGGCAACATCTAATTTTCTTGGTAAAGTACACAGTTTTTGCAATCAGGGCTCCCCTCTATAACAGTAAAAGAGATTAAGGAACGATTAAACTCTGCTAGATAATCTGAGCCATCTGCCTCACATACTGTTCTTTATGGGATTTCTCTAACAAATAGCTAGAGATGTTTTGGTCTGCTGAAGAATTTCTCTGGTTGAGCAGCGGAGCTACATGCCCCATGAGACTGCAGGATTTAGACTAACAGCTTATAGTTAATTGATTTCTTCTGTCTAATTAGTGTGAGTCTGTGGTCATCCTCACTGATTATATATAATTAACAGATCATTGTTTGGGATTACAGCAGTTTATACATCAGATAGAGCTAAATCATTTCCAGGATGAAGAGTTTTTATCTGTTACTGAGCATTATTAAGGGCTTGGAGAAAAAAAAAATTAAACGTTATAAATTTTAAAAGCTATCTCAAAAACACCCAAATAATTCAACATGTGTAATGTTACAAAAGATTTCTGCTCGTTTAAATGTTTTTTTTTTTTTGCCTTTTATTTATTTCAGGACCAATCAGTCTTGACAGGAAGTGAATTGGGAGAGAGAGAGGAGGAATGGGATTGGGAAAAGTCTGCGAGTCGGGACGTGAACGGCGCTATGTGGCACACTGCCCAAGAGACTACAGGCACCTACTGAACTTCTTATATATCAAAGAATCCTAAAAGTATGTTGGTTTCCATTAAAATACTTTAACTAAAATAAAAATACTTTTACTTTGGCTTTGCCATCACAGTAATAAATTAAATGTTAAAACATGTTAAAAAAGAAAACATTTATTTTGAACTGTAATACTATTTCACAATATTACTGTATGTTGCATGTAATACATGTAGCTTTCAAAATGTGTCTTTAAAAAACATAAAAAAATGAGTTGCAACTTATTTCAAATTGTCTTAGACAAAACCGTACAACATTTTAATATTAAATATTCACCCTAGAATAAAAGTAATTTTCAACATTCATCAATAATAAATACAGATATTGAGAATCCTGATGAGTGCATACCTTAAAACAGATTTTCAAACATTACAAAGCGTAGATACAAAGAAATTTGAGGGGGTGAAGCATTCAAAATGACAAATTCATTTTTGTGAGAGAAAGTTCACCTTGCCCTCTTTGGCAGCCATCTGGTACACGCTCTGCTCGTCTAGGCTCAGGTCATCAGGCAGAGCGGGCGAGGATGACTTATCTGAGAGCTGCTCCGACCTCAGAGACGCCTGCTCCAGTTCAGCCATGTGGATCTGCTGTAGGCAAGAATTTATAGCAATGAGAATCGGGAGGGGTTTTAATCATTAAAACACTTCCCCACTATTTGGATTTCAGCCGACTTTTACTACATGCCAGTCTAACGGCTTTGTGGCGTTTGCAGAGTGCTGAAATGAGTTTGAGTGATAAAACTGCCAACGGAGACTTTGGATTGTTATGGACAGCATGGTTTATGTCTGACAACATGATGACGACTTTCCAAAGAAGAAATCTGGGTAATTCAAGAAGAGAGACGTTTAGAGTCAAACAGAGTGAGTGGGAGAAAAGAGCTTGCAAATCAGAGATGTATGGAGAGCAGAGACAGGGGAGTGGAAACGGACTGATGGACTGACATTGTTGGCAGCCTGGCAGAATGGCAGGATGACAGGTGTGGAGGTTATGGCTTGAATTACTTCTTTCCTGAACTACCCCTGTCCTGTCCGTCACTGTGATGGGACACAAGCATTGAGAGATTGTTTGTGTGTACATTAAACAATGTGCTATAGTACAATAACATGAGTCTATGGGCCAGACATGATGTCTGTCTGTCTTTGATAAAAACACCAGTTCAAAACAGTATCATTATGAAATGACCTAAACCTTTTCTTCTGTAATATATGTTAAGATTATATATATTTTCCCTATGATGGAAAGCTAAAATTTCAGCATCATTACTACAGGCTTCAGTGTCACATGATCCTTGAAAATGAAAGTGTCATATGAAAATGCTGATTTGGTGCTTAATTATCATTTATTTTCTTAGGATTAATAAAATGTAAAAAAAAAAAAAAAAGGCATTTATTTGAAATAATTGTTTCATCTGTCTACCTATCCTACTTCAATGCTTTTTATACTAGCCTTAAGACTTTTTTTTCTAACTAAAATTACTTTTAATTGTATATCTATAAATGCATCATGCTTGCTAAACTAAAACTGAATTTATAGGCATTCTCTATTTAATTGTGAAGATTTGCATGTAGGTTAGTAGGCTTAAACTCAAGAGTGCATTAGCAAACACTGACACAGCTCCAGTGTACCTCTTGTGGATGAGTCCTGCAGTCTTTGCAGACGGGTGGGGAGGAGTAATGATGGAAGACGGAGCCAGAGAGGTTGTCAATCATCAGCATCTCCCCTTCAAACGAATCTTTGATAAGCAGAGATACACTGTCCAGCCACAAGTTCTCCTGGGAAACAACATCAGATAGCGCAGAGTTATAAACGAAAACTCACTAAATTATGTGAAGGGGTCATTGGCTAGGGTTTGGGGATCTGGGAACACTTTTTTAAAAATCTATGAGAGCGAGCACACCAAGGGCCAGGTTTACTAACAGCTTGTGCCAACTGTCTTCTGGCATTAAAATTGTATTGTCAGGTTTTACTAAAGACGGGCAGTCATGAGTCATAAGTCATTTTTGCACCTAACCCATGGATTTGTAGGCGTTTGCCTTTCAGACATATTCAAATGAATCAAGCAATGCGGCTTACCAATGCCTGCGCTCTGCCATTATTTAACACCACAAAAAAGCATTACTATTTCGCATTTGATTGGCTGCAATAATGCTTGCTAGGAGGATGCACTGCAGAGAACAGAGAGCGTGTGGTAAAAGGAAGCAATTTTTTCCATATGTATTAATTTATTTTGAATGCCAGAAGAACATATGTCATATGTAAATGAAATGTTGCACCTGCGTTCTTTAATTTGCACATTGTTAGTACATCACCTGCAGAAACGGCACTGTTTTAAAATTGTGCTCTCACGCTAGTTTGCTCTGTTTAGTAAAACTGATCATAAAAACTGTAGTAAAAATTGAGAACTGTAATTTTATAACATTTGGATGACCTGAAGTATATATTGTAGGGATGCAACATTATAATTCAATATAATTAACAATAATATAATCCTTATTTTTATATAAACAAATTCTGTAATATACACACAATATACTGTTCTTATACGATAGCGCACTTTGAAATCGTCCTTGCACTAACAAAACAGAACATCCCACTCACCTGTGCGCTCACACACACACACACACACACACACACACACACACACACACATGTCTGGTTTGCCATCTTCGTGGGGACTCTCCA
>JAUCNO010000710.1:8956509-8979104 GCA_032353835.1 Enteromius viviparus | reverse complement strand
GTCCCCACGGGGATATAAAAACCTGTCCACACACACACACACACACACACACACACACACACACACACACACACACATTAATGAGAGGGTAGGGTCAGAGAAAGGGTCTCCTTCACTGTCACAGGACTGGTCTTAATGACGGCGTTTGAGAGGAGCCTTACAGCAACAGAGCTTCAAAGAGCAGCTGTGCAGAGGGCTAAACCTGCACACACACACTCTGTATCCGCTCAGCAAAATCCTTTGTGGAAAAAAATCAAAGAGCTAAAAGTTGGAAAACAAGTCTGAGGCAATCCAAAAGTTTTTTGAAATTTGGCTCAACTCGGGAGCTCCGAACACGTAAACAAAAACCTTTTCGCCCGCATCAATCAACGTCTACTTTAGCTTCCCTCATAAATGGCACATCACTCAATGCTAATATCAAGATGAAGTACATGTGGTGCAAGTACGATTTCATAACAAAATACGCTTCTGGAAGAAGGAATAAAGATTTGACCATTCAATATTCAGTTACCCAGCAGAGCAATTTAGTAAGCAGTCGAGTGAAGAATCAATCTAACACAATCAAAATGCAGCGTTATCTAATAACAGTCATTTATTTCTCCAGGTAACTGTGCTCTTTGCGTCACTGCCAAGCACTTTTGATTTCCTGCACAAATAAACAATTAAGTTGAAATGACTAATTTGAGTTAAGTGAAAATTGATCAGGCTGGCCTGCTTGCTAATTCTGAGTGCACTTGGTTATTGGCAAGCAACCTCTTATGTACAATAAACAGGACTAACAAAAGCGCTCTTAGAAACACCAGCAAACCTAAGCACTTCTAATGAGAGTTTGACACCAACTCACAGGTTGCTATTATCCTCTTAAGATTAGCACCTAGCAGTGGCCAGTGTTACAGGATCACATACACCTCTGTAGTCCAGAGGTTTAAGTAACCAATTTATGGTTCCAGCCATGACCCACAGAGATAATGGCCCGCTTGGGTCTGGTTGCGGCCAATGCACAGGGCGATGTGGTCACGGCCTGTAGTGTGAGAACAATCATTTTCAATATGGCTCTGAGCGCGAGTGCCACATTTATGGGTGTTATAGTCTCACCTGTGCCGGTGTGGGTCATAATTCGTATTGGCTGGATGGAGCGAAGAAATACGGTATAATTGGCAGGGATGTAGTTTTAATGACATTTCAACATATGGGAGTATCAGTGTCTCAGCATATGGCTAGCTCAGCGCTCCTCAAATCGCAGGTCTCCATAAATCGAAGCGCAAGAGCGTGTACACCTCCAAACCATCGCATTTAATGAGCTTTCCGGCGGCTTCCCGGTGGCAAATCACTCAACACATGGTGCGAACAGGTGTGAATTCAAGGAAAAGCAGCATCTGCCAGTTTTGCACTTTTCTGAAGGTTGTGTTTTACAGATAGATGAATCAACCGGAGACGGTCGTGAACTCGATACAAGGCGATACAAGTCTGATTCTAGTCTATTCTGTGCTTTCTCTTCTGCTGACTGTTACTGTGGTTTTGTACAATGCTGATCATGAGGAAAATGATGTGTTACTGGGACCTAATCAGCACATGCTGTTTTCTCCCAGACCGACACATTAACACAGACTGAGCCCCGTTCACCAGCTTTCACTACCCGTTCACTATTTGTGCATAAAAACTGTGTAGCATGTTCAAACCATTCATCCACCTTAATGTTTTTGAAAGATGTCTCTTTTACTTAGCCTGTATTTATCTGATAAATAAAATACAGTAATATAGTAATATTGTGAAATATTTAGTGCTGTCAATATCCACAATAAAATGTTTTGTGTATATTTATTAAGTACTGTATATAGAAATACACACACAGTATACATTTACTACAGTACAGTAACATGAAAATATTGATTTATTATGCATTTATATATATACAATTATATTTATATATTTTATATAAATATGATATATATTATATATACATTTTATAAACAAACATAGCATATTTTTCTTAAATATATGCATGCATGTATGTTTATTTATATTTACATAATAAATATAATCAGTACACACTTATTACACAACTTATTTTGGATGTGATTAATCAAATAACAGAATAGATTTATATTAATATTATAACAATTCAATACTGTATTTTCTATCTGAATGCACTTAAAAATGTTTTTTGTTCAGGATTCTTTCATTAACACAGTTCAAAATAACAGCATTTATATATTTTATCTTAAAATATATCTTATTTTGTCTTATATGGGTCTAAATTTCTTCAAACCTTCTTTTTTCAAAGTCTTTTGAAACTTTTTTTAAAGTCTTGTCAAGTTAACATTGAAAGTGATTCTTGAGAATCTTTGCTTTTCTTCATTTTAATTTTCTAAAAAAGTCAATTAGTTTAAATTCTATATCTTCAAATCACAATTCTTTAACCTGTTTCTTCAAATAAATTCTTAAAGATACACAACCCTGACCCATAATGCCACTCCATACCACACAAATAACAAGGTTATAACAAAATGAAAAAAATAAACTTTTACACACAGTTACTAATTTTTCAAAAAAATACTCAAAAAATCAGATGCGCATACTCGAAAGCATCAATGTGACTCAGAAAATTCATCTTACTTTTCTTGGCCATGGCACACAGTGTGACCAGAAAATCTGAAGTGCTTTAAGGACGTGAAGATCTGTTCAGCAGAAATGCTGCAGTCAGTGTGTCAGTGCGCAAGGCACAATTCAGAAGAGATGCCTGGAGTGGGAGGTGACTTCCCACTGCATTTAAAATATGTTCTGTTATAAATACACACTGAACTGCGCTTGAACTCAGAACGTAAACCTCTCCTTCACAATCTGCTGCTCAGTTTAAGCAAGCCTTACCGTAATAACAGTATGTTTGAACTGCCAAATCGTTTGCCAAGGCAGCTTATCTTCGGATAAATAAGAACAGTACAAGAAAAGGAAAAGTGAGAAAAAAAATCTAATATTATCCAAAACACAAACTCATTATTAAAGAGGGTAATTAGATGCTATAGCAAATAAAAGATTACAGGAAACACAAATTTAGTAAACATATTTCTGGCTTTTGTAGGCAGGTTCCTATCCATCCTAACACCCGATTTAAAAAACAGAAGAATTCCTTTTGTGAAATCTCCAGCTGTCCATCTGTGAATATAAAACTTAAGCAAAAATGAAGCTCATTAATGACACATTTGCATTCCTCGTGTCTCTAACCTTCTTCCGTTCTGCTCTCTCGCTCTCTGAGGAGATAAAATGCTTTCAGTCTGCTGACATCGCTGCTGCTTGAAGTCAAACTAGTTTTTCCAATTCCTGTTCTGCTGACTGTCATGCATACCTCTTTCCTGTCTCTGCCTCCTCCTCTCCATCTCTCAGCCCCAAACCTGCAGTTAGTGATAAGGACTGAGCTCACTGCACAGAAAACCGCTCCTGTCTAGTCTGAGGTGTTTGTGTGCGCCTTCGAGACTCTGAACAGGTATGGGACATCACTTCCTGCAGGCAGTGATCTGTCTTTTTGGAATTCAAAAATAAAACCAATACCAGCACTGGGGCTGGTTTCAGCACATGCCCGCACTGTGACAGCAGAAGACATGAGACATAAGGGTATCAAAAAAGTCTTTTGGAAGTTTTGGAGACTTTTTTGGGTCCATTTACTAGACTAAACTTCTAAGGATAAAAAAAATTACTTGAAAGATTACTAACAGCTTCAAAGCACCAGCTATCAGGACTGATACTGCACTTCCATGAATATGGTACATCCATATGGTGTCCAATACAACATGCTTTTTATCAAGCACACAGAACCCCTTTTCTCTGACAACAAGCAGATATGTTAGACAAGACAGCTAGTTTTATCTATCCTCTTGCTATGATTTTTTTCTTTTTAAAATGCAAAAATGTATATACCAGAAGCATACATACATATATTGCTATCTTCCACATTTTAAATGTTATGTAGTTCTTAAAACTGTCTAAGTAATTAAAAGGTGGTAAGACAAGAAAAACAACAAACATACAAATGATGTTGACCACAATCTGTCAACAGCTCATCCTTTAAAACTGCTACCACATTATTTGTATTCATTTATTTATAAGGGTCATAAATTAAAATTACATTTTTACTTACAATTTTCATTTAGCTGGCTCTACATAAAAATAGCATTTTAAAATTAGTCTTCATTTATTTTTTTATTTTTTATTTATGCATTCATTTATTAAAACTATTTACATGGCAAACCTCATGAAATTATTATAAAGTAAAGCTTGTATAATATTTGGTTTTATCTCCAGAGACAGTTAAGGTATACAATATAAATAATGCAATAACAGTCTGAAATCTTTCCTTCAGAATGTTATGTTATGATATGTAAAGGCAGTATACACCTGAATGCATGAGCATGCACAAACACTGACAATTATGTACATAAACAAACCCAGGTTCACTACTGAATCTGTGCGCTTAACACTGCAATGAATTCAAGCCTTCAATTAGCATTCGCTTCCTTTCTCTCTCTGTCCTCCTCCTCTCTTTTCCTCTTTTCTCGGCAGTTACATAATCTGCTGCAGAAGCTAAAAATGGACAGGTAAAGACAATTATAGCTCCACAATAGCTGCCTGACAGTGAGTCATCACGGCGTGCGTGCGTGTGTGTGTCTGTATGAGTGCATCACAACATTTGTCAGTACTCTGTTTTTAGCAATGCAGTCATGCATGTGTAGAACTTTTCTTTCCTGGTGGATCACTATAAATTGATCTGTAACTTAATTACAAAAGGTGATTAGCGTGTTTCCATATCTTAAAGAGCATTGCAGACAGACACAATGTGTTGTCATGGCGACAGGACCCAAGCTGGGGCGAGTCCCGAGGCTGTGTAATGAAAACGTCTCATTCTGTGGCTTCTCCTTCCCCCTTATTATGCCTCTTTTGCCCTTTGTAGCAGATCTAAATCATACTCTAACTTCATGAGCAAAGGGCACTAACATTTTTCCATGCATGAAGAAACTAATTGCTACAAAACACTATGAACACACGTGTAAAGAACTTTCAGAAATCTTCCATCCAGAGGTTGTAGATACCACATGATGTTATAAAAAAATTCCTAGTTGCTAAATTCTGCTATAGGGGAGATTATGGTAGACAGCATCACTCCAGTAATCTAAAGTACTGTAAGCACTGTAAAATTTGCTCAATTAAACATATATAGATATATAGAGAGTGTCCATTATATACAGTTTGTGCATGTCATGAATTTTCCACATGGCAGTTTTATTTCCACTTTCACCAATGCTGTGTTTACTTAATCAGTATACAGTAAAATACATCAAAAATAGTAAGATTGTTAAATATTACATACCATTACAGATTAGGTGTTATTATAATTCATGTTAAGACAAATTACTCCAGTCTTCAGGGTCACATGGTCCTTCAGAAATCATTCTAATATGCTGCTTTGTTGCTCAAGAAACATTTCAGAATATCATTGCTGAAAAAATAGTTGTTGCTTAATGTTATTTCAAATAAATAAATAAATAATGTATTAAATTCAAAATAATATACTACAAATGAATAAATCTTTTGTACGTTAAGGTGGGATAATGTAAGATTTATAATAATATTACTATTCAGCAGGGATGCATTAAATGGATCAAAAGTGAGAGTAAATATGTGTACCCTACAGTGTTATTAAAAACGCCAAACCCTATATATACCCTTATTAATATTTAGAATTTACATTTATAGATAGATTTTACAGCATAAATATATCCATACTGAGATAGTGTATATAAACATGATTTAAAATCACTCCTTGCTACAGCCATTCATGTATGAATACATCCAACCACATCACATATTCACCAGTTCATTCCTCTATTAACAATCAGTCAATCTATCTTTCCCATTATCACTCCAATCATCAATCACATCTACAGTAGTCATCCATTCAGTCAAACCTTTTTTTAATCAATACATTTCTCCATCTACAATCTTTCTGCGCATATCTACAAGGCATCCATCATTCATTAGTCATCAACAGTGACAATCTATCCTTTTTTACTTTCAACCAAACCGTCAATTTTTCAATCCAAAGCTCAATAACCCAATTTGTACCATCCAACCGAATCATAATATTCATGAATGCATTTCCCTATCAATAATCTGTTTATCAGTCCATCCATCCATCTGTCTCCTGACATCACTGTGTGTGTCTTACCTGGGCTGGTGAGTAGAGTTTCCTGGCGCTGTTGGGCTCGTGGACCCCTGGGAGTGTGTTTGGGGAGTGAGGTGGAACAGTAGAGCTGGGTCCAGCCCCCTGTTGCCCCCCACCGCTCCTCTCGGCTCCAGACCCCCCTCCTCCGATGCAGCAGAGCGTTCCCTGGGCCAGCTCCATTTCAATCTCCGCATCCATCTCTGCCTCCTCCTGGGCTTCTTTGTTGGAGTCATCCAGGTGTTTCATCAGCACTGCCACGACCACATTGATGAGAACAAACTGGGCCGTGAGCACAAAGCTCACAAAGTACAGCGGAGAGATGAATTGTAGGCTGGGATTACAGGTGTATTCGCCCGGAGGGCATTCTCGAAGAGTGTCCTACAGAAGTAAAGAGAGATTAACTATAAAGATAATTCAACTTCTTCCACAGTTAGTTATGCTCAATTCATTTGACTGGACAAATTGGGAATACAGAATTACAATACTAGATAACACTTCATTTAGACCCGTTCTCATTGATGGAGTACAATAGGTGGACTGCAGTGATCAGCATTTCTGTAATTAGATTCTTTTTTTCTTGTTATCAAGAATAAATAGATAAACATCCTTATATTAGCTACTATTATAAGATTATTTAAACGGAAACAATTTATTTTATACTGGAAAAACAAGACATATATACTAATTAAATGTTTTTTGGACTGTGTCGGATAGGTCAAAAATAAAAAATCTAACTTTTTTAATGGAAATGTTATTTAACAGCAATTAAATTTTGTGCTGAAAACTTGGTATCCAATCGGACATTACACTTGATAAACTGCAACCTAATAATTTGATTTCTTAACCAACATCCCCCAAAGTAAGAAACCTTTCAAATAACACATCTTTGTGCGTGCAGCACTAATAAAATACAATACCATAAATGATGTAAGCTTGTTTCCACAGTTCTTATTTTTATAGATATAAAATAATCTCAGTTGTGACAGAAGTCACAATTACCTTTATTTATTGAAATAGTCTTTAAAAATGCATTAAAACATTGTTGTCAAAATATTCCGAAATTTCAAATGTCAAAAAGTGTCAAACTCAGAATTTAAAAAAACTGTTGTTTAACAGCAATGTGGTTGTGAACTGAACATGTGACATCCCTTTCTGAAAATAATACTAATCACATCAAACGCTTACTATTAAATGATAAAACCATTTTCCAAGGTCCCGACTTCCTAGAGGGAGCAGATAACCAGTACTTAATGTGACAACTGTCCTCTTATCATCTGCAATTTGATTAGCATGAAATATTGGAACAATAGGAACAAATTCCAGAAAGCCAATTTCATTCACCCCCCTTCCCCCAGGTGTGAGTGAGATGCAGATGGGCACAGGCTAATTTTGCTTGGCCGCTCATGTGTGTGGTTGGGGTGCGGTGGCTTCTCTGCAGGTAGGTAGGAACTCCGGTTGTAATTTACAGCTCTGATTATGGTGCTTTAGCTGCCAGGAAACCACTGCAAGCCTCTGTCAACCATAAAACTCATTGTGTGTGTGTCTAATGGGGGGAGCCTGTCACCCTCCATCAAACACTCCCTCTGGTGTGTGCGGGGCATTACGCTTCGATATCACACAAATGTGTTCTCATTTATTCAGGTGCGCTTTACTACTGCGCTGAATGTGCTGAGCTGGTAGTTCCTTCATCATATACATCTCATATAAACGGCACGTTGGAGGGAAAGGAGATGAAACGCGGCAGGTTGTCTTTACACAGGCCGATAAGAACTCATTCCTCAAAGACAAGTGTATTAGAGACAAGAACGACACGGGAGGACGAGAAAAGAGGCTATGTTGAAATACCACAAAAGGATGGATCAAGAAAAGAGCAGAAAATGGTGAGAAAAGACTGTAACATTGTAGATTTATAAGCCGTTATCTCTATCCTGGTTTCTTTACTGCGTTGAAGCATCAGAAATCATAAGCCTTTGCTTGTGTATATTCCTAAAGTGTCTAGTTGACAGCTTCCTCTGTTGAATATACCGTGCTAAAATGGGTACCAATCACTAACAGTGGGCATCTTCTGCAACTGATTTGGTTTGCATCACTTTATGAAGCAATGCTACAGTATTTTTAATACTAAGAAAAGCAAGTTTTCACTTCATTCGGTTTTGTTTTTTTTGTGCTATAATGAATGCAGATACAGCATTGGAATATATTATTTTAAATATTTTGCTGAGCTGTTGCTTCAGTTCTCTTTAATGGCAGAAAGTGACAACAGCAGTTTTCTTTGGTCTACAGTTGAATAATAAACTAAAATGCAAAGAAATGTATTCTTGTTGCTGGTGCAGTATAAGCCTAATACAATCATGGCTCTGTTTATTATGGTCTTAAACTCCACATACTCCAATCTAAATCATATTTGATCTTGAACTGCTGATCCATGCATTTATCCACTAATCTAAAAAATCCAAGGAACAACAGTGGCAGATGTAGGGATGAAGATATCCAATGAAATATGTCAGCTCTTTTGAGCTCTTGAACAGGGCAGCACGAATGACTTCAGCTTAGAAAACATAAGCATTTGATGGTCAAAATTAGCCACGGAATATTTAATATTCATTAGCTTAGTATCTGTGTACCTACACTAACATTAAAAAAAATCTAGCATAAGTAAGTTTTGTAGTTATTTATTTAACAAATGTATACTTTTGATAAAGCAGTGACACATTAAATTGATTAAAAGTGACAGTAAAATCATTTATCATGTAACTTTTGTAAATTTCAAACAAATGCTGTTTTGTTGTTTAGTTTTAAATTTCTTAATGGATTCTGAAAAAAAAAAATGTACCACGGTTTACACAAAAAATATAATTTTAACTTTGATAAAAGCAGTAAAATAGTATACCAGATTTCTAAAGGACCATGTGACTCTCAAGACTGGATTATGATGCTGAAAATTCAGCTTTGCCATCACAGGAATAAATTACATTTTAAAATATATTAAAATAATACATTTTTATTTGAAATTGTAATAATTTTTCACAATATTTTAAAAATAAAGTTTAAAACACTTTACTAACTTTCCCTAATTGTTTTTATAATATAGTGACACTCATAGTATTAACTATATATATATATCTATTTTTTTATTTTTTATTTTTAAATCTTAAATTTTTACTTGCATTTTTAAAACTCTTTTTGTATTTAATGTTTAATTTCTTCTATCAAGAAAGGGTTTGAGAGTAATGCAATTTCAGTTCTCTGTATGTCCTGTACATAAATAAAACTGACTTGACTTGATAGCTTTTGTTCTGTTGTACCTTCATTATGCCATTCCAGTTGTCACCAGTGGAGACCTGGAAGAGGGTGAGGAACGCCATGCCGAAGTTCTCAAAGGTGGCGTGCCGACTCATGCCCTCACATGGATAGTCCTCATTACATACTGCAGACAGAGACATTGTTAAAAACCCCATTTTGTGAATGTTTATCATATTATAACCTAGAAGCTTTGTCTTAATGTTACCTATGCAGTCATGCCAAATTCAGCTTTGAATTCAGAAGGGAGAGGGCTGGGAATCAAAATAAGCATCAAAAGGAGTAAAAGAAGAGAAGTATGTGTTTACCCAGCTCTCCAAACAATTCCACCCCCAGTGCAGCATAAATGAAGAACAGCAGCATGAAAAGGAGGCCAAGGTTCCCCACCTGAAAGACAACAATCAAGACTCAAACCAGTGCATATGCACTCATCCTTGACACAAAATAGAGACAAGCATGCTGTGATGCATCTACAATGAATAATTTAGCAGACGCTTTTAACCATGCAAATAACAATTAAAGGCCAATAACGGTACCACATTCTGAATTGAGTTAAACCTGACAGGCTTAAATCTTTAAATGTGGCTGCCCTGTATTCAATGCAAAGTTCATTGTAATTGTTTTTATAGTTCAAAGAAGATGGATTACAATTTCAAGTAAAACACCTTTACCCTCACATTAACCGCACAGTGTCTTGATAAAAACACATTATCCCTCATCGTATGTTTAAAACTGCACTTAAGCTATATTTATGCTTAAAAAAAGAACCAAAAAAATACAATCTTATTTTGTAGTGCAGTTTTGGTCTCATGTATATAAATTTCATGCTATAACAATGTTTATACATTTTCCTCTAAAAAGGAAAGGGGGAAAACGATTTGAAGATAATGATGTTTGAAATGTTTCTAAGATTAAACATTAGCCCGAGGTTTAATACAGATGGAAGAAGTGTCTGGAACAGATGTAACAAGAACCAAAAGCAGTGTAATGTACATTTTAATGCCCCTGCACTTTGAGGCTCTCAGTAGTCACAGTCTGTACCTGTTCCCCTGCAGCAAAATGAAGCAGAACAAATTTGTGATTTAACAAAAAGCTCATAAATGATGGATGGAAGCAGCAGTCATGTCAGAGGTACAGCTCTCTTAATGGAGCAAATGAACTGTGTCCTCATGTGGCCAGAGCAAGGCTCATCACGCTAACGCTAGCACACTAGCCTGTCAACAATGTGTGTTTGGGAGTTCAGGGTGTGCCCACTACAGCCCAGGCATCTCAAAACTAAACAAAGAGATGAGATAAAACCGAAGGCGACAAAGAATATGGCACAGGCGCTAACAGCTAGACTAAAGTGCTGGTAATTAAGAAAACAGTGTGAGGAAGCTATAAACGTGCAAAACGGTGAATAAAACAATCAGCTTCGATTTCATTAATGTAATTTGTATAGTTACACGATGCGGCTGGTCATGGCGTTTTATGCAGCGTGCCAGCGGGTATGATAAAACAACAGCTGAGCTGTATCACCATTTAATGCTAAGTAATGGCCTATCAAACCGACAAACCAATGCTACAAAACGACAAAGACATTCTGGCTTCAAGATGTTAGGGGAACATTATGACTTTACAGGACCAGGCTGTGTGTGTAGAATCTGCAAAAGTGCTTCATTCTTTCTGTTCCTAAGGAACAGAGCCTATGGTAAGATCGAAAGTGTTTCACAAGCCTGTGATGCACAAAATAATGGTTAGGCAGCTTACAAAATATTATAGTACAATGATGGTCTCAAGATGGTAAATTCACACTGTGTGATGTATAATGTGGTACTGGTCGATTACTATATATTCATGAACCACAGGTATTACTTGTTGGGTACACCAATTGTAAATTGCTAAATGCATATATGTAAATGAAACTATTTCAGATTAACACAATACATTCAAGGTGATCCTTTTTTAAATAAACCAGTTAAGAATATCTCTAAGTAAAAATATTGTTTATGTATGTTAAAAACTGCAGTCCAGTAAGATATGTTCACGCAAAACTAAATCTACATATACCATAAGAGGACCATGAGGTTACATAAGACTAAAATATATATATAATAAATATAGGCTAAACTATAAAAGCCATTCTGAAGCCTACAGGGTATGAGCAGTACCTCTAAGAGAGGTGTAAAGGAAATGCACAGGAGTTTCTGGAAGGATGTACTAAATAAGAACTGTGTGGTGGGACTGAGTGCCTGAGTGGCTCTTTAATCAGCTGCAGCGTTAATTACCTCACAGATGCCATTGGGGATAAGACATTGGGCCCAGCAGTAATGAGCAAGGGATCGATACCCACAGAGGAGTGACGCTTTACTCCACCCCCAGAGATGTCTACCCAGCAGCTCTCTCCTCAAGCAGTCACCACTATGTGACCAGTTAGACAGCAACAGCGCTCTGTGTGTTTGATTATAAAAGCATTTGGATTGCTTTACGATGCACGTTGGTGTGTGATCTGCTATCTTTTCACATTACCTGTCATCTTTCTTCAAACTATTCCTCTTGTAAGCAGGGCGATCAAAATTATGGATCTCGCTACACTAGAGTTTCAACTTCTTCTGCTTTTATTTGACTCGTTCCTTTTTCATATGTCTTTTTTATTAGATTTTATCTTGTGCTTTAAAGCTACCTTTAAAGGTGTGATATAACAATAAAGTTTTATACGTATCCCAGTTGAAAAGCCACGAACAAGACGAATGTGTGTGTGAGTGTGTGCATGCAAAAGCAGGTACTTTATTCTCGCTTGTGTGCCCTGAGAGAGTTTGTGGCTCCTATGAATCACCAAATTTCATGGGCCAATGAGCAGCCTGTTCTTGTTGTCGACACTGCTTGGATGACTTCCTCTTCTTGAGCCAAAATATGACTAAAAGGGGTGGGTCGACAGTGCAATGCTTCGTAAGGGAGGTTCATAGTGGTATTATCACCTGTGGCAGGGCTTGAACTACCGTATCCAGCAGCGCTCTCATTCCCGTGGCCATCTTTAACAGCTTTAGCACTGTCAGAGAGACCAAGAAAGAGAGAGAGAGAGTTACAGAGAGTTCAACAGAAACAGTTTAGTGTGTGTGTGTGTGCCTGTCTACAATGCGTTGATCACTTCAGAAGAAGAAAAACAAAGAGCCTGATAACAGAAAAGGACAACACCCCCTCCCACCTTGGTCTAATTCCAGCCTAAACGGCTAATGAGGAGAGAAGGAAAAGGTCAGGGCTAAAATTAAACCCTCACACTGCCGCCCTTTCCCCCGTACAGATGTAGAGTGATGGCACACTGACTCAGTGATAGCTGTGGACAACAGCAGGATTAAATACCTGATTAAATGCTAGACAAACAGATCAATCCTCAATAATACAGCACCACTGACCTGTGCAAAATACCATTTTGGTATGATGGAGTCGATATTTCTAAGGCTCGTATTGGGTAATGAGGTGAACGTAAGAATCATTGGCTATTAGGAATTTATCAACACGGGCCACTGATCAGGTGTAAGAGGCAAATGGGGAAGAGAAAATGAGAGATTTGGGGAGACAAATTAAATTTAGTACTGGAGATGAGTATTAAAGTAACTTTTCGTAACAATGTTCTCTACATGAAAGGAGCTCATTTGTATTTTAGGCTGGATGGTTGTTTAAAAGATTAAACGGTGAGCTGAGACAGGAAATAAAGCTGTTTGATCTGATCTGGAGGACACTGCAGACAAAATAAATAGATTTTTGGCATTTATTAGGACAACAGATAACAAAAAGATTGGCGTATAACCTAAAACACATTTGGCTATGGTGCTTATGTGGGGGATCAAGTTCAATTCTGGCTCGCAACATTTCCCAGGTTCATCCCTTCTCTCATTCCCCATCATTTCCTGTTCCTTTGCTACTTGCCACTCATTAAAAGTGATACAGGGCTAAAAATAAATAAACGAAAGATAAAATTAAGGAAAATACATGCTGTGGTGTGTGACAATAAGTAGTTGCGGAGATTACGGCAGAATGGATGTATGGCAGGAGCAATTCTAGGATTCAGTCTTTTCTTAATATTAGTTGATGTGGGTTAAAGAAATATTTCTTGCTTTAAGAGCAAGAGGTTTAACTTGCTCCACTGATATTCGTATAAACCAAACATACTGCAGGTATAACATACAGTATACAGCATACAAGAATAAGTAGTCCTGGGCACATGGGCCACTGATCAGATCCTGACCAAATCCAGTTTTGACCGACTATAGTAAAGAACCAATTATTATTGTTTGTGTATGCATTATATATATATATATTTATATATATATATATAAATGTAGTATAGGATAGTGGTTTCAGTCCTGTTCCATGGGAGCATGTGAGCCAATGTCTCCCTTGTCTGACATACTCATTTGAGCTCTTTCTTGATGAGCTGATGATCTGAATCAGGTGTTTAAATTAGGGAGAAATACAAAATGTGCAGAGACTCACTGATATGAGTAGTTAACATTTGAAGTGAATCAAAAAATCCAAAACTTTGCCCAAAAAGTTGTCTTAAGAAAAGAAAATATTTTGGTTTCAGGTTTTACAACAACTTTATTGAAAAGTTTTGACCATCATGACCCATTTGTGTTGATGAGACAATTCAGAGTCAAAAAACACACCCTTTGGTATGTTATTGAAGCCTCAATAAGCTTGAGGAAAGATCATATAATTACATATTTTAGGGAGTCTTGTTTAATTATGTATTTAGGGGCGCTGAAATGTCCAGCAGCAGCTATGATGAGTGCTTAGAGAAGCTCAGTGTCTATGTTTATATAACTAACCTCGTGCGATGCGCAGGACCCTCATGATGCGTATGATGGTGGGGTTGATGGGCAGAGCAGCGCTGATCTCAATCTCTTCCAACGTGATGCCCATGACTGACAGCAGCACTATAGCCAAATCCAGCTGGTTCCACCTGCACACATTCACAAGGGACAGATTTGCTCAGTTATGCAAAAATTCAACTTTTGTCAACTCTGAATTCAATCTTCCCCTCTAGTTTCATTCCATGCTGGTCATTAATTCCTCAAGAGAGGTGGCTAAAAAGAAATTAACATTTGAAGTTCTGTCTGGTCAAACAAGCAGCTTGGGAGCTGAATTGTTGCTGGGGACCACTTAATAACACCCAATTAGGGAGAATTAAGGACCCACTACAGCATAGGTGACCTCATTCACTAATGCAGGACGAGGGACGGCTGGTTTTTACACTCCAGCACAAATCACTCCAGTCGCCCACATCTGCGGTGCTGCAACTAACCGTGGCACACCTGTCTGCGCACACACCTCTGCCGTCCAGCTCGTAATTGTGACCTAGTTAAGAGGCACGGATAGCTACGACAATAAATAATGGCTTGTTGAAAGCTTTCTGGTGTCAGACCAGAATATGCGTGAATAAAAAAGACAAAGTGCACTGCGATCTGAGCCTGTTTTTTTTTTACTCTTTTAAATGGGTCAATACAATATATTCTAATAAAGCTACAAAATGCCAGGATGTTTACACCCTGTGCTTGCTCAATGCACCTTGATACATGTCAGTATTAGTTTATGACAAGCCAGAGGAACCGCTCTTGTAAGCGGCCTAATGATAAGGAGAAGTTCTATTAGGGAAACAAACACATGAGAGAGATTTCATTAAACCCTTGAGACAAATAACCACATTCGCTCTCGCTCTTCACTGTAGTCTGTTGCGCTTTGCTGTATTAACATCATGCAGGGCTAATTTCATTTCTATCTGCGGCATGAATGCAACAGCAGATGCAACGTTTTGCCAATACCACACTTTATGGTGACCTTATAGAGAACAAACTAAAAGGATTCGGTCAGGTGGAATCGACATCTAATGAATTAATTAAATCAATTAGCGATTGGAGGAGAGGAAACGTGAGGAGATGAAAGGTGAGAAGGGGAATGAACTGAATACCTGTCTTTGAAGAAACGTCGGAAGCCAAACGCGATGAGCTTCAGGACAGCCTCCAGCACAAAGGTGCTGGTGAAGAAATAATTACAGTACTTGAGTGTGATCTCCAGAGACTGGGGGGGAAAGGAAACATACAAGGAGAGGAAGTCAGAGAGACAGAGGAAGAGAACACGAGAGGTGTGAATGATTAAAAGACATTCGCCTCGGGTTTATAAAGTATAAGGATATCAAGTATTCTATGAATGTTAAGGTAAAGCTTAATATATCGAGAGAAGCTGTATGCATTGATCAGACTCGAAGTGTATTCAGAGCCAAGTTTCTCAAATGAATGGACCCTCAGGGTGTCAAATCGCTAGAGGTACTGTGGGAAATTTCTGAATTGTCAAAAAAATGTCTCACAGAAAATAATAAGGCAAAGCCAAATCAGCAATGATTATATAAATATATAAATATACTGTATGCATACAGTGATGTGAAAAAGAAAAGACACGCTATTCTGGTTTTCTGTATTAGGACATAATACAAAGAAATCATCTGGTCCTTGGCAGGTCTTAAAACAACACATGAGATACAACAGCATGATATTATTTATTTAACAAAATCTCTACCAAAATGGAAAAGCCATTTATGATAAACTAATAAACTACCCTTACTGTTAACATAGGAATTAGGAGTCAGACACGGCTAACTAAATACCTCTGATTACCTGATCATCAGCAAGTGTGAGCATCTCTATAAAAGAAGCAGTTTTGGAGTCTTCAGGTGTGAGATAATACAATGCCAAAAAGGAAATGACCGCAATGATCTTAGAGAAGCAGTGGTTGCCGCCATCAATCTGGGAAGAGTAATATGGCCTTTTGCAAACAATCTGAAGTCCACAGTTTCAAAGTGAGGAAAATTATTCACAAGTGGAAGACATTCAATCTTTATAGGAGTGAATGTCCCAGAAAATTGACCCCATGGTCAGACCACACGATTCCACACGACAAATTACAGACAACCCAAGAGCTACACCTCAGCCTCTACAGGCCTCAGTTAACATGTGAAAAGACAAAGTTTGTGACAATATGATTAGAAAAGGACAAGTATACTGTATATGAAACACTGCAGATAGCTTATTTTGAAAAGGAAAGTTGCATCTGAACAAACCATAAGGCTTTTAGAATAATGTCCAATGTGGCCATAATGCTCAGGTGAAAGCCACAAGAGCTTATCAGCACAAATACTTCTTAGCAAAAAATCAAGCATGTTGGTGATTTTGACCTGGGCACTTAACAATCTTTAAGTCGACCATGAACTCCTCTGTATACCAAAGTATTCTAGAGTCACATGTAAGAACATTTGACCAACAGCTAAAAACTGAATAAAACTACATCATTAAACAGGACAATGATCCCAAACCCACCAGCAAATCTACAACAGAATAGCTCAAAAGAAACAAATCTTTGAGCTGTGCATAAACAAATGCCCGCATATAAACTAGAGTAATGTTGTAAAGAAGCACGTGCCAAAATACCCCCAGAATGATCGGAGAGACTGATAAAACCATATAGAAAATTATTATTTCAAGAGTGGATCTACAGGCAAGCCAATAATAGGGTATCCTTAGTTTGTCACCAGTGGCCTTTCCTTATTGGCTTTATTCTTGCTAAATAAATAATTACACCATATGATATGCCATGTGATGTTGTTCATCTGTTGTTGTTCAATAAAAATGTAGTACTTGCTAAAAACCAGGTGATTTTTTAATTATGTCCTCATACAAAAATCCATGGAATTAAATAGGATGTCCATTCTTTTGTTTATATATATACTGTATACACATAACTGTATACAGAACATATGTACACACACACACACACATCAAAGAATATAAAAAAAGTGTCACAGCTTCCACAAAAAAATATCAATAAGCACATCTGTTTCAGCACTAATAATAAGAAATACATTTATATGTTTTATTGTTTACATTTTTCTTACTGAGTCAAACTTTTCAACAGTAATATTTATATTTTTAGAGAATGAAGTCTAGATTTGATCTTACATGAGGTTGGCTGTAGTGCTCCAGTGACATAGTCACAACATTTACACAGATGATGAAAGTGATGAAGATGTCCAGGTAGTGACTGGTGCACAGGGTGTGGATCATCAGTCGCACGTGACTGTAATTAGCATAGTAGGGCAACTTCTGGGCCTCTGAGAGAAACAAATAGATCAATTCAGAAAGAGCATATAAATATATAAAGCTGAAGTGTGTAAAGTCAACAAATAGAATTCAAACAAAATGATCTACAGTTTATATATGTGAAGGAAAGGCTACTCTCTGCTGTGGAAACTAGATTTATTTTGTGCAAAGGAAAGATGCAACACAGAACACACCTGTGCGGTCTTTCCATCTGGCTAATGTTATTATGTGATGTCTGGAGAATTAAACTGGATGTTCAGCATATCATGAGCAAATCAAATCATCTCTTTTCATTTACACCCGTTTTCATTTCACTGTACTTCATCCTTCGCTCTCTTTTTCTGTTGGTTTGCATTCTGCTCTCTGTGGTCAGTGATGCTTTGTTTTGATTCATTTTATTAATTTGATTCATTCTTTTTTTGTTCTTTAAATTAGTTTTTTGCATTGTTGATTCGATCACCATGAGTTATTGCAAGCAAAATAAATATCTAAATTCATATTGCCTTTGGGTCTTTCCCAAACTAAAGACAATGTTAAATTAAGACGCTTGGAGCATTTTTTGATGAAAATATCTTGCTCTGACATATCTTAAAACATGTCAGTGTCATTGTTCTGTGTTAAGATGCACACCTGTGATATTTTCTTACGATGCATTTTTGTAAAAGTTGCTTAAATATCTTAATTAAACTAAAGCCTAGTCCTGGCTTAAGCTAAGCCCCGTTTGTGAAACCGGGCCATAGACATTTAAAAAAAAAAAAATGGAAAATTACAAAATATTTGTCTTTCAGAAAAAGCATGATTTACTTACTGTAGGTCAATAAGAAATATATTTTCCTCAAAAATAGGTTTAACGTTATATATAAAAAACAGTCAGATGTATTCTGTGTTTGCGGATGTCAGTTCTAACGTTCAACAGTTTGGGGTCACTAAGATTTGTAATGTCTCTGAATGCTCACCAAGGCTGCATTTATTTGATGGAAAATACAGAAAACACGTGAAATATTATTCCAATGTGAAGCAGCTGTTTTCCAGGTGTATGTTGTAAAGTGTAATCTATTTCTTATTCCTCCAGTGTTTAGTGTTGGTGAATGTTGTGGTGTGTGTGCAGGCTGGAGTTTCAGCATGGGTTCAGCGTATCAGTTCCACAGCTGGCGTGTGTTTGTGGTGGTCTGTGCTCTGCCCTGCGTCTCTGCCGTCGTGGCGCTTACATTCATGCCAGAGAGCCCACGCTTCTACCTGGAGGTAATGAATGTGTGTGTGTCTGTGTTATTTTACTACTACTATTATTATTATTATTATTATTTATCATATTATATTATTTTTATTTATTTTTATTATCTATACTTTTTATTTATTTTATTATCTATACTTTTTTATTTATTTTTATTATCTATACTTTTTTATTTATTTTTATTATCTATACTTTTTTATTTATTTTTTATATTTTGGTTACATTACATATTCATTTTAGTTAGCTTTTTTTTCATTTTGTTGTGCTGTATTATTATTATTTATCATATTATATTATTTTTATTGATTTTTATTATCTATACTTTTTTATTTGTTTTTTATATTTTGGCTACATTCCATATTAATTTTAGTTAGCTTTTTTTTTTCATTTTGTTGTGGGTTTTAAAAAGTAATTTTTGTTGTAAAAATATTCTTACAATTAAAAATAACTGGTGTCTATTTGAATATATTTACTACAATGCATAAAAAATTAAGTGCAATGTACTTATTGTTTTGCAAAACACTTTTGCTGCTATTGAGGGACAGGTTTGGTGGCGTGGGTGGGTTTAAGGGTGGCTTGAGGTGTAATTATATATGTAATCACAGAAATTAATTACAGATATAACGACATATAGGTTAAAAATACAAACAAACGTACAATGTTAAACGTGCATGCACACAATAAGTGCATTGTACAAAATGTTTAATCTAAATATAAGTGCACAGTAGTTAAGACCACCTTAAATAAAGTGAGACCGTTTAAAGCTGCTTTGAAACGATGTGTATTGGGAGAAGTGCTGTATTGACTTTGTGTTTTCTCTCCTCTCCAGATGGGAAAGCATGACGAGGCGTGGATGGTCCTCAAACAGATTCATGACACAAACATGCGTGCGCGAGGAGAGCCCGAGAAAGTCTTTACTGTGAGTCACGCACACAACCAGCAGGGGTTAACCAGTCATCCAGAGCTAACCAGCTTGACCCCTTGACCCCTCTGGCTCAAACTGAGCAGGTGACGTGACGTCTCTCTGTCTCCCCCTGCAGGTGAACCGTATAAAGATCCCCAAGCAGCTGGATGAGCTGGTGGAGATGCAGTCGGAGTCGGCAAACCCCGTGGCCAAAGTCTTATTCAGGATCAGGAGCGAGCTGCGCGGGGTGAGTGAACAAACCCTCCCGTCTCAGGAGACGTACATTACTGTCTGAAAGTTTGAGGACAGGAAGATTTTTTTTATTTAACAACAATTAACAACAACAATAATTAAAACTGTAATATTGTACAATATTATTACAATTTAAAAATAACTTTTGTAATTAAATATATGTTTAATGTAATTGGCAGCTGAATTTTCAGCATCGTTACCAGTGTGTCACATGATCCTTTCAGAAATTATTCTAATTCACTGATTTGCTGTTTAAAAACTTCCTGTTGTGGTTTTTATATTCATTATTATTATTATTGTAGAAAGTTTGAAAGAAAAACCTTTATTTGAAATAGAGATTTTTGTAACAATGTAAAAATCCTGAAACTATTGAATGGTAACGTATATAAATTTCAAATATATATTTCTAATATATATATATATAATTACAACAGTTAAAAAATAGGCAAATGAACAATATAATGAGTATAACAAAATACAACACACAGTATATAATATATAATAATAATATGTAATAAAGTATAACAAAATATAACAAATAATAGTCAAACAAACTTTTTAATGAGGAAATTAAATAGCAATATTAATATTTAAATCTGTTTTAACTGTTAAATATTCCAGAATTCTTTATATATTTATTTCTAAACTCAGTATGTATATACTTTATATATATATATATAATAGAACATTTTTTTTATTATTTCTTTTTTTAAAAATGATATGTTTTATATTATAGATTTTTGCTTTTTTATATACTTTATACTGTTTGGCCACATCTTAGAGCAAATTCTCAGTGCTGACATTGAGCACAGAAAAAGGTTTTTATCTTAAAGCGTGAAAGCGTTTACATAAATGCCTCTCGTTTAAGCTAAAGTCCAGCTGGCAGACGTACCCAATGTTCTGCTGATTCATCTTTGCCTTTGCATTTCCTAAAGCTGTGATGAAATGAAATCAGATGGCATTATACGCAGGTGTTTTATTAGCACTTTATGCACTAGTTTGACTCTGTGTGTGTGTGTGTGTGTGTGTGTGTGCAGATCTGGCTTACATTCATGAAGTGCTGGGATTACCCCGTCAAGGACAACACTGTGAAGCTGGCCGTGGTTTGGTTCTCGCTGTCGTTCGGGTGAGACTGTTTGGCTCTAATATCCTCGTCTGATTGGCTGGACTTGCCCCTGATTCATCACCCCTGTAGTTACACACATTATCACCCAGCAGAGCCGTGATTATAGTGATCAAACACTGTTTGTAGCCATTTAGAGTACAACATCATCATATTCCCTTCTTTTCTCTTCTATTTTATTTTATTCGATTCGATTCTATGTTGTTTGGCCTTGTTCCAATCAGTAATCTCTCTCTGGCACTGTAATGAAGTGTTGTCCTGTAATCACTGTTTTAAGTAGCTGTCTTGCAGTGGTTAGGCTCAGGGGTGGAGCTGCGTGAGGGGGACCAGTCGCTGTTTAAGTACTGTATTTATTGGAGTTTAAGCCTGGATGGACGGGCTCAGAGACAGAGCTCTGCAGTAGGCCTTATATCAACACTCACGCGTAAAAGCCCGGTTTACTCACAAAATTAGACTAAACTGACCTGGCTTTTCTGGGGCATTATTCTAGTCTAGTCCAAAACTGATAGTTCAAGCTCTAAAAATGAGTTTTTGTATATTTGTAGTTTGTATTTATTAAGTATTTCTATGTAATTCTAGTTGTTGCAATTGCAATACTTCCCCTTAAACTTATTATATTTAAATTTTTATGTAATGTTTATATTTTATTTCAGCTTCATTTCAATGAATACCAACAATTTCTACTAGTTTTAATTTCCAATAACCACGCTGGCCCTAGCCTTAGTTATTAACCTTCAGAGCATAATCAGGTGTAATGTTTTAGCTTGTGATTCCATGCTGAAGGTGGTTTCGGGTTAACATCTCTGTAAACATGGTTTATTGCTTTATTTTTGTTCTATTCAGTTCATCTTTAATCCCTCAACCTTGTCTTAAAGCCATGTCTTCACTCTGTCACAGGCCTGCTCAAGCTAAACACTTCCATACAAAATAAAAGAGAAATTCACACACACACTAATTAAAGAGTGAACAGATGCCTCTATCACTGCTCTCTGTCAGACTGAAGCCCACCGCTGAGGAGCAGAAATTAATTAACAAAGCGCTGGTGTCACCACCTGTGTCTCACACACACACACACACAGCTTCAGTCCCTGTTAGTCACTCTGATGATGTCACTTCCTGTGCCCAGGTACTATGGTCTGTCTGTCTGGTTCCCTGACGTGATAAAGCACCTGCAGGCGGACGAGTATGCATCTCGCGTGAAGATCCACAACAACGAGAGGATTGAAGACTTCACCTTTAACTTCACCCTGGAGAACCAGATCCATAGAAACGGAGTGTTTATTAATGACAGGTCAGTCTGTGTGGGACAGGATGTCTGTTCTCTCCAAGGGGCAACCTCCCGCTCCCTCTAGTGAAACCAACACAGAAGTGATTAAAACTGCAATTCATCGACTAGCCGCTGGAGGCTGGCTCCAAAAGGGAGTCAATCACATTGACTCTCC
>JAUCNO010000710.1:8942588-8956409 GCA_032353835.1 Enteromius viviparus | reverse complement strand
TTACGATGAGTGTCATGGGATTTTTAATGACCACAGAGAGTCAGGACCTCGGTTTAACGTCTCATCCGAAAGACGGTTGAACATGTAATTGGCCTATAATTAAGTGTGCTTTTTTAAAGCATTTGATTGAGATCTTTGAATATTGAATTGCAGGCTTTAATATCTTGTCAGCCATAGATTTTTAAGTGGAAACACATGTAAGATGTGCACCCACTTTTCTTCATCACAGAGTGGGTTTATTTTCAAACACCGCCTGAATGTTTACACTAATGAAAGAAACTCATTTGTTTGTGCTTCCAAAAGAGGAGATAAATAGAAATCAGTGGTCATGTTGTATTCACAACGCTGTTCCAGAACAGTTCAACACAAATATTAGAGTGTGTTCAGCACATTTATGGAGGACAGACTCCTAAATCTACCTCTGCAAGGACAGTCTGGCGCTTCTGACTCACAACCTTTCAGTAAGTTATGTTTTCTTATTAAAAGATCTATTCAAATGCAAGTTTTGAGCAATGAAGGGTAGTCAAAAAAATGTACAGTATGTGGAAAATAATGTTTTTTTTTGCACCTTAAAATGCATAAACACATTGCATTACACCAAATACACAAAATAATGTTCTTTTTTAGCAACATCATATGACCCCTTTAAAAAAATGTGAAAAAATTAATCATTTAGTTATTCATGTGGGAGTCATTGGGCAATAAGATAAAAATATATGCATATTGTAAGTGTTTTTTGACCTTGCATGCATGTCAAGCTATTATTGTGGACTGCTAAAACCAAAATATGAACCTTTTATTACCCATAATAGGCTCACAGATGACTAGGAGGAATAATTGAGATCTCATTTGTGATTTTTAGATTTTTTTCTCACCTGAGGCTGGCAGTGCTTCAGATACTCGGTTTGCTTCTTCTCCCAGGAGCATCTCCATCAGCAGGCTGTCCATGTTGGCTTTGCCCAGGAGACGCATCAGCTGCAGCTGCTCCACCATCTGCCAGGCCACACTCTGGAGCGTGGTCAGCAACAACAGCAGCTCACCAAACCGGCCTCGCTGCTCACTCGTGGCCTCATCCAGCAGCACCTGGGCCTGGAATCGCAGGCGCCGCACGGCCTGAGAGCACTGCAGTCCAGCACAGTCTGAAACACAGTGACGCCAAGAGTAAAGTAACAGACAGGCAACACATACTGCATAAAATAATTTGCAACTGAAATTGTCAAGAAAATGTATTTTGTTTAAAATAAAATAAAAAAAAATGGCTAAAATATATTTGTAACATTGTTAAATATATTTTGTAAACTAAAGCTCAATGAAATGTATAAATATATTTGAAATTGTAATATAATATTGAAATATATGTAGTGTTTTAAAAAGACAAGAAATAAAGTTTTTTTTCAAATATGAAAAAAATTATATATGTATATATATATATATATATATATATATATAGTAGCAAAGTATATATATATAAGAACAAGAAAAAAGTGGAAAACCTGTAATATTTTACATTTTAGTTTTCATGTTAGATCATAGCACATGGGTACAAAAATTGCCCAAAACAAATTAAACAAAGCAAATCTCACTGACCAACCTGGCTCCACTCTTATAATCAGACCTCCAGGCCAACAGCAGGAAAGTCTATAACTCAACAATCCTCACCAGCACGTCCCAGATATTAATAGATCCCCATAAAACATCATGAAACCAAGAAAGACAGTACAAGCAAAGAGTGCCAGGAACAAGTGCAGACGCCCCTGGCACAGACAGTGTTTGACTGGGAACACAGCGATGATCCCTGACTAACCTGGGGCGAAGAAGACAATGGTTTTGAGACAGACAAATTCAGTGTCTGTGATGTTCAGCTCCTTCAGAGGCCTCACCAGCTCCTCCAGGATACGAGTGGCTACTTTAGACATCTCCTGCTCGGTGCCTCGAACAGGAATAATGAAGTCATTTCCTGTACAAACACAGTATAATGACAAAACATGTTAACATTAAGGTTGTTACTTTCAATACCTTGTGAGCTCTGTTACTTAAAAAAATAAAATGAAAAATCTTTTTTAAGCAAGTATTTGTATAATTTCTAAATTGGAACAGGTAGTTAAATTTATCGATTCAAAATTTTATGCAGTAACGATAAAGTCAACAAGACACCAAACAGAAGCTTAAAGGTTATAAATGAAGCCTTCAAATCAATGTTATTTTAAGATAATTGAGATACTATTTAGGTTTTTTTGGTCATTAAATGTTTTAGATTAAATTTTTGTTTTTCATTGTAACCTTTTGGTTTTAAATAGTAAGTTTATTTTTATTTTATGTATTTTAATAATTTCTCTAATCATGCATGCAATATGATTGGGACATGAAAAATGTGGTGCAAACAGGAATGGCCTGTTTTAAAGTGACCCCTGCCCCGCCTCCCACTTACCTAGCAGGATGATGTCATTGTAGGGAAGTGACCGTCGTGCCACCCCTAAGATGAGGTGCTCAGCGGAGTGAGCTCTTAACAGGGTCACCTGCACACACACACACACACACATCAGCACACAACACGGAAGTGACAGCTCTTGATTAAACCAACACGGTCAGGAGCAGGCCTACCCTGTCATCCACCGAAAGCTCACAGAACTCAGGGATGCGCTTGGCCCATTCCACGAGGAGGAGTAGCTGCTGCTTCATGGATTCACACACATCTTCCACACCGGCGATCTTCTTGGTGATGATGTCCCTCATGGAATTCTGGTTCTGCAGATGGCACAATGACTCTGAGCTTAAAATAATTGGTTATGTTATAAATTACATTTGCGTTTATGCATTTCCCAGAGGCCTTTATCCAAAGCGACTTGCAACAGAAAAGCATAAGTTTGTCTCAGGGTGAGCAGTATTTGTAGTATGCAATGACACGGTTATTAAAAAGCTATTAGGACACCAGCTAGAGCAGAGGAGAAATTCGCAGGAGAGAAAGAAGGTTTTCTGTGTTTTGGTTTAGGATCGTGTAGTGTTTTCAGCAGCTTCTTAAAAGTTGTAATGGTTTTGGATGGTGTTTGGAGGTTGGTGTATCTTTCCATTGGAGAGGAGCAGAGAAGGTCAAGGTTCAAGAAAGTGACTGGTGAAGAAACACCAAGCTGAAGATAAAAGCATGAAAATATTTTTTATAACATGATTTGACCTCTAGAAGCAACATGTATGAGGCAAAGCTGATCCTTTTAGATGTATTATCTAAGACTGTAATTGTTGTCTTATTGTCATGCTTGTTTTGTCTTATTTTAACTCTTGTGCAATGTTGAAAATCTGAAACTCAATTGTGTTCTTATTAGAAATGACTGACCTGCTTATAAATCTCTTGTTATTCCTTATTATAACCAAACCTTTTAAACTTTTTTGAGTGAAAAAATATTTACTGGTGGCTAATCTTGTCAATGCTAACTGAGGTCTATGACCAATCAGCAAGTCCACAACCTGTGTTAACTGAAAGAAAAAAAGTTCATAAAAGGATTGAATCCAGGACTGTTATAAACAATTTTTTGCAGGCTGGTCATTTTTGCCTCCCCAAAATTCCCCCAAAACTCCAATGCACCAACTATTTTGGAAAGAGATAACCCCCTCTGGCTCAAAATGACCTGAACACAACATGAGGGTTTAACCAGTTTAAACAGTTCTGAGGTCAAATGTCTTGGTTGTCTCACTTAAATCATTGCTTAGGACTCTTACCCCCAGTTTCACAGACAAGGCTTAAGCTAGTCCCAGACTAAATTGCATGTTGGAGCTGTCTCAGATGAAAATATCTTTCTCTGACAAATCTTAAAACATGTCAGTGTCATTGTTCTGTGTTAAGATGCACACCTGTGATATTTTCTTATAAGGCATTTTTGTAAAAGTTGCTTGAATATCTTAATTTAACTAATGCCTAGCCCCTGCTTAATATAAGCCCCGTTCATGAAACCGGGCCTTTGTCTTTTAAAGCAACGACCAAGCAGCCAGCTGCAGACAGAGCTGATCATAAACTATGTTTGATCAATTTCTCGAGTCATCACATCTTGCCTAAAATTAAATCTATACAGAATTACTAAAGTAGTTCAAGCATATGTTTAAACATTATTCCTGTAATATCATAATAATACATTTAAAAAAAAAATAGATGTGGTGGTATGTTTAGAATCTAAAGCATGCTCTGCAGGACCCGGAGGCACCAGCACTCACTTTTTTTATTTTATTGTTTTAGTGGAAACAGAATAGCCTATGCCATAATTTTTACTGATTATTCATCATTCATTATTAATATTTGTGAAATAAATATTTCTGTGAAACGCGTTTAGGCTGCACAGAAGAAAGATTGATACTGATATAGCAGCAGCATCTCCTCTCTTTTCCTCTTTCTTACTCCGTCTCTTTTTCTCCATGCGTCTCAGGCGCTTCTCCTCTCTCCTCTTGGCCTCCTCCACCTCCTGGTGTTGTCGGCACTTGTGGAAGTTCTCCACCACCACTCCAACAAACATGTTCAGTACAAAGAAACTGACGATCAGGAGAAAGGAGATGAAGTACAGCAGCATCCAGGGGTTGTTATTGGTTACGGGCTGAAAAAACAGAAAGATTGGAGAAACTTTGATTTTCAGAAGACAATGTGAATGGTGACTGCCTATAGGCATTATATCAGGTATAATTGACTTCCCTAGCACAAACCAGGCAGGAAGGGTTATTCGCCAAGGTTTGGCTAGAACTGAGGAATGATAGTAACATTGCTTTTCTACACAAATACTATTTTAAAACGACAAGAAGAAACCAGTCAGAACAGGGAGCTGCCTAAAATTTAATTTAACAAGATAATCAACACAGCCTTGTGTAATGCAGACACTCATAAGCTTGAGGGAAATTGGTCAAATTATGGTAAAGTGAACTTGGGTGCAGCTTTTACTTGGTTGCTTAGCAGCAGTGTGGAGCGAAACAAAGACGCCAAAGTCTAAATTAGCTCATTGTAAAACATGGGATGAGAAAGCACACGGTACTCTGCACATTTCCATCTGCTTCCACACATAGATTATATCCTGCAGTGGACTCTGGTGTGACAGAGATGATGCAGTGGGGAAATTACACATGCCATTTAATCCATGAGTTTTTTTTTCCCGCCCTGTGTTTGACTCCCTTGAGATGCTGAGCTCTTCCAGTGTGAGAGGGTCTGGCTGCAGGCCTACACTTAATCATTATGTGCTGGTCCCTAACTGATGCAAGCTCACTGCTTTCTGAATCGAGGACTCTTGAAAGTCATTGTTTTTAGCTTCAGAGCTAAAAGCCTGTTAGTATTCATAAAGCTGATTGTGTGTATTCAGGATTAAGTATTCACTGTTGAGTGCTCATTCCTTAAAGCTCTTCATTTTAGTTTAAAAAGAAACTGACTTTTGTTGGGCTCAGAGACCTTTTAAAACTTAAGCATGAAAATAAATTTTATAAAAAAAGTTGTTAAAGCTTATTTGCACAGGATATAGTTGTTACAGGATATATATTTTTTTAATAATAGTGTACTTTGCACCAGGCCACTGCAAAAAAACAACCTCTTTTATATTTCTATATTTTACACTTTCTCAAAATCAACTTATAAATAATCATTTATTTAAATAAATAATTTTATGCATTTAAATTCTTTATTCTAACATGGGACCATGCCCCACAAAGCCAGCCATTAGGATCAATTTTTTTTTTTTTTTTGATAAAAATAATGATAAAAAAGCTTTTAATGTTTTTTTTTTTTTTTAAATAGGACAGTATCTGGCAAATAAATGTCATAGCATTGCATTTTTCTAATCAAAAATTCAGTTTTTTAAGTTTAAGGAAAATGTACAAAATATCTTCATGATTTTTGGCATAAAAGAAAAATCAATAATTTTGACCCATATGATCTATACAAATATACCCGTGCTATACTTACGACTCCAGGGTCACATATTTATTTCAGCTTTTTTTCTAAAACCCTAAACTTCTGTATTTTATAAGATAAATGTGTTTTTATTTGTACTTTAAAAAGTCTGAATGAATGTTGCTGCTTTGAGTGAACACAGAGAGAACTATATAAAAGGACTAACTGTGATGGTTCACTGTGATACCAATATGCAAATGTACTTCCATATGACATTGAAAGAGCCCCATTTATTTTCATCAGGTTAGTATTATCAGTATGAACATGTCACATGAAGAGCATTACCTGCTGGTCCACTGCCACTGCGTCCAAACCATGATACATGATGTTGACCCAGCCGTCCTTCGATGCCAACACAAACAGGGACATCAGAGCCTGTAAAACATAAACACACGTTCATACGAGCACATGCAAGGACACGCAGAAGAATGGAGATGGGACAAAGAAAGATAGATGGGGGGTTAAAGAGACAAATATGGTTCAAGGACAGATAGACAACAACATGATGTAAAGAAGAGGTCGTTCTGGTATTGATGACACAGATAAAGGTACATCGAACGAAACAACAAATTGAGTTACTCAGTATTTGGTATTTTGTGAATCTGTCATGTAATCTGATAAGCCCTGTCAGAGACCAAACAAACCTGCCCCAAGTTGTCAAAGTTGTACTTGTGATGGACCCACTTATAATTGGCCAAGAGGCAGTCAGACTTGTTGGTGATGTTTTTGACATCCAGGCCCAAGCAGTAGTAGAACTTGCCTTTAAAAAGCTGTTGAGGCAAAAGAAATGGCACACACTTCATGTCACTCAACGCCACACTACTCAAGCATCTCCTTAATAAAACTGTCAGAACAGAGGATATTTGAAAGAAAAAGGGTGTTATGAAAGGAGGCCAGGATAGAATAAGAAAACATTTTCTATTATGTGTTTTTTTAGAAACACTACCGTTCAAATGTTACATACATATATATATATATATATATATATATTCATTTATAAATCAATCAATCAATCAATCAATCAATCAATCAATCAGTAGTGATGTTAAATGATTTATCACGATTAATCACATCCAATATTAAAGATTTGTTTACTTAATATGTGTGTGCTGTGCATAATTATTAAGTATATATAAATACATTCGCATGCATATATACAGTATATTTCAGAAAGTAGGTTGTTATAAATTAAACATATCTATTTCATGGTCTCTCTAAATACTGGACTCTGATTGGCTGGAAGGCATGCATTAATGCAGAGGCAGTCAGGTTAATCACCGCTCCATGTTAATGCACTGGTTTAATTGATGCACACTAATCAACACATATCACTCGCACACACACACACACACACACACACACACACACGCACGCACACACACACACGCACGCACACACACACACATGCACACACACACACACACACACAGAGAAAAAATTAAAATAAATGCTATAATTCATTCAAATAAATATGACCTTACTGCACTATTTAATCTATGTGTCTGATTTGAAATGGGCAGAATGCTAGTGCTAACAAGCTGTAACTACTGTAACAAAAATAACCATAATTTTTACCCTTCCAGTCAAATATTGTGCTGCAAGAGCAAAACTACTTTTAATTTGTCTAGAACTTGGCAAATGACCATAGAACTCCACAGCGCTTCGGGAGAATTCTTTGCTTCCACATCGTGAATTTAAAATGCTTTAATTCACAGCTAGCTGTTGATTACCCCTAACTTATTTATAATAAAAAGTACATGAATATAAATACAGACATGTAAATATTTTAAATATATACTGTGTGTGTGAGTATTTATGTGTGCATAATAAATATACACAGAAAACACATATATTATACAAAAAAAAACATTTATCTTGTATGCCATTAACTGTTTGAGAGCACTAATATATATATAACGATACAAAAAAGAATAATTAAAAAAGTTGCATTTAAAATGCTCTTCTGAAACATCAGAGTTCTGTCTCCTCCGTACGGACAGAGAGCATCTTGTTCTTTACCTGGACTCCCAGGATGCCAAAGATGATGAAAAAGGCACAGCAGATGAGAACTATGTTTCCTATAGGCTTCAGAGAGGTGATCAAAGTCTCCACAACCAGTTTGAGGCCAGGAGCTCGACTGATAACCCTATCAAAATGGAAAAAAGCATTTAGCAGAATTATAAACCAAGTATATGTTGGGCAATGCCACATGAACGCTTGCATCTGTTAAGCTGTACCTGAGGGGGCGCAGTGTGCGCAGAAGCCTGAGAACCCTGAGCACCCCCAGGATCTTAGCCCCGCCTGCCATCGACACCACAATGTCAATCAAAGACACAAACACCAGGAAACCATCCAAAATGTTCCAACTGCTGCGCAAGTACGCCTGCTCTCCAAGATACAAACCCATAGACACCACCTAAAACAAACAAAGAAACAACACATTGTTCAGTTTTGTGTACCACTGAGTTCTGCTCCTCTAATCGGATTCTGAATTTCATTCTGATCCCTTCTAGTGTGATTTTGCTTACATATCTTTGCTGGAATTGATCAAAGCATTTATTGAAGGGGAGAAACAGACAGGAAAGTCAGAGTTTGTGATCTCCAGGCAAGCCAAGCCAAGGCTTCTAATTATAGGCCTAAAATAGTGCTTCCTGTAGAACTGATTTTTCAACTCAACTGAGCTCTGCACAATTTACATCTAAAATCTACCATTTTGTCAGTGAGCGGTGAGATGCAGATGTGAGCTGCTGAAGGCTGAAAGATATGACTTGGAGATTTAAAAAGCATTGCAACTTGTGGAAAAACAGCAAAAAATATGGAACTAAAATGCAGTAAAAGTGACGAAAATACAAAATCCATTGAAGCTCCAAGGTGAACTGAGCCTTAGGCCTCCCAGGCAGGTTTTTGTGACACTAACAAGACAAGTGACAGAAAAGAAACAGTACGTGCGCACACACACACACACACACACACAATCTGACGTCAGCATTGTCTAAGGTCTAAAGAGTGAGAAGAGCAAAGAGAACAAGAAAACAGAGGTAGACAGAAAGAATTATGTACTTTTAAGAAATGAGATGCCATACTGTGACACATATCTGCTATTTCTTGGGATCAATTTGGGCTGTATTAGTCTGACAGTTTCTTTACAATACTGCCAAAGGAAGCCAATAATAAATCAGTGATGTATACCAGGCTAGTACAGTAATGTGGCACTCACGCTAGCAATTTAAGGAGGTGCTTTTTGAGTGAGAGCAGATCTGCTCGCAGAACTCCTATTAGTCGAGTGTAGGTGGGCTGAGGACAGTGAAATCAGCCGCTGCCCCTCAGGCGATGTTATACCGGTAGCTATATTTTTTGCTGTAGCTTGCAGAATCTGCCTCCCCAAGGATGAACTGTAATTGTTGATTTTCTGGTCATCGAGAGAAAGGTGGATTCATTGCTTGACTTGTGTCTCCCACTGCACCAACGCTTTTAAAAACGTCCACAGTGAAGGATATGCTCTGCATCAACTCACATTAACTGTATCGGTGGTTGACATGACATTTTAAATGTGTGTGAAATGTGGTCTAAAACATGTGAAACGCTATCTAAAACAAAACAAACAAACAAAAATGTTGCCGTTTAGAAAATGGATGAATTAATGGATGGAGTTCACACAAATATAAAAAAACTAAATAAAATCACACAAATCTACTTATACACAACAGTCTGGTTTAGTCCAACTATTGTTTTTGACAGGTCTATTTTGTGTTTGTTTCATTTCCCGATAAGTGAGTAAGTTACATAACTGATGACCTACAAGTGCCACACGTTTATAAGCTGAATAGATGGGCTAGTCTGTGAGATTGACTGCATCTGAAAGGGTAGACTGGCTCTAATTAATATCACTGCTTAATTGCTTGCCACAAGAAAGCCAGTCTGCAAATGTAATGCCAGAGGAGTCCAGAGGAGAAAGTGTGTGTAGAAACGAGGGAGAAAGGAAGGATAATGAAATGAGAGATGGATTAGAGATACACACACACATCTACTGGAAAATATAAAGTCCTTAATGTCTTCAATTCATCTGAATGTGTGTCATTTTGTTCAATATCAATCAAAGTATAATATGATGATGCAATATTCTTTCATACACAAAATTTGAGATTTTGGATTTGGGGGACAAAAAAAGTAACATTTCACACTATTTCTAGGTCAATTATCAAATATGGAAATAAGTTGCTATAGTTTCCACTGAAGCACAAGAAGTACAATGAACATGATTGGTTGGGATTAAAAGTAACAACATTTTTGCAGCTTTCGCTAAAGCATAATTCGAATGGGGAATCAAATACTTTTAAACATTTTTAAAAAAAAATGTCTATAAATTTTTTATGTTATATGCATAACTGAATGGATTATACTATACACAAACCATTAAATTGTATTGAGAATTTTCTCTTGATTCACCAACACAGAACATAGGTATGTCAGCAAATACAAAGGAAAAAAAAATACATGGGAGCTCTGAAATCAGCACAATATATCATGCTGTGAATAAAAATATTTACCTTGAGTGTCATCTCCCCCACAAATATGGCTGTGAAAATGTAATTGGACACGGTGAGGAAAAGCCTCTCCTGCAAAACGAGGAGGAGGAGGGAGAGAAAAAAAAGAAAGCAAAATTATGGAAAGAGCAGAAAGGGAAAAACTGGAATTTTCTCAATGCTGTAAGAATATCTGCTTGTGGATCATCAATAACTAAAACATCAAAGGTGCACTGGACTCAGTCTTACCAGGCTACCCTGAAGGATCTTGGGTCTCTCCAGAGCCACAGTGATGCAGTTTGAGAAGATGAAGGCCAGCACCACATAGTCAAACAGCTTATGGGCTATAATGGACTGGCACAACAACCTGAACCTAAAGAGGAAGGAGGGGGTCAGGAACAGAGATACTGTATATAGAGACCAAATAAAGCAGAAGTAGACATAGTTGCTGCCTACAAAGAAAGCATTCAAATCTCCATGGGATCTCACAAGTGAGCAAATTAGAAACATTTTACATAGACAACTGGTTTTTAATGTCTGAAGGTTGTCAATAAGCACAAATGTAAAACACATTTTTTTAGTAAAATTTTATTATAATTGCCCTGAAAAATTACATTTTTCTTGCTGTGATGCAAAGCTGAATTTATAGAAAACAATCACCGATTTAATGCTCAGGAAGTAACATTTCTTATTATAACTGTTGAAAATGGCTGAAAATGGTTATAAAATAGTGCTATAATGTTTTTCTCTTTTTTTTGATGAATATAAAGTTTGAAAAACAGTCTTTATTTTAAAATCTTTTGTAAAATAATGAATGACTAACTGTTGCCTTTCAATCAGTCAATCAATCAAAATCTTACTACCCCTGCACTTTTGAACAGTAGTATATAACTGTCACTTCATCTGCCGTCTTGGATTTATTTTTTCCCATAGCTTGTCACAATGCATTCTGGCAGCTCACTAGTTTTTGGAACAGTCAAGTATCTCAATTTTCCCACTGCAGTTCGAACCTTTAGCTGGATATTCAAAAACTAGACAGTTTGGAAAAAAACAGACTGACAGGCAGAGGGTGGGAATAATCGGCTCCTCTCTCGCTGACACAAATCAATATCCTAATCAAGCCACCCTCTGAAGAGCTGGCAGCACATCAGTGCTATTGATCAGGCAGGGATAGCAGAATAACTGCTGGCCGAGTTACCGTCAGGTGTGAAGAAGAGGTGTGCGGGCATCTTTCCCTCCGTGTAATTCAGGGATCAAATCAGTGGCGCTATAAGAAACAACCTGTGACACAAGCCTGCCTTTATCTGCTTCATTTCAACCTGTTCTTGGACGTGGAGCAACTACTAATCTGTGCTATAAGGAGATCAGACTTCCAGCTGCTTAGACTGACAACATTTGTCTCTTAACTGACAAAACCTGAGTAATTTTCCAAGTGTAAAGGGACACAAAGGTGCCTGATTGCCAGCAGGTTTTGTGTATGGTGTGTGACACAGCAGCACAAGTAAAAAAGCATTACTGTAGACCAGGTTTTCACAAATGTTTTTTCAGCCAAAGCCATATGACCTAAAATATGTGAAGTACCCTTTAAGATATTTTATTAATTTAACAACAAATTAGCATGTTCACAGTTCTACTATGTCAATTAGTGGTAACATCACATGCAGGTAAAAAAGTGTTCAGCTTTCCATCCAAGTGGTGTTTCCCATCCATTGATTTATTTGTGGCGGCGCTCCAATATTAAAACTGACCGCCACAAATAGATTTTTCAAAAGGTTTGACTTTGTTGAATAAACATGAGCCACTGCACGTTTCAAAATCGATACCCAGCGTGGGTGTTTTTATATTTAACTGTATTTCTAAAGAAAACAAACTGTTTTCAAAATATTTTGGATGTAATTTTATCTTGTCATAATGTCTGATAAAGCAGTGTTTGTGAGCTGAGCACTACTTTCCGTACAGTGTTACCGGGGAAACCTAATTGCAACCACAACAACAGTGCCTCCCGCTGATATCACTGAGATATTATTACAGATTTGATTTGGTTATACTGTAGTTCTAGTTATAATAAAACCCTTAAATATTTGTACACATTTTTTTTAAACATTCTTTGTGTTTTTTTTCTCTTAAGTATTTATGTACTTTAATGTTACATTATGTATTTCATTAATACAAGGACCCCATTTTGGAAAACCCTGCCATAGGTGATTATTGTAAATATTGTACTGTTTTACGTAAGCTAATAAACTATCAAGGCAAACAAAATAATATGGCATCTACAAAATGGCATTTATTTATTATTAGTAGGGATGTAACAGTATCAAAACTTCACAGTACGGTAATACTTCGGTATGAATGGCACTGTACGGTATTTATTGAATCATTTACAAGAAAAACTAATGAAGAGGCTCAAAAAAAGTGCCAGAAGTGTTTATTAAACAGTTTACATAAACACAGAATATATCAATGGCACAGAAATTAGCTATCTATCTGTAAACTTTATACAGGAACTTCAATTTTTCAATTTGAATAACAAAAAATTATTAAACCTTCCACACATCTGATTAAACCTGTCGCTAGATGATGTCATATGCCAATTTGCATATTCATTACGTCAGTGCGTCATGTTATCTTGCTTCTCTGTGGTCACAATGTTATTCAATTCACCCTAATTCTCAATATAACTGTTTTGACTGATATTTTTAATGGTTTCTGTTGTCAGAAAAATGGAATTAATATGAAATAGTGACTGAAATGCATGCCATTATTGAACGAGCTCTACCTTACAATATGTTAATCTAGATTAAAATCCTTATAATTAAGCATTGTCTGATGAAACCAAGTACACATAAGATATAGACAATGGCTATGCTGTGATTTTGGTTATATTTGCATGTAAAATAGAGTTAGAAGCAACAAAATATCTATTTTAACTGAAAGGCCTGCTCCGCTCAGCCGCTCGCTGAACAGAACGGATGCAGAGAGAGGTGTGCGCGCGATGGGAGAACAAGAACTCGCGCGACACTACCAGAGACTCGCTAGATTTGTCGCTAGTCGCTTTTAGGGAAATATTTCACCAAGGGGGTCTGAAAAGTCGCTAATTTGGCAACACTGATCTGTAGCGACCAGGGACGTGCACAGACATTTTGAGGGGCAGGGGCTCAAGTGAAATAAAGGGCACTTCTCATAATTATGTATTTTTTTCTTTTTTTAAACAAAAAAGTATATATATTAATGTAACACTGACTTCCTTTTTTAAAAAAAATACGTTTAAAAGGTTAATTTAGTTAATTTATAAATATTGTTATTTTTAATATTTAATGTTAACTTATTTCTACTCAGTTTTATTGATTAATGTACCAGATGCAATTACTCAGATTTACTACATTTTTT